>JAOXNO010000052.1:8839630-8851148 GCA_028565335.1 Limnodromus scolopaceus
AAATTTTAATTGACATGAGAGCTAGGTGTCGTGCATGACAGCCAGTGCACACCTACAAAAGCGTCTTATCTCGTGACTGTTTTTACTGAAATGCAGGCTAACCCTGGCAGCTTATTTACATTAGTATCTGAAAATATTTGTCCTCTCCTTGCCAGCATGACACATGGCTTGGCTCTCTGTGTCTCAACAACAAAGGTTTTCTGAACCAGACAAGCTGCATCATAGTTAATATGTACGGCTCATCATTGCATCATGCAATGCAAATTGCAGGACATGCTGCTTTATCGGCTAAGCCGTATTTTAATGTTACTGTCACATTAAATATTTGTTGCTTCGAGTCAGCAAATGACAGAGTCATAAAGTGCGGTGATAGCCAGCATCTTAAGTGTTTTTGATGCCTAATGTGGATTCTGATATTGAAAATAAACCACACACATTT
The DNA here is from genome assembly GCA_028565335.1 of Limnodromus scolopaceus. Taxonomy (NCBI): domain Eukaryota; kingdom Metazoa; phylum Chordata; class Aves; order Charadriiformes; family Scolopacidae; genus Limnodromus; species Limnodromus scolopaceus. Next base: position 8,840,070 of record JAOXNO010000052.1, read on the forward strand.
AGCGCTAATTATATGCAAGCTATGATAACAGATTTATTTTACAAGTGCTGAACTGTGATCCACAGCTGTAATAACAAGCTGGGGAAAAAAATTGCTGAGATGAGTAAGTATGGAGCTGTGAAGGTGAATTGAACTTTTACTTGACACTGGTTTGAGTTGTTTGGGTAGTTTAGGGTCAGTTTCTGCCATTTTAGGCCTTGTGAAGTGACTTAGGAGCGAGAGGCTCCTAACAGGGACGGTCAAAATGTGATGAAGTATCAGCTATGTCCCACATTATGCTGGGCATGATTAAGCCAATGAATTGATGTAGTCACTCAAATGACTGGTATTGTAGTGTCACTTATGGGTTAATATGGGATCAGCAAAATTCTCACAATTGATGCTCAAAAATACGCTTTTCTAAGAGTCTTCCTTGTCCTCTGGTTGCATATGGGTCATTGGGCTCAACACCTGCAGCAGAATCCACGTGCTGGGAGAGCAGGACACCTCTCCGGTGTTCTACAACACCTTTCAAGCCGTTTGCCTCGCCCCACACGTCTAGGCCTGTACACATTTTAATGTATTGCCTAAGAGAGAACATGTTTCCTTTGAAATACACCACTGCAGGCATTTTACCTATTTATTGGAACTGAATTGTTGAAGCTTTAAGCTGCAGAGCTGGAAATAGTGTTCCTTTAAGAGTATAAACAAAAATGGCTTTCCTTCGGACTCCACGTTTTGGAAGAAGTTACAGCATGTTTGAACAGTTAAAGGTCTTTTTTATGTAGGCTCATTCTATTCCTTTTGGTGCTGCGCTGCAGACAGCTTTAATAGGCAACGTACTCTCCGAAAGCGGTGCCCATCATGTCTGAAATATTGCATCCACTTCCATGGTGTTCTTCCACATGAAACAAATACAGGTACTACTTTTTGGCGTGCACGAGGGAAGCTTAAAATACGTGGCAGTGTGGGAAGGAGGTTCGATCGTGTGGCTGTTGTGCTGGTGACAGCACTGGCAGCTCCCGGCTCCTCGCTGCAGCTTTGGTGAAGATGCGAGCTGGGAGCCGACGGAGCGCGTGGTTTTAATTAAAATATCACAAAGGTCTATACATGCAGCTGACAACAGATATAATTTATCTTGTCAGCTTTCCCCACATCAGAAGTGTATTCTTTGAAGTAATAGTAATAATAATAATAAAAGTCATCCCTGACTACAATGTGAAGCAAGTTCTTGCCGCTCTCCTGCCTGGCTCTGCCCGCTGGGTCGCTGTCAGACGGTGCCACGACTGTGATCATTTCACTCATCCATCTTTCCCAGGGAAGGGAAGGCTGGAAAGGTCGTCACTAGGAAAGCCAGAGGAGCAACGCCCAAGCCCAGCAATTTCAGGGACTGATGAGGTTGGTGCTCACCAGCCGCACCAACACGGCGGTGGTCCAGGCTGGTCCCACTGCCATGCATGAGCCCGTGGCACTTGGGGATGGAACTACCTGCGAGGCCAGGTACCAGCCTTGTGCCCTGCCAGGCTGGAGCCCTCTTCTGCAGCCCACGCTGGGGCAAGTGATGCAGTAGAGGATGCAGTTTTGCACTGATGAAGCAGCTTTGCCTTTGCCAGCAGAAGGTGGGTACAGGGAGCAGGGAGGGTTTCAGCCAGCAATGGTGGCCAGATCAGCCAACCCAATGATGAAGCAACAGAGCAGTGGTGGCCACGCTGTACCTGCTCCAAAGCTGGCTCAGGTTCCCTCTGCCAACAAGCCAGAGCATTTGTTTTTGCATTTGTCCATCATATGGCGAGTATACGTGTACATACGCACCTGTAACGGGAGTCCAATATTATTGTACCCAAAGGGGAGGGCAGAATTGGCCCTCCCAGAGGACCAGAGCAGAAACACACCTTGTAAATCTTAATGCCGGCATTGCTCGTTAGTGCCCCAGGAAAAATTGACCTTCCCAGACATTTTGTGATTTTTTTCGGGAAAACATCCCATATTCCCTCCGTGCAGGCTCACCATCCCAGATCATCCTTCTCCACACTGAGGTTCTCTGCTGCTCACAGGGGAAGGAGCGATGAATGGACATCTGCTGGGAGTTACACAGGACAAAGACAATTGTAGCATGAAGCAGATCTGATCCTGTTTCCCTTCATTCCCCAAATGACATTTCCTATTCCACTTTTGCATACCACTTGAAGTATGTCTTATATGTAAAGCATTGCACACGGTGTGGCAAACAAACAGCAAAGGGGCCACCCCACTCTCTCTCCCCCTAACCTGACAGCACCATGCATAGTGTGTTTCTGGCAATGTGTCCATAATTATCTCAAAGCACCCATAATTCAGCTCTGTGACTCGGTCTGGGTTTGTCAGGAGGAGCAGGAGGCCATGAACAGGAGTTAAGAGCATGGTGCACGTGCGCTCCTTGCTTGGGGACCCACCTCAGCCCCCCTGGACTCATCAATGTTTGATCATCTAGGTGGTTAAAAGTAATAATTAAAATATACCAAGTAATTTGGGGCAATTTAGTGAGGCCTTTCAATGCACCTGGGGGTAAAATGAGAAAATTCCAGACAGGATCTCTAAAACCCAACCACTTGTTTCTGTTTTCTCTTCCTTTACAATGGAAGACGATAAACACCTCCCTTCGTTAGTGCCTCTAGAAAGTTTTAGAATTAAAATGTTGATCAAACTTCCAGATTTCATTTCCAGTGGGAACAGGAGGATGAATCCCACGGGGCACTTGGGCTGTGTTTCACATGGGGTCCTCCACAGCCACCCCAGTGACTCAGGGCTGTGGCAGCTCCAGCCCGTTCCCCCGTCTCTGCCTCCTCCCCGCCAGAGCTCCAGCCCCGATGGCAATTATCATGCAAACCAGCCCCTCGCAGCCTCGTTAATGCCTTTCAAACCTGAAGTTCCTTGAAGTTCTGAGGATTTTAAAATACTGATACCCATTAGCAGCGTGATTTACTGCGACACAAATGCACATTACGTACTTGAATGTGCTGGAAACAACAGCAAACGCCGTGTCAGGAGTGTTTACATGGCTGTTGTGAAAAACGCCGCCGCGCTAATATATGCCTGTTCCTTAAATTCTGTTAGCAGTTGTAAGACAGTCGGATCCCACCCATGGGAGCGTGTGCCCTCATGAAACACAATTACAATGAGAATATCTCATTATCTCATTGGCTTTAGCTTACTCTTCTGTTACCATGGTTTCAAATACACAGAGGAGCCTGAAACTAAGAGCGCTGCTAACAAAGAACATCTCCTTGTACAATGACATCAGATCATGTTAGACAGAATAGACTTAATTAAATACCCCCCGACACAGTGCAAAATATAGAAGTTACGGCTACTTTTTAAAACGGCATCTCCCGGGTGTTGTGTGTGTCGGGAAAGCTCTGCCAAGGACCAACCCAGGGGTTCCTGATGGTACTGAGGAGCAGCAGACACCCGGACATAGTTATGGCAAGAAAATTGTTCACAAAATTATCTCTCTTTCAGCTCTGAGCTCTCTCCCACCTCTCCGCTCTCCCTCCCCTCCGCCTGACCACGGCATTGCCCCAGTCTCCTTGTGTGATGCTGAGTGACTTTGGGTGATGCTCCGTAAAGGATGGCAGGACACAAGTGCCATCGACCCAGCCAGGCTCCCTGCTGCCCCAGCCTCACACTCAGTTGACCTTTTTTCCCCTCGTTTTTGCACCAGCAGCAATTTTGTCCCTGGGGAAGGGCAGAGACAGCACTTGGACCCCCCGGCCGGTCAGTCCCGCCACCCATGTGGCTTGGCTTTGGGTTTCCAGCGGCGGCATTAAAAATTCCACAAATCATTTATTTACCCTGGAGTATATCCAGTGACATAATGTGACAATAATGACATCCCTAGTGGTGTTAATTGATTTTGTCCTGGTAGAGAAGGTAATTTGGCGTCCACAGCAGCTTCTAGATCACGGACTTACTGATTATCTTCCTAGGTAATATTACTGTTAATGAAGAGAAAACATGCTTTCCTCTTTAAAAGACAGTATGCTAATTATGACAGACAATAGAGAGTCAGGGGTCATTTATTATTTTTAAACAGAGAGTTAATGCTAAATGACTGGCATGGAAGTGCAAAACGACTGTAAATTAGTAAGTGCAATTCCTAGCTCATAAAATCCAATGTCGCTATTAAATAAAAAGAAGAGCATTCATGAAATATTCTAGCCATCTGAATACTTGAAGGTGTGAATAATTAACAGCCAGAAGTTAACATCCACTAGCTTGTAAAAGGTCTGATTAAAAGCAGTGTTCATCATCCACTGAACTATCACAGCTCATCGGGTCAACATCTCCTAATTAATGATTTCTTATTAGAGAGAAAAAATGTATTTTCTCATGATAATTATTTTTAAAAAGAAAGGACCGCTTTCAATGTAATCTGTGGAATAATTAAAACACGTTTAATGGGGATAAGACTCTCTGAGTTTCTGAGGGAGTTGTTGGTGTGGGCACCAGTGGCTGCTGCGTGACACCACCATGTGTTAGCAAGGTCCCTGGGCAGATGGTTCCTCTGGAGTCTCCTTCTCAGACCTGACCTTTGATAAAACCCAATCCCAAAAGTCCGTATTTTCAACTTTCCTAGAAAATACCACCATGGCAACACCCAAGGTGGCAACCAGCTCCAGCTGATACCGCAGCAATCTCTTATCTGGTCTCCCTCTATGGGTGTCCCCAAACCCGGACCCCAGGAAGGGAGACGACACCCATTACAGGGCAGGAGAAAGGTTTTTCTGCCCTTTCAGTTCAGTTCCCGGTTTCTGTCTCAACTTTCCGATGACAGAAGCTGGTGAGATAACGTTCCACGTGTCTTTCACCACAGTGCAACGCAGGGAGCTGCTCTTTGGCAACAGATTGTGGATTGGGCTGAGAAGCAGCGTGGATAGCTGCCAGTGAGGTCTCATTGCAAGGCTGGGATGAACCAAACCCACGTTCAGGAGATGCAAAGGGGAGGTCATACAATGTGTAGTCATCCTCTGGTTCTGCTTATTTAAGTTGCCATCCCAAAAACATGCACTTCTAGAGACTATCTCAAAAGCACGATAACCAGTATTAGGTTAGAGCAGGATGAGAGATTAAGCAACCTAGATTTCAGCGGTATCTGAACACTTACAGACTTGTCTCTTTTGCTATATGCATGTAATTTCAATTGGTATTAATAAAGTATTAGCTGAATTCAGTGGAAGGGAGCTGACCTTTATTGCTCTTTGTGGGAAAACTTTAAAAAATTCATTATAGGCCATCATCGGAGGTGTCACTCTAACCTTCATCTTACTCTGCCTCTCCTGGTCCCATCTCATCTTGGCTCAAGTCTAACATGCAAAACTGTAGCTCACCTGGTGTTGCCAGCTCCAGACCTTGCAGAATCAGGTGTCCAGTTACCCCACATTCACAAGACTGATTTTTTTAGCTGAACTAGTTTAGAAAGCAAAATGTCCTTATTTTTTATTTGAATTTTAGAAGGCATCTACAGGAATAAAGGACACTTTTTTTGGTCTGTTTTAACCTCAACAGCTGAATTTGTGCATTTATTTACTTCGCTCCAACATAAAGAATTGGGATCACTTAAAACTTGGGATCGCCACTGAGGTGCAGTTTTCTTGACTTCTACTCCTTGTGCAGCTACATTTATATGAATAATTTATTTCTAAAAATAATTTTGCTAAATGGCTTCAGGAGTGGGTTTAGTGTTTGGGACCTGTGTTTAAGGATAGTAATTATGTATGGCCTTGTGTATGTAGGATAGTGATTATGCATTATGTACTACACAACGTACTCTTGATAGAGAAATAGCTCAATTTTTAAAATTGAAAAAAACATCGCTGGGAGGGTGAAGACAATACCCTATAAATTAGGGGCATCGGTCGCTGGGCTAGTGTGAACCATGTCAATCTGCATGTTGAAGTGTGAGAGGAAATGCTATTTTAGTGCATTAAAAATCCTCACAGGTTGAGTAAATAGGAACCTTCACAGAAAAGGAGGACTATATCCTATTTAACTCCCTCCCAGGGTTACAGGGTGATTGTAATCCTATAAATACCTAACTTGGAGAGATAGCTTGAGACTGGTGCCGACAATTCTGCTCCCCCTGTGAAAGGGGAGACATCACTGGGGTTGTAAAGGTACTGCAGGGGGCAACCAAAAAGAGTCTCCGTTTTGGGACATGAATTATGAAGAAAGCTGGAGACACCCACGTCTGGTTAATCTAACAAAAGGCAGAGTAAAAGGGTAATCTCTAAGAGATACACAGTGTCCTGGAAGGGAGGGAATTAATGTGGATGAGATGTCAAAGACAGTTAATAATTTAAAAGCCATAGGTAATGGGCTGACAGTATTTTCTGGGGATAGATCAGCCGATATGGGTATTGCAGGCGCAGCCCGGGGTTTTGAAGGAGTTGGGCTCATTTGTTGGCGTTACTTTGCTTTCTCATTTCCTTGGAGAAAGGAGCTAGTCCTGGAAGTGGGAATAGGCACCCAAACCCAGTGCTCCCAGGCACGTACCATATCAATCCTTCTTGGTACCCAACTTTTCCCCCATCTTTTCCATGAATGAACACAGAAAGGTGGCTCCACTCAATGTGTCTGCTCTGGGGGGTCATTGCTGGTAGGAATAAATAGCACTGGACTGCAAAATGCCCGATAACCTCCCCATCCATTGGGTTGGGCAAGCAAATGGGAGTGAGGAGAGCTACTGCCTGTATGGCCACAGGAGACTGGACATTGTGACCTTGGGGAGGTCCACCTTGCTGGACTGGGAGAAGAAACCAAGAGGATTTCACCAGGGGAATGTCTGCACTGGTGGCTTTCTCTGTACCCACAAATCAGGTGGTGTCACCTGTGATCCTCCCTGGAGCAAGTGATCAGAGGAAAATTAATTGTGGCAGACCTGATAATTCAGGTCTGAACCCCCCCAGGGGTAGGGAGGTGCTGGTTTTATTGCAGTCATGATGCCATGTAAACAACAACAAAGAACTCTGATGACAGCATGGTCCCTAAGGTTTCAGGGTTTTGTTTTTAATTTACTTTTTAAACACCAGTTTCTAAGTGGTGACTTGCGTTAAAAGCGTCTCCTGGTGCTCATTTGCATTTAAAGAAGGGAAGTTCAAGCTCCTAAAACTCCAAATTCTGCATGAAGTGGGGGCTGATGAACCAATATTTACACTAGGTTCATTTTGGTGACTAAATGGCATTTTAGTCCTTGTTATAATGAGGGAGCGCTGCGTATGCCGCCTTGCTGTTTTTGACTTGCTCTAATGATCTGGAGGTGTGGCTACGCTTTAATGATATGCTTTAATAATTTATCAATAGAGTTTGTAAGTGCTAATTTGCACTTTTAGGTGCATATTCTCCTTTTGAAGCTGTCATACAACCCCCTATTAATGTTAATGGGAATTGTGCTCACATTAAAAGGAGATTATACCCCTTAGGTGTTTAACATCTGACTTATCTAGGTCTTAAATTGCATTGCTGAATGTCACGTCTTTCATTTATTAAGATGGCTTTTTGTTGCGCTGTCACCACATGAGTGCAAAGGCAAAGACTACTTCAAGGGAGAAAAAAAAATTGGGAAGTGGTAAGTCAGTGCACTAGCCTTGGCTTCTTAGTCTTGGGCTTAAATCTAATTTCAGTGCAAGGTGAAGCGAGGTTGGCGATATATCAGCTCCATTTAGATGTTCACCACCAAAGGAGATGGCATAATTCACCACGGTCACCACGTGGCCACAGGAGCTACCGAGATGTATGCAGGAGTTTAATTTATGCCTAGGAAAAAGTAGAAGACCAATAGTCTGGAAGACAGATTTCCTCCACCGGCTAAGTGTTTAAGAGAGACTCTAATCACTTCTAGGGGCAATTTTTGCAATAGCATCAAATGCCAGCATTTATGAATTGACATCTAATTAACGGGACATAGGTGAAGGCCCATATTTATCTCCTGACTTAACAAATCACTTAAGCAGAAATTTCAATCCTATTTACTTCACTGAAATTAATTGGGTTAAACTACACATTTAAAGATCAATGCAGCAAGTCTTCACCTCTTAACCCTTTACTAAGCCCAGACCTACTAATTTTTTGAAAGATAAAGTGAGAAACGGAGTTATTTGGGTGCAACAGCCAGGCAGTCTGATTTGCACAAAGATGCATTACCAGATGCGTAAAGGAGTACGCAGTCCCCAGGGGAGAGGATTCATTAGTTACCAGAACCCATCTTCCCCAGACATACATAGTCAGAGCTGGTCCTGGCTCGACCACTAACCCACATCACCCTGCTGCAGTCTTCAGATTCACTCTTAATTCCTTTGGTGGGTTTTTTGAGGGAGAAAATCCTTTCGAAGACCCCGTCGTACATTCAGGTCACATAGCATATTAAAGCAAATGAACACATGTAAAAAATTCATGTGGGCAGACAGAAAAAGCTCTTCTCAACATACAGCTTGGTGTCAAACAGCTGGTGGACGTGAGGCAGGACCTCTATGGTGGGTGCACCCTGAGGATGGGATTGCAGAGGTTCCTACCATTGTGTCCTCGCAAGCACCTTCTTTTGGATCACTCCATTCAACAAGAAGATCTTTTTTCCCCAGAAAACTGATGGGTGGACAATTGGGTATTCCTAGGACAGCACATTTCATCTGCATATACTCTCCTAACCTGCGAGAAATGAATGCAGAGCTTCAGACTTTGTGAGGACGGAAAGATGGCAAAAAGCAAGATGTTTCTGCTACAGATGCGGTGGTTTATTTTGGAACTGGAGATCTGGTGCTGTTCATGGGCTTCACAGACAAGCTACAAGCCCAAGCCCTTCTTGTGCTAGATTTTGTGCGGTGTCCTATTCCATGAGCAGCATCACTCACCTCCAGCCTCTGGGGCTGCTCATCAGCCTTCCTGTGGACACAGCATTACTTCCTGCCCTCTGAGTCACACCCTTCAGAACGCAAACATAAAAATATTTACATCTTGGCAGTAGATTAGTGTGGGTAAAAAGAATTTGGGTAGCATATTTGGCTCTTGACTAGGAACATTCATGAGGCAGGAGAGCACGGCAAATGCAAGTGTCCTTTTGCATGGAAAAAGCAGGTGGAAGGTCTGGTTTTATTAGTTTGGATCTAAGACAGCAAGGACTGTGTCAACCCTAGGAAGGTCCATCAGATGCTGGAAATGGCTTGATAAACCCAGTGGTTCACAGGTGGGGCCATGGCTGGTGCAGCCTGTGCAGCTGGGAGAGCAGATGCAGAAGGACAACAGGTCTCACAGCTTGAAGGTATCAGTGTCTGTCTTTGCATGTTGAACTTTTGAAAGAAAAAGATGGAAAAAGGGGTCTTTTACCTGTCAGAGATGTAATGGGTGAGGAGAAGATCCATTAGCATGGGAAGAGATCTAATTTTGCCTGAAAAGCAGAGTAACGAAGTGGTTGCATCACTTCTGGATCAGGCACCGTGTTTCATGGCCCCATGGTGGATGCTGTCAGTAATGTTAGCAGTTTCTTTGGCCAAGTGTCATTTCTTGAGAGCACGTTGAAAAGACAGTGAGATGACGGACCTGAACTCACAGACCAGAAGGGCTGCTGGCAGGTTGACAGCAGCTATTTTGATGAACCCATGAGTGGCTGCAGCAGGAAAAGCAGCGCCTGTCTTCTATGGCGAGGAATGTCGGAGCCACAGGGTGACCAACCTCTACCTGCCCAGCCCCAGAAACCCCCCGGTGCACCACGGGGATGTAGCGGGCATGGCTGGCTGAGGAGCAGGTCTTGCGATGGAGTGGGATGAATGTGTAAAACGCAGGTGCTTGGTATTCATCTGCATAACTTTCTACGCTCGTCTACACACCAGCTGAAAAATCTAATGAATGCCTTACATGTTAATCATGAGAGAGACAGAGCAGTCGGAATGTGCTAGCTGATGAATTATGCATTTTGCCCCACCTGGGAGTTAATATTTACCATATCTTGCTGAAATCCATTAGGAAGAACAAACATTGTATTTATCCGACAAGCTGCAAAACCATTCATTTGCATTGTTGCCAGTGAGGAGAAGGTACGAGGGCTGCTGCCGGGGCGAGCTGGGCTCCAAACCCTGTCGTGCCTCAGTGTAACCACCTCCGGAGATGGAGGCTGAGCTTCGGTCGCAGGTGCACAGTACCAGTCTCATGGAAAATCCTCAGCTGCACACACGTGGGAAATCCCCATGGTGGGACCTCTTGGAGATAACACCAACTACAGCCCAAGGAGCAGGGAGGAGGCTGTGCTCCTGCACTAGCAGCACGGGACTGAGACCTGTGTTGGTCCACCCCAAGCCACTGCACCCTGGTTTCCAGCAATCCACTTTTGATCGTTTAGACCCTGTTGCCCTCCACAGTTTTCCATCTTCTGCTGCTTTCCCTTCATGATTTCTTTGAACATACTGTGTTTTCTTTTTTTTTTTTTCCCTTTTTTAAATAAATCATTAGAGAAACTCCTTTAAGATAAATTTTCATTTCCCTGGGGGCTGTAAGAGATGTGCAGCCGATGGCTCGGTCCTGCAAACTGCTTCTGCAAGCACATTGCTCACTTGGAACCAGGAAGGACTAATCGCCCAAGGAAAATCAGTCACCTAATGCAGAAGCATGGGCAGACTCAGTGGTGAAGGTTCTGCACAGACAGGTGACCACCCAGGGCAGAATGGACATGGTATTACTGGCCGGTCTCTCTGGCATCAGTGGGTGATTCTTCCTCAAACACTTTTCTTGAGCAGAATGCTGCGGAATTCAAGGGTGCAGGAGCCTGAGCTCCGCAAGGCTGCTCTCTGGGGCATGGACGGTGCGCTCAGCAGCACTGGCACGGGGACACGGTGGCCGAGAGGTTATCCAGAGTCACACTCGGCTCTTGCAGCCCAACATCCCTGCAGGCACACCATCACTGGGAGGGCTTGGCCATGTGCTGCAATTTGTAATTAAAATCCCAGCCATCGCCCCAGTGCCGCTGATGGCAGAGAAGCATGGAAGTAAAACCCATCTCACTCCTCAGCCAGCGCTTCTGCAGACAGGGAGAGCCAAAAGGTACTGGGGATGCAATGTAAGGTACAGAAACCCTGGTAT
>JAOXNO010000052.1:8868157-8878632 GCA_028565335.1 Limnodromus scolopaceus
TCTCCTTCTCTGGAGACATTCAAAACCCGCCTGGACAAGTTCCTGTGCAACCTGCTCTAGGTAGACCCGCTCCAGCAAGGGGGTTGGACTAGATGATCTCCAGAGGTCCCTTCCAACCCCATATGATTCTATGAAAATAAAATTTCAATCATTTCCCTTTAAAAATTATCCGAAATCAAAGGGAAGCAGCTCCACGATGAGCCCACGAATGTATAAAATCTTCATACTGACCTTTTTAAAAAAACAGCCCCTTTTTCACAAACTTATTTGTTAACAAGTGAATCGCTATACATATATTTAATATTAACAAGTTTATTCTTGAGATAATTTTATTAAAGTTTTATTCAAACACAGCACAGTTTTACAAAAACTCCCCAGTTGCCAGGTACAGTCTCTTCAGCTTCTAATATTTCTTTTCTCTGCGGTATTTATCTAAACCAGAAGCTTGCAAAGAAAATGCACGTTGTACAAAAACATCATGTGAGGCATATGTTGACATACAGCAATTATAAACCTGGAACATCAGGTTTTGATGTATAAATGCTTTAACACTTAAAAATAAAATGCACGGTGACACTCTGCAGTGAGATGTACATGAGGGTCCCACCAACTTGCACCAGGATTCTGCTTTTGCATCAATAACAGATCCTCTGCACTGAAGTGACTTAATTACAGGATTTTTTTTTCTTCTGATGCATACAAAATTGAGTATGAACAAAAAAGGCCAAATCTACCATACAATGCACCTGGATGGGGCAGTCTGTAACTCCAGGCTGGGTTCAGGGCACAGGGGGAATCCCACCCATTGCTTTTAAACCAGCCACGCTGCTGTTAACTAGATGTACACGCTCATATCAAAATAAATAGGCATCCCACGATATGCACCGCGTCATGATGTCACATAAATATTTCTACAGCAGCTATTGCTATGACTCCATATCGCACTTTGGGGAGAAACAGCTAAAACCAGGGGAAAAAAATAGTATCTATCCTGAAACAACACAGTAAATATTAAATATTGTCATTTGCAAATAAGTAACAACACATTAATGACAAAATAAATAATAAAAAGCAAGTAATAAATTTGGTCCCCAAGCAACTGTTTGCCAAAGTCATCCAAGAGCAAAATCCAGTGAAGCCAGGAGTGGAATCCAGTTTGACACTACTCAGTCTCCTCGTCCACCAGCAACGGTTCCACCTCCAGCGCCACTAACCCAGAGTGTCTTCCCTCCTGCTGACGATACAGGATGAATTGCACCGTCACCTGTTATTTTGGGGTAAGGAAGTAATTAACTAGGACACAGAGGTAGCATTTGCAGTACTTGCTTTCAATTAAACCCAAAATAAGCCGTACAGAATAAAAGCAGCCATCCATTTAGTTCTGGCACAGACGCTGAATACCACAGTCCGCAGAGGAAAGCTTAAAACTTGCTGTGTCTAATTTGTGTACCGTAGTGTAAGTATTATCCATTTATTTAATCCCGACTGTGGAATCTTCTACATTAGCATATAACCTTTTCCAAATCCTACTTAACGCTCATTTTCAGTACTTCTTTATGGCAAAAAGTTCAATCATATTTCACTGGCAACACCAGAAAAGGGAATATACAGAAAAATTCTAACTCAAAACTTCAGCTCTCGTTGGTTACATGGCTCAAATACACATGAAAATATCCTTTACTTCCTCATCCTCGCGCTTCCAAGGGTCCTAAGTGTGAAATTCATGAGTAGCAGAGTACGAACCAGGTTCATCTAGGAACACAGTGGTATCAGACATATTGCCCTGTACTGCTCCAGCCCCAGAGGTCTAAATACTGCAGGCTGGGCTGAGGGAGGGGAAGTTATTAAAAACTTTCCTTAGCAATAGATCTGCAGGACCTGAAGCAAAAGCAAAATTCTCATTTCTGGCAAAAATTCTAGGCGGTTCGGTATTTACAGACACTGACACACAGACAACACTATGACTCAATATTTAATGCCGTTTTCAACACAGAATTGTGCAATTAGACATAATTATTTATTTCTATTGTAAAACAGACCATCAGAAATACCACTAATCCAGAAAGAGTTAACAAGTATGTACTTGTCATTTTTCTTGATGGTTCCAGCTTGCAAACAAAATTATTGACTTTGAGCATAGATAGCCTATAAATAAATAAAAAAAAATAAAATTTCAGAGATGTGGGCATCTAGAAAGGACACGAGAGAATTGAGAAGGACATTAGGTGGGTGTAGTAGATGAGGTCAAGTAGGGAGCCTCCCACATAAGGATCTGCATGAAAGCATGTTTAAAGGCACGTGGTGTAGGAACAAGCGGCCACCTGTATACCCGGGTACCTTCTACAAAGTCCAAGGTATGGTCCTATATGTTCAGCTTTCACAGAGCCTGGATCACCACTACTATTACACATAAAATCCCATTTTAAAAATGAAATAATTTCTCTGGGAGGAAATTTGATCTACAGAATTCTACCAGGAACACTTTAGATCAGTTAAAATAACTTGGCTGGCAGACAATGGTTGTGAGAAGTTTGAGGCTAATGTATGTAATTATTTAGAAAAGTAAGGAGAGGAAAAAAAAAAAAAAAAAAGCTTTCTGGGAGGCCTGGATGAATGGAGAGGAAATTCTCTACATCCTAGGCAGAGCCCCAAGGATTATCCCACCTTCCCAAAGCTTTCCAGCATCCCACCTCTGAGGCCCCCCAACTACAGCCTAGACAGGATTTCCTTCAGAGACAGCAGGTCAGCGCTCCTTTTTGAGGCTTTCTATAGCATTATGTGAGGAATGCTTTCTTCTCAGAGCTTAGAAAATTAGTTTTATAGCATATAAAGCTACCACTTAAATTTCCTGCCTTTTTCTTCTTTTCTTTTTTATAGGCCTTACTGTACTTTCAGCTGAGCAGCTCCCCAAGCCGTAACAGTTGCGCTGGTGGAAAAAGACACTGTGAATTGGGAACTAAATTTGCTGAAATCACACTGCGGGCTTGGGATGAGCCTGGGCTGTCGCACGGTGCAGCACCTCTCAGCCACCAAGCTGGCAACAGCAACACCGCTTTTCAAGAGGAATAAATTACAAACACAAGTTCTGTGGAACTTATCAAAGAGTATTTCCAGAAGATGTTTTTGTAGCATATGTACTCAGCTGCTCATATTTTTTAAATAAATGCTGAACTGCCAAGAATACTTAGTATAGAAACTAACTTGTTGCTCAAGTCTGACTTTTTGGGGGAAACTTTAAGACCTAAGCATGCAGACAGCCCAAAGTGGAGGAGACAACCAAACTGGCTTCTCAGAGTAAAGTTCATGTCAGCCACTGAGCTAGTGTATCAAATTTGTTTCATTAAATTAAACAATTTAATAACAATTCAAAAAATGAAAGAGTTTTGAGACAAAAGCGGGTATTTACAGGAGTGCAGAGAAGTTGTATGTTTGGCTGGGAAACTCTCCTGCCTGAACTGTCAGGTCAGACTTATACTCTTTGCAGGGTGTAATTAAATTACAAAGCGTGATGTTTTGTAGAAGTATATAATGGATTCCAAGTGGTTCCCCTGCAAATCACAAAAGGTGCAAGAGAAGAGTCTGTGTACAACAGCCTGGCTCTTGCTGAATATACTTTGGCTATCTAGTAACAACCTGGCTACACTTAATGAAAAGAAGTACACGCGGAGGATTTGAACACAGTTCGCTGACAATAGGGTGATGTCAAATAAAAAGAAAAAAAGGGCAAAAAATCTTGGTAAAGGGCTTTGTCTGAACTAAAGACAAAGCAGAGTTGTTCGGTTTTGGTGGGAGCAGGGGAGGAAGGAAGCAGGGTGAAAAGAAGGTAGTAAACTTACAGAAAAGGACAACATTTTCTGGAAAAAGTTGCACTAGATTCAGTCTCTTAGGAACTTGGTGATGGCGGTTGCTAAAAGCCTAAGGGCAGAACTGGCCATCAACTGATATTAGAGTATGTAGTATTGCATCCTTGTGCAAAAGTGAAACATTAAGTAATCATGCACATAAAATGAAGCTCTAATAAGGTTCACCACGGACCCCTACAGCAGGCAAATCCAGACTTAGCCTCTCTGATGGAGAAGGCACCCTATCAGGCCCTTTTAAACCCTGGGCTTTGTGGCTTCTTGAGAAACTCCAACCACCTCCGTTGCAAAGGAGTTGGAAAGAAACACTTACTGGAAAAGAAAATCATGTCCAATTTATAATTCAAATGTGCAAAGCTATGAAACTCCTCTTAAAATGAAAAGGAGGACAATTCATACTTTACAAACAATCGGCCACTTCCATTATTTATCGAAAATAACTGGCTTATTGTGCAACCAAATAGCTTTAACAGTAGACACCAAGGAAACAGGATGACCATGTTATCCTGTTAAACTGAGCCGAAACAACTCCAGCGTAATCCTGCACTAAGTAATGCTGGAGCTGCTGTTCCAGCTATGATCAGGAGTCCATTTGTTTCTAAAAATAGTCAATGCCAGCCGTGTCAGATGGAAGCGAAAGAATACTGCCGCAGACACAGAGTAAGTGAACTCTTAATCCTTGCTTGGACCTTGAGAAATGAGAATTTATTTTCCACCTAATGAAACTCTGGGCACTATCAGGAACAAGGTCTACTAGAATTAGGCAATTTTTGCAACTACTCCTCAAAACAAAGACTGTCTGTTACACAAATGATCAATTACGAAACACCTCCCCCTTCAAAATTATGACTTTTTGGTTTAATTCCTCTGTTTTCCAAAATGCAGGTGATCCTGTTCTTCGTTTTCTGGTCTAACATGACATATCAGTTTGTTAGATTTTTTGATTTTCTTGCTTGGCAAGAGACAGTAATGAAGCTCTCTTTAAAAGCATTCACTTCCATACCTTCAGGGCTTCTCAAAGCAGGAGGTCTGCTTTTGTTTTCTCTTGATTACAAATACTTCATACATTTTCAGCTAACACTATATACTTGACTAGATTCCTATAAGCTCCTCAACCTGATTTGGAAGCATCTGTTTTCAATATAATTTGAACTGGAGGACTATTAACAAGATTGGATTCAGACTCCAATCAAGACAGAACCCAGAAATGAATGTCATGTGCACACTGGCACCACGATCCTGGGGCAGGGCTCAGAGAGGGGGGAGGTTTGTGGCCAATATAAAAGTTCCTTTTCAGAGTACATCATAGAAAGGCATCTGCAAATACGCACAGAACGTACTGTAAGGGTCATCAAGATCAAATTCTAGGGGGCTTTGGGTACATAAATACTGGCTGGTTTATGTTTCCAGCTGGGGTGGAAGAAAGAGTCACTACTTCGTTCACGGAACAAATGGCCCAAGTGCTCAAAGCAGCCACATGGGCTACCAACCCTGAACCCTGCAGTCTGCTCACACACAAGAAACTGCATTGTCTCATAAAAGACAGAACTACGATGTATTTCGAAACGGGCCACGAACCACAGTTTAGTCTCACCACTGCAGTGAAGAATCGTGTTCCCACGATGCAGAATGTTTTACTAAACTGCCCACTTAAGTTGCCATGGCTGGAGATGCAGAAAACACAGATGGCTATTCTGAATGACAGTATAATTTAACTGTCCATCCAAAGGCCTGGGTCAGCTGTCCCATCGCTAGTCTAATTGGAGCGGATTATGAAATTACTTTAATCAGAAAGACAAGACTGATGCCTGGGAATCATAACTTCTGGAACCATTCCAGGTAAATCTGGTAAAGAACTTCCTTTTAATATGGAACGGATTAACACAATATGCTTCAGCATGGTCCTGAAATCACTCTTCATTTTATCCTGTTTTATAGTTTGAGTTCATGGGGCTAAGTACCAAGATGTTTTCAGACACAAAGCTAAAATTCTTACTTCAGCAAAAATCAGAAAGGCTCCTCTTTACACTCTTTTAAGTGAAAATACAAACTATAGTAACAGGACAGGTGACTGTGAACCTATAACGAACAGTAAGACCAAGTACCACCCTATTACGGTTCACTAGGCTTCTAAAGCAGAAGTACAATATTACTCTAAACATTTTGCTTTCAATTTGTTGATCACAAAATGCTAATGCTCAATCTAGAAAGAACACGACTAACAATAACCAATAAACTGGGCATCTCATGTATGCCCCCTGAATATAAGAGTAAAAAAATTATAGCATTGCAAGTTTGCTCAAAAGTTTCAAGAAACTGGCGTACTAATCTAGATAGCTGTGTATTGGTTGGCCCCTAGCATGACTCCACAAGCACAGCTGCTGGTTTGCAGAGGCACTCAGTGTCTCAATGCATCTGATTTTGCCCCGAACTATGTAGTTAAGGGTAGCTGCAGCATTTCTTTGTTAAGTGCTATTTTCTAAAACTAAGTTTGCCAAAACCTCATTGTTTGTCTCTGACGTTAATGCAATCTAGCAGTAACACTTAACAATTTAACTAAATTCTCAAAGCTATAATTCTATATCTGCATTTAAAAACAGGCAGATATGGGGTTTGTTCTGGTTTGTTTGTTTGTAATTTTTGTGGGTTTTTTACGTTTATCAGACAGCAAACCTAAGAAAAGCAGCACAATGCGCAATCTCCCCTCCCCAACTTTCAGTAGACTAGATATTGGCTACAAGATATAAATTAAGCTATGCAATGTAGCTTTAATATAGATATATATATATAAACTTGTTGTTCTTATCAAGAAATATAATTATAAAAAGCATACAAATGATTGTTCAGAATAAAGGTTTTATGATCAGATTAGAATCATAGAAAAAAAAAATCCCGATTTTCAAAAAAACCCCACAATTTCTGATCTACTTATTAACAAGCCTATCCTGAGAAACTCTAGGTAAAACAGGAAAAGGATACAAAAATGTCTAGAAACAAAACTCCAAAGCTCCCAATAAGCCATGGAAGATGGTGTAAAAAGTAGAGGGTCCGGAAGGATTCGGAAGCTGGCATCTTTAAAACAAGGCTCAGTCCGTATGTACAGTTTCCCATCATGGCTAATGCAAACAGCAGGTAAGAGGTGCCTTCTGTTGATCTTCTTCGGAACTAAACACAAAGAAGTTTGCAAATACAAAGAAATGTTAAAACATGTATCACAGTAGTCCGCTTAGATAATTTTTGGCATTTTGTACTATAACACAACCAAAGACTTTCAGTCATTCTTGTCCATCTCTTCCTGGGCTCTGAATCCTCCAAGCTTAGCGCTTTCAGCAAATATCACTGAAAACTACAGAAATTGTTACAGTTCTTAGAAGGGGCTTTGGTTAATGTAATTTTTATGTAAGTGCAAAGCAACAAGGATTATCTGCTTCCAAATGATATTTAGGTCTTATTTTGCTCTACCAGTCTGTTTTTTTTAATATACTGATAGTGAAGAGGCTGCGGGGGAGGGAGAAGTCAGCAATTGCATCTTTGTGAAAAGGGGCTAAAAATCTAAACTAATTTCCCTCTAATTCTAACTTTTGATCCCATGGTTAGTTACTTAAGGTAGAATAGAGAAAGGGAGATATCACTTGCTCATGACAACAATCACACAAAGCATGTTTCTGTTCATAGCTGATAAATCCAACTGTAAACACTTTCTCTTCCCTGGCCAATCAATCATCTTCCATCAAAGACCATAATTTTCCTAAAATTCTCACCATTCTCCTCTGAATGGGAAAAAAAAGCCCATTTTTTCTTTACTGTTTTAGAAAGCCACAAAAGCAAAGTAGACCTTTGAGTTCAAGAGTCCAACATCTCAAGCAACAGAGAGTATTTTGTACAACATACAAGTGTACTTAGCCAAAAACCTACTTACATTTTTATAAAGCTGAGGAAATCTGCTTCCCAAGTAAAACACACAGGATATATAGCCGCAAATGAAGCCTGACATTTCAATCATATCAAGAGAGCTCTGAAAAAGAAAGGTACATATATTTTGGCAAGAATGTTTTCAGGCATTTCAGAGGATTAAACTGAGGGTCCAGTGGCTGATTTTCTGGACAGAACTCCTTTCAAAGCAGTTCAGTGCTGCTTTTCAAATGACCAAAGAAGGCTAGAAAGGGTTTAATCTTTATCTCACAACAATGCACACTGCTGCGTCATAGCCATGACTGAGATCAAAACTAGTGCCGGGCTTTAGGATATGACACCAATATCAATCCAGTCCTGCTAAAAAAGCCTGGGTACAATAATTCAAACCAAAACTAAGAACTGTAGCTGAGGCCACTAAAAAAATGAATCATCCTGTCTGGAGAAAGCAAAATACTCATTTTTCACAGTTTAAGAGTTGTTAGTTTTCTCACTCTAGCTGTGTTTTGAAAATAAGCTGCTTCCCTGCTGGGCAATGTTGCTGGATTACAATTATTTTACTGGCATTAGTATGAAGGCCATAAAATTGCTAGAATAGCCTGTGAACTTTCCTGCTGAAACGACAGCGGCAGCAGGTACAATTGTAATTTTCCACTTTTATTGATTTCACTTGTGACTGTGTAGTCTCTACATGGATGCCTCCAGCATTTAACACAAGCAGAAACACAACATGTATACATGTTTTTTCACAGAGCAGCACATCCTAATGACCCAAGGGACAGAATAAGCCCCAAACACCGGAAGCTGCTAAAGGAAGCAATTTTATAACTTCTTTATTTTGGGATTTATGGTCCATAGTTAAAACATCCACATAGTGCCACATTTATGATTTCTAAATCATTACTGAAAACATCATCCAAATGTCTCTAAAGCTTGGAGTACACAAGACACTTTTCAAGACATTTTTGGGTTGGGATTTGTTTGGAATGGAAGCAGGTAAGAACTTACATTATTCCTTGTGATTACTGTGCTCTGGTCTTGGTTTCTTAGTAACAGCTGACAGGGTAAAATAACACACAGGGCTATACACACGATGATCCAGGTTACGCAGAAATTCTTCAGGCTTTTGCTGCCTAGAATGACATACAAACAAATTAGCTGAAAAATAACATCTGCTGTTGATTTAAGGTTACATTTTGTTTGCAATACAGATATGTAAATGTAAAGGTACAATTTCATGTATCTTTTTCTCGGCCGCAATGGAAGTCCACCTTTTCCTTAGGGGCTCTGTGCCCACCCTTGCTCACTATCATAGTTGTGCTCTGTCCTCGTGCAACAACTGAGGGCAGCAGTGCAGGAACAGGACGGGAACTCCTTAAATGAGCATTGCTACCAAGAAAGAAAATTTTCATACTCAGATTATCTCTTATATTAACTCCTAATAGTTTATTATCAAATAATGGCCGATAAACAGAAAACTGCTAAGTAGAATAGTATGTAAGAGTTTCTTTCAGCACATCTTGATTTAAAACTGCAAAAGCAAGGATATTTGAAAATTAAATTAACAAAAATATCTCTAAGATAAATATGTAATCTAAGTGCTCTGCTGGACCAGTCTCCATGTCCATGGTTGGCTAGATATCAAGCCTTACCAAGACTCACATATTCAAAGACATGGACTCCACCTAGCAAGTCTCCATAGACATCTACAAGACAACTTGAAGACAGCAGACAATCCTACAGCACACTGGAGCTGCGCTATCTTCTGTATCTAAAGTCCTGCAGTCACTGTTACCTGTGGAACAAACTGCTCTACAGCACTAGTAAGCCTGTTCCAAAGACCTGTAGTCTAAATAAGACAGGCTTAGTAGTGCTGTACCACAGGCTGCACTTGAGATGTAAAATTGACGAACTTGTCTAGGCTAACTGCTCCAGAACTGGGTATTAAAAGCCCTCTTTTAAGGCTTTATTCACAGTGCCATGCCTCCCTCTCCAGCTATGCAAACCATTGAGCTGAAACCAGCACTGGCACTTAAAACGTACAAAAGCCTGTGTTTGTTTTCAAGAGCAGGCAGCAGGAAGGAACCATCTTCAGCACTGACCTATCTCCAGGTTTATTATCAGTTCCATATTGAATGAATCTGCTTTATCCCTATTTAGTCTGATGGGCAGGCATCTGTTTTACTTCAGCTTTTTGTTACCTCTGCTGCACCATGGATTTTCTTTGATACTTTTTTTTTTTTTTAGATTGATGAGTTAATGTTTTCGATTTGATACAATGTGAACAGAGATTTCTGTCTTCCATTTCAGTCAAAACAGTAGTCCCTTGGTCGGCTGAATACTACAGCTGCTGCCAGGATTTTACGAAGCACAACTCAAGTAATTTCATTCCCCTTTAATATGCTTTTTAACTATATGTATTGAAACGGAACACATGAAGATGTCAAGATATTTTATGCTATAAGAAAATAAAGTCCTGCTTCAATCAACATGGAGGAAACTAACCGAACCACACAAAGAAATAATGCTTGCTTTCAATGTATACACGTATTTAGATAGCTCTAAGTACATAGTAAAACCATGGAGTAAGTTAAAATATGGAACTAGATTCCACAAAACTACTGCAATTTCTTCTGTCTATATAAACTTTAAGTACTGCATGGAAAATATTTACAGATATGAGAGGGGGAGAGGGGGAGAGGG
>JAOXNO010000052.1:8886638-8906163 GCA_028565335.1 Limnodromus scolopaceus
GGTTGCTCAAAGCCCCATCCAGCCTGGCCTTGAACCCCTCCAGGGATGGGGCAGCCACAGCTTCTCTGGGCGACCTGAGCCAGGGTCTCACTACCCTCACAGAAAAGAGTTTCTTCCTAATATCTAATCTAAATCTCCCCTCTTTCTGTTTAAAACCGTTTCCCCTCATCCTATCGCTCCACTCCCTGATAAAAAGTCCCTCCCCATCTTTCCTGTAGACCCTTCAGGTACTGGGAGACCCCCAGAGCCTTCTCTTCTCCACAACCCCAACTCTCTCAGCCTGTCCTCACAGCAGGGGGGCTTCAGCCCTTGGATCATTTCACACAAAAACATGGCTTTCAGGCCTGTGCAGAGTATCCTACGCCAAGCAGCCATTGGGAGGAACAGAGAAGCTTGGTTTTGTGTGACAAGGCCCCTGGCCATTCATTTACCACAGGGGTGAAGCTGATGTGCCCTTTGCAAACCAGCCTCTGCTCTGGAAGTCTAATAAACACCATGTTTGTGCCCGCTGGAGTTGCTGAGCCTTGGCAGCTCTTAAATGCCACCCTTTAATTTGATCGGTAGTAGCAGTTAAGACATCCACATTACAAAGAAGTCTAATCAACAGTCCCGGGATCTTTGTAGGATATGTACTTTTGGACATGAATATTTTAAAGTATTTTGATAGGAAAGAGTGTTGTATAATTTAGTGCATTTTTAATATAATTTTACTTTTTATTCTCATATAGGCTCATCAGTTCTGTAGTTACTGCAGCCTAGCTAATTAACACAGGATTGAGAGAATGATTAAAGGAAGGCTTGGGTATCTGCATTGTTCTAGTTTAATTGCTGCTCAAGCAATGATTCAGTGTTGGTTTTGGCAGTTGAACAGCATTTGTCTGGCGCTGTGAAATTCCCTGTTTGTGTCCATGAGACTCATCTCTGGTTGATGGGCAAAAGCATGCAGATCTGTAAAATTTTTAGTAGCATACAGATGTGTGGAGGGGTAGGTTTTGCTACCTGCCTGACAATGTTTTGGCTGAGATGCTCAGGTGGTGCCTGCTGTTAGAGAGGCTGCCTGCTGGAGTTTCCTTGCCTGTGTAGGCAGGACGGGGTCTCGTGGCTGGCGCAGGGCAGGAGAAGAGGGGAGCAGGCTGAAGCCAGTTTCATCTGACGAAACGGTCTGCTCATGGCTTGGGCGGGCGTACTCTTTGCTGGATGAAAAACTGGCAGGGTGGCCAGGCCCAAAGAGCGGAGGTGAAAGGAGTTAAATCCAGTTGGTGGCCAGTCACAAGTGGTGTTCCCCAGGGCTCAGTACTGGGGCCAGTTCTGTTTAATATCTTTATCAATGACCTGGATGAAGGGATTGAGTGCACCCTCAGTAAGTTCACAGATGACACCAAGTTGGGTAGGAGTGTTGATCTGCTTGAAGGGTAGGAAGGCTCTACAGAGGGATCTGGACAGGCTGGATCAATGGGCCGAGGCCAGTGGGATGAGGTTCAACAAGGCCAAGTGCCGGGTCCTGCACTTGGGTGACAACAACCCCATGAATGCTACAGGCCTGGGGAAGAGTGGCTGGAGAGCTGCCTGGCAGAAAATGGCCTGGGGAAGTTGGTCAACAGCTCACTGAATATGAGCCAGCAGTGTTCCCAGGCGGCCAAGAAGGCCAACAGTATCCCGGCCTGTATCAGGAACAGTGTGGCCAGCAGGACTAGGGCAGTGATCGTCCCCCTGTACTCAGCATTGGTGAGGACACACCTCAAGTACTGTGTCCAGTTTTGGGCCCCTCACTACAAGAAAGACATTGAGGTGCTGGAGCATGTCCAGAGAAGGGCAATGAAGCTGGTGAGGGGTCTGGAGAATAAGTCTTCTGAGGAGCAGCGGAGGGAGCTGGGGTTGTCAAACCTGGAGAAAAGGCAGCTGAGGGGAGACCTCACTCTCTACAACTACCTGAAAGAAGGTTATAGCGAGGTGGGGGTCAGTCTCTTCTCCCAAGTAACAAACAATAGGACAAGAGGAAATGCCCTCAAGTAGTGTCAGGGGAGGTTTAGACCGGATATTTGGAAAAATTTCTTCACATAAAGGGTTGTCAGTCATTGTAACAGGCTGCCTAGGGAAGTGGTTGAGTCACCATCCCTGAAGGCATTTAAAAGATGGGTAGATGTGGTGCTGAGGGACATGGTTTAGTCATGGTTTTGTCAGTGTTAGGTTGATGGTTGGAGTCAATAATCTTAAAGGCCCCTTCCAACGTAGATGATTCTAACCCAGAACTGGATGTCAACCTGAAGCATGCAAGGGCAGCAACTGGAGAGACCATACAGGTGACTGTAGAGGATAAAATAATCCACAAACGCTCCTCCTAACAATTTATGAAGGCAAACAAAATTTAAGCAAAGTAGTGGAACCTGGAAAGTGTTTGTGCTCTGAGGGTACTGCTAGGCCTTGATGGCCCTGACCAGCCTCACCTGGGACATCCACCCACTCCTGCCCAGAAGCTCTAGTTCATCTCAGGCTGAGTCCTTCAGTCCTGGATGGACCTCAGACTGTTGCTGCTACCAGCTCAGCTCCTGGATGGACCCTTCATGCAAGTCTCCAGCCTTGTTTTCTGGATGGACCTTGGCCCTATGCTGTAGTTTTGTCACTAATCCTGTCTCTGGCTTTGTCTCCTTTTGTTCCCCAAGTGTATCTGGAACTTAGCTGACCGCTTGACTCTCCTGGGACTTATAGTGGCCAGTGTTGCCTGCACCCAGCTCTGGTGAGGGCACTGCCTGCACTGAGACATTTCTCTGCTCTTGGTTTGCCTTGCTTTAGGATACCAAGTAAGGAGGTTTGAGTGTTTTTATTATTTAAGTCAAAACCCCACATATCATTAAATACATGAATGTAAGTATGCTGATGATTAGATACAATTTGTTTACCTCAAATGAATTAATATATTTAAAAAACCATAATGTTAATCGTAAGAAGAAAAGAGTAAAGTAGCAATTTATGTGAGGAAAAAAACTGTAAAGGTAACTCCAACATCCTTCCAGAGACTAGAAAACGTTTTCAGAAACAGAGGCTGAAATGTATAGGTTTATACAGGCCAGTTACTGTCTCTGTTCCTGGAACAAATGCATCTTCTATGCCATGAACTGTGTTTTATGACATCCGCTTAAAGAAAAGTGAATAAAGAGAGGATAATGTGGTGAAAGACAGCCAATTATTTCATAAATGTAAACTACATTAAAAAGTGGTGTACGACATTATATATTTATGGATACAATTTTGTTCTGTCACATAACAAAATGAATAATACATTAGTCCAAGAACTTGTCATTAAGTGAATTTCTTTGTTGCCTTGCCATTAAAATAAAAAAAAGTCCTTGGTCTGTATATATGCATGATATTAACCCTTTTCTGTGAGCGTAACGTAGGAGGGGTGAAGGTACTATTAGACTGCAAATTTGAAGTAGATTTTGTAATTTTTAAGGTGAAATAATAATGCGAATGAAATTCGTCAGAGAGATTTAAAGACATTCAGGAAGGTTTTACATGTTTTCTTCTGTTAGTGAGATGTGATAAATGGAACTGATCTTGGATGTTATTTAGACAAGAAAATGCTGTTCTTTTTTAACTTCTATAGTCAGAATATTATTTCAGTAACCAGTAGGAAAGAATTTCTTTGCAAGAATCAATGAGAACATGGAATTGGAGACTTTTTTAAGCATCAGAAAACTTCCAGGTAAGGCTGACAGTTCTGTTTGATCAGTTTTAACTCTAGAATACCAAGCCTTTTTCTCTTGTAAGACTCTGTGTATTACAATACTAGTGTCACACTCATGTCTTGTTGTAATGAGGTTGAGTCCAGTTGTGACAGCCATGACTTTTCTCTGTACTGCTTCCTTATGTTGTTCTAAAGCCTGTGGATAACAGCCCACTGGGATGCCTTAGGCAGAGCATTGGCTGGAGGGAGGTGATCCTTCCCCTCTGCTCAGCACTGGTGAGACATGTCTGGAGTGGTGGGTCCAATGCTGGCCTCCTCAGTACAAGAAAGACAACGACATACTGAAGTGAATCCATCAAAGAGCCATGAAGATGATTAGGGGGTGGGAATACCTGAGATAGAGGGAGAGGCTGAGAGAGCTGAGTCTGCTTAGCCTGGAGAAGAGATGACTCAGGGAGATCTTATCAATGTATATTAATATTTGATGGGGAGGAGTGAAGCAAGACTCCTCTCAGCAGTTTCCAGTGACAGGACAGAAGGCAGTAGGCACAAGTACAAATACAGGGAAATTCGGTTAAATGTGAGGAAAAACTTTTTTACTGTGGGGCAGGTCAAACACTAGAACAGGTCAGTGAGAGGCATTGTACACTCTCTATCCTTGGAGATGTTCAAAGTCCCACTGGAGGTGGCTCTGACCAACCTGCTCTGTCTCACTCTTTGAGCAGGGGACTGGACTAGATGATCACTGGAGATGCCTTCCAATTTCAACCATGCTGTGATCCTTTGACTCTGGAACAGGGCAATGAATAACTAAAAATAATGAGACTGTTACTCATATGGTTAAAGTTAAGTTCAAGAATCTGTTGACTTATAATCTGGTACCTCCTAATTACGTCTCTTAAATTCATGGTATTTAACTCTAGTTTGTATGGATTTCAATCCTTTTGCGTATCTTTTCTTTCTTTAATTCTTGGCCTTCCAAGAAAAGAGAGGAACATCTATTTACAATCTGATGAGGAAGACTAAAGAGGCAATATAACTTGACGATTAGATGAAAATTACTTTTGCGGTTAAGGTCAGTTAGACTGGATATGGGAATTTCAGGCCCCAGCCTAAATTCTTGTCTTGTCCCATGAGTTGAGGTGAGGAGAGAAAAAAAAAAAAAAGAAAACCGTAATGCAGTTAGATAATGAGGTAACTGTTTTGGTGTTGAGCCTTCCAGGTGTTCTGCATGTAGATGTATGTGATGAGTTTGCACCTTGCAAAAGTTAAGTTTAAACTTACCTGAAATACCATTTATCTCAGAATGCACTAATCTAATTTTTTTCCTACTTTCTCCTTCTCCTTAATGTAATTGACAGCAAAATCGAATCAGTTTAGTACTGAGTTGGACTTGAAAGGTGAACACTGAACTTTCTACTACTTGATTTTAACACAATGTGTACACCTGACTATTTGATAAATTCAGACCTGCTGGGGAAAAACTGAGAACCGCATTTTGGACACAAAGAATCAAATGTTGACTTATGTTGCAGAGATTATTGGTTTAAATTTTTAGTTTATAAGAGAAAAAGGGCTTCTCTGCAATATGTTTTGAAAGTTTAGGGAGTCAGTTTCATGCTGGAGGCCCTGCTTTGGCTGTGTGCCATGTCTGTGGAGCAGGAGGTTCTCAGACCAGGGGAAATGCCTAAGGAAAAAGACAACAGGTACAGTAGTACCACCCCGAAAAAACCCAACCCCACAAACAAACCCAAACTAAAGGAAAAAAAAAAAACCCACAAAGAAATTGAGGTAATAAAAATTTTGGGAGGCAAATTTTCTCAAGCCCGGGCCTGAAGTTTAAGCCAAACAAACAGGAGGTGGAAAAGCACTGGGCACAATGTGTGAAAGTGCCAGATGTGACAGGTAGTGGTGTGAGAGCTAACAGAAGTTAAAGGCATGGGGAGGACTGGATTGCACAGCTGGTTAAGAAGGGCCATTAGGGAAACAATGAAACTTCACAGATAATCTGGGGGGAGTACCAGGGACCTTCTGGGGAGGGGACTCTTGCAAGGCCAGCTATAGCCAGACAACTGTATCTCTAGTGCTATATGAAACCAAGTTTACCTGGATAACAATAATGGAGATAATAGTTTTGTGTATGGAGAGGCGTAAACAAGGGAGAGGAAGAGGTGTGAAGAGGATGGCCAAGAAATGGGACAGGGAGTTGATAAAGTGTGCTGCTGGGGGGTACCTGTTGGCAACCTTGTGCTTGATCACTGCAGCTGGCACAGGATAATAAACCAAACTGGTTATTCTGACCATGCCACAAGAGTCAAAGCTGATTTTGTGGCCAGGAGCTGGGGTAGGGAGGCTTCAGCTATGTGCCACCTCCCCAGGTGGACAGAGAGATCACTAGAACATCCTGGTACCCTGTTGGTGCCCTATCTAGGCCTGCAGACATCAGCAGCTACTTGCTGCTCCCTGATGGCACAGGTGCCTGATGGACATAGGTGAGAAATTCTAGAAAAGAGAGTCCAGAGGACATTCAATAAGAATGGAAAAAAAGAAAATGTGAGAAGAGTGAGAAGCTGAAAGAGATGTTTGGTCCACAAGGAGATGTTTGAGAGAGCAAAGAATCATAAGAGTCAAATACTGTAGCAAAACAGTAATCTGTTGTCCTCTGTTTCTAATGGAGTAGGAAGAAGTCTTTGGCTCCTGGGTAAATTCCTAATTATAAAGTGCTGAAAAGCTTTGCTTAGGGAAGCAAGATAAAAACAAACATCAGGTGTGCCTGGACCTGACAGCTCTTGACTCAACATAAGGAGGTACGTTAGATAATCTCTTGAGGATTTTCCAATTCTACATTTTTATGGTTTCATGCTCACTTATTTATGTAGAGGCTTTCTTCTACAAATCTAGCAAACAAACCTTTGTCCTAGAAAGACATTTACATATTAGTGCTGGTATTAATTAATTTTAAGTAACTTGTCCCATGAGGTGCCCTCTTTTTTTTTTCTTTTTTTCCTTTTCCTGCTGACTGGTTTCCTTATGCCTCCAAATAACTGCCACTATTTAGCTCTGAAGTCATTATTAAAATTAGAGTTTCTGGTGGAAGTACTGTTCCTCTTGATTGTCTTTCAAAGCATTGTGCTCATCTGTGAGGTATAGCATTAACGATGGTAAGCTTATTAAGCATCTGAACAGATGTTTTAGTGTTTTTTAAATGCTGGCTCTTACTGTGGCATCTATCCATAGCCAAGAGAACCTGTGTGTGAGCACATTGTATCCTGTGTACTGCTTTTCTTTCTTGTAAGTTAGCATAAATGCCTGTATTAATTTTCAATGTGGCTGTATGGTACAGATTATCTGGTTTCATTAGTAGCTTCAGAGGGTAGGTGTTTAATATTAATAATCACTGTTAGCCTATAGCCTTAATTAGGATGAGAAACAGCTGGATGCTGTGCAGAACCAGTCTTGGCTCCAGACACTGTGTTTCTCTGCAGCTGACATGCCCTGATTGCTGAGCTCTTAACTTGTGGCAGCTGAGAACAGCATGTCCTCGTGGTTACTTATCACTACTGCTTTTCCTTCCTGCTTCTAGGACCCTATTGAAGGCTTCTGGCTGTTAACCAGAACCCGGGAGTATGAGCACCTATTGGAACAGTCCCCTCTGGTCAGGTAGTTTTTCTTCTCCATGGGAGTAAGCTGCCTTTGCTCTCCTTGGGTAAGTTTTCTTGACTTCTGCTCTCAGGGGCAGAATGCAAGGGTTACTTGGGCTGTTGTCAACAGTTTAATTCATTTGTCCTGGCTATCCTTAAAAAAACTTTTGCTTAAGCCAAATGCAGATTTCAACCCATTCGGGTACTACAGAGTAAGAAAAACAGAAATCGAAGAAGTGAACAATACAGCAGACCTGTTAAAGTGCTCCTCAACTTGCAGAGCTTGTAACTCCAGTGGCAGAAATCCAGCACTCAATATGCTGCTTGGTACAGTATATAAAACCTCAGCAGTGGAGTTATGCAGTCAATTAGCACAGTTCATAAACAATGCAGCTCAATTAAGAAAGCCCTGTAAGTGGAAAACAAAGCGAATAGAAATAGATGTTTTAAGTAATAAAATATGCAGTTCGATTGGAAAATGATGCAGGTGGTTAACGAAAATGTTATCTGATATGCAAAATGGGAATGTGAGAGTGTGTGTGCGTGCATATATAAATGTAAAAAAGAGATTGGATGTTTGCAGTTAGTCCATCACAGAAGGGAAGCTGTGGAGCATCTGAAGTACTGTCAGATGGACTTGCAGTGACATTTGTTTGTTGCCTATGAGTATTTTGGAACTGTCTCCAAACCAGCAGTGGCTACAAAGAAATGAGTGTGCAAACTTTTTCTATTTCTGATACACTTTATCAACTAGATGGCACCTAGATGCACAGCATATGTTGTCTTTTGTGATGCAGATGAGCCTTTTGGAGCAGTGCAGCTGATAATGAGCTCTGTGTATTGTTACAAGATAGGGCTGCCAGGCAATAACCACCTACGAACCTAACTAACGAACAGCTACAGTGCCGAGGCAGGGTCTAGCTCCTCTGAGACAGTGGGTCAAATCCTATAGTTTTTAGACTTCATTCAGGGAAAACCTCTCTTAATTTTAACAGGAGCTTTGACTTTGTCTAGTACACAGGGTTTGGCCTTTAGAAATAAACAGCTATTCTGAAAGTGTCAAACAAGATTGATATGCTTTGCCAGTAGTTGGAGTATAAGCAATACTTAGTACGGAAAAAAAAAATTCAGAATAGTTAGAAAATAGCTTTAGTAATTAATATGAAATTTGATAGAAATATTAGGTTGACATCTAACATTTTTTATTTGGCAGGACAGTTTACAATCCTGAATAATTCATTCAGCTATGCAATTACACTGAATACTGGGCTGCTGCCAGTCAAATGCTTGGCCCATAGATGGTTCTTGTTACCTGGTCCGTATAGAAACCAAAATTTACTTCATAAATGTCTGTGTCATTATCCACTTCTTTGTCTGGGACAGAAAATGGGCATAAGGTGACTTCAGGAAATACCTACTGGGAGAACAAAAGTCTATATATCCTTGTAATGACAATAACAGTCTTT
Source organism: Limnodromus scolopaceus (assembly GCA_028565335.1). Lineage (NCBI taxonomy): Eukaryota > Metazoa > Chordata > Aves > Charadriiformes > Scolopacidae > Limnodromus > Limnodromus scolopaceus. Next base: position 8,895,431 of record JAOXNO010000052.1, read on the forward strand.
CCATTAACTTCAGTGGGCTTTTGAGAGGCCCTGTTATTTCTGGAGTGAAATATTTTATCCTCACAGGAATGGAAACACCAGGATGTGTTATCTGAAAGGAAAACAAAATCAAATTGGATATCTCCTGTTATAGTAGAGGAAACATTGCATATAGTTCTACAATTCTTGGACAAAATTCCTAATGTGTACGTAAAATATCTAGCTGTGAATTAGGGAACTGTATGGCATGTGACAGATAAAGAACTTGCTTACACAGGAAACGTTTTCATGGTCCTCAAGGTATTGTATCCTTGTTGATTCCATCAGAACCAGAGGAATGTTGCCAGGTTTTAAAAATATGAGTGCATTAGGGGAACACTCATCAGTGTCTTGCTTGGTGAGATTTTGAGACGAATGAGTACCCGTATTTAAAGGACAGTAATAGATGGTGCCCCATCCTGTGCTAAATCTGTCCTCTGACAATGCCACCACCAGGTCCTAAAACACAGAACAGAATTTTGCTATGTGAACTTGTTGTTTATCACAGCACGGTCTTTAACTTCAAAATCAGATAATTGTTAGTCAAACATGTAAACCAGTTGGAGGTATGATCTGTGATTTCTATACTATTCTCATTTTCATATATTAGTCTCTATTCCATGGCTAACTCTTGGTGTACGACAGATTTTTGGCATCGAGACAGATTGCAGGGACATAAACCTGTTTTCTCCATTAGCCTTTTATGTTAGTAGGTTGGGAGGGGGTTGGATTTTTATGAATACCCTAAATTAAAGAGACTCCAGCCTGACTGTGAAATTAATAGAGCTATCAAAAAACCCACTGTCATTATACAACAATTGTTAATTATTTACAAGCAAACTTCTGCGAGAACAGTATTGTAGCTGTCAGCATTGTCATTATTAAAATTAAAATGCTTTGTCTGGGTAGAAGATAACATGACTCATTTAGGCTAAATGCAATGAATATGGGATATTCTGTTTCTCTTCACCAATTAGTTGGAGACAGAACAATAGTATGTCTCTTTCCTAACAAGATGTTTATTTTTAAAAGTCTAACAAAATAAATATTTTCAGGGCATTGTTTAAAAAGGGCATAAATTCATTGTAGCTATTATAATAAAAGTTAAGACCAATTTGTTTTCTAGGATGGAAAAAACCTATTTTCATAAAGTAAATTCTCCTTTTTCAATAGCGATATGTATATGAAAATCTGTTTGCCTTATCACAATATCTTGTTTTGCCTTCTATAGTAAACAGTATGTTGTAATAATGCATTATATGCTTGAGTTGTGAGTTGCTCAAGTGCCCTTTGCTGTCTCTGATTTCATTTGTCTTTCCAAGCATATCCTGGTCCAGTGGTAACTTCTTGGTTCTCTGTGTAGGTGATTAAAATTTTTATAAACAGCAAGAGGAAAGCCAGAGAACTTCTAAGACAACTGCGCTGGGTGGCTGGAGTCAGTCTTCCTGCTGTATTCTTTCACATGCCATCTTGAATTAGCTAAGATTTCATTGTCTTAATGACATTAATGATCTACAGCAATGAACCCATCAATAAAAAAGCAGAAGCAGAAGAATTAAGGTATGACTCTGTCAGGGTTGTAAAGGGTGATGCTAGCATGGCAAACCTCTGCAGGGAATCTACAAGTTGGAAGGGATCGAACTGCTGAGCTTGGAAAGGGCCATGTCACTGTCTTTCTGCATGGAAGTGCCATCAGTCTTCGTTTCAAAGCTTGTTTGGGTCTCTCTCGCTGATCTTCACTTTGCTGCCTTATATTCCCCAGCCTGGTCTGTCTCAGTTTTCTTACTTATTGTACAGATGGTTCTGGGAGCAGAGCACATTTGTCTCAGAGTAAGAGGAAACCCTTTTTCCTGTCCACCTCGTGACATGAAGAGAATGTGTTCTCTGAGAAGACAGTCAACACTGGACTTATCCTTTGAGCATAGTTATCAGAAAAGCTTTTCCATGTAAGTCTTCTGAGGACTGTCATTACCTACAACTGTAGTTGTGTGTGAGTAAGTACAAACCAGCTTGTGGTTCTCATTTTCCTTCCACATGAAAAATTAAAGGGTTGTCAGACACTGGGGCAAATGTTCTGTTGGTTGCTATTAGAAGTCAAAAGTAGGCTCCCAGTGGGTGAAGGAATCGACCTCTTAATTCTGACTGTACAATGACTTAAGTAGTTATCAGGTACATATTTATGTTCTGCTATCAGCTTACAAGTTTTTTACAGTCTCGTAGAGGTAGGAGAAAAGCAAGCTGTGTTTTTCATATACATACCAAATTAAAAGGTGTACAGAACACAATTGTGTTTTATTTAAAAACCAACAACACACACTTTCTTAACGTCATTAAAAGTATGTGTTCAACCACACTTGATTTTGTATTTGGTTGCAGAGGCCATGGTGGAATGAATAGGAGCAAAAAAGCTATTTGGGGTGTTTGGCATCAAAATTGAGGACTCATGCGACTGAATGCGTATTCTGTGGAGCAGATTTTTTTAAAATGTACAATTTATAAATCCTTTCTGTATTGCAAAAGGACAAAAGCCCTAACAAGAATGGTACAAACGTGTTTCCTCATTATCTTTGGGCAAACAGTCCTTCTTTTCTTCCAGCAGCTGGCTAAGAGTGCTTGACCTTACGCTTTGCTGTTCTGAGAGTTGGTTCGTTTGATATTACTTTGGTCATTATTAGAAAAATGTCAGCGCTAGGGTGCTCCCAGTGTGAGTTTGCTCCTATGTTCTCCCAGGAGAGGAGGATGTGGCCAGTATCAGTTCTGTCAAGATCCTTCTGGTCTGTGTGTAGGCTAGGCATTAGTTATGGTTGATTTGTTGGGAATCTGGAATTTATTTATGAAAGAAAAGTTAAGGGGAAAAGTATACAGACGTGCCTAATGTGGAAGGAAAGCACATTCAGCTTGCATGCAGAATGCCACTAGAATGATTTAGAAATAATTTCTCTGCTATGGTTGCCAAGCTTTGGAGGTGTTCAGGTAGGTCCTGAGCACTGGTTCCACCTGGGCAGCTAGACTTTCAAAGGGCTGGCTGAAGTTCTACGCTTTGGTGAGGTGCAGTGGCTGTCAACTGAAAGGATGCGTTTCCTCCGGTGTCCTACTCTTCCCTGATTTTTTTCTTTTGGCTAATGTTCCTCCAAAGACACTGAAAGGGTCCAGCCTTCTCACCAGCTTCTGAGAAGAGGCCCCATAAGTAATATTAACTTCTGCAATTTCCTCGTTACTCTTAAGCAAGTTATTAATTAACTGAATGTAACCACTGGCTGTTGATAAATCCTTTTAACTAATTCAAATTCCATATCAAGCTCAGAGCATTTTCACTCAAGCTGCTGCTGAAGTTAAGCTTTGTGAAGAATTAGTTCTGATCTGTTTTTGAGTGCTGGAGTTGGGGAAAATGGAGAGAAGATATTTGTTTGCTTGATTCCACATGACAACTCCAGGGTAACTGAATAGACTGTACGGTTGGTTTGACAAGGCTGTGCACCGAGCCAGCAGCCGCGCATACCAGAGACAGGGGGATGGAAGGGGAACTGACAACTGTAATGGATTTTATCAGAATTTCTCGAAAGAGCGACAATTTGCCTTCAATTATTAATGTTTTTCAGAGGTTTCTCTTCTGAGAGGTATGAATAACTAACTTAAATATGCATTCATGTAACATTTTCAATAATGAATAAATTACTGCATGGAAAGAAGTTGAGTAGCAGATCCAAATATTAAATAATGGAAGAGGTTTTTGAGAGTGTAAGAAATGTAGTCTTTAATAGTGTGATTGTTACTGTTTTTTCTGTGAATGCAGGAACTGGGGTTATTATATCTATAAATGCATCACAATGATTGCAAAAAATATTGTAAGTTAGCTTGAAGTGACACAGAAAGAAAAAGCAGTGCCTGTGTATTGCAGTGTATGACAGCATGTGCATTAATCCTGCAGTGCTCTTGGCTCATCCTGGGGCTCAAATGTGTTTCTCTTTCTTCCCCATGCTGTAGAATTTATTGCTTTATGTCAGGGGAACTTTGAAAACGTGAGCTAAGGAAGCTGTTGGTCCTATTAAAAAATGTGCAAAAGAGACACTGGAGTGGATTGCCAGGTACCTGGGAGGAACTTTAGGGTGTTCAATGATTGTTTTTCAGGCAACTTTGAGAGACAGTGACTTTGAATTTATTTATTGCTCTGGTCCAATTTTCATTTCTATAGTGGCTTTCTCAGAGACTCTATCCTGTAGTCCCTCGTGCTCTGCCCATTTAGTCTTTCACTCTCTTTAGACGGAAATGCGTATTTATACATTTTGTAAAACTTTATAACAATTCTTTTTCTGTAACACCATTACCGTCTTGAAAATTTGTCACAGATATGAAAGCTCATTAAGCAACACTTGAAAATGACCAGCTCTTGACAGCATCACCACAACAATGAGCGTATTTGCATTTGTTATATGAAGCAATTTATTCTATATTAGCAGTGTGTTGTTTATTTTAGCATAATATTTTAATATCATGAAGACATTTAGAAATGGAATTCTTACAAATCTGTCTTACTGATGTTAAAAAATGCTAAGTCTTACGAATTGCTATATATAGCATTGGTGTGCTCTGAAACAGCAGTCAAATATAAGCCTTTGTGGTCTCTTATATACTGGAAATTGTAGAAAACTGTCTCGACGGCACATAGGTTATCAAGTAGATATATATGTTAAAAAAAACCCACATACTTGGTCAAGTTATAAATTGTTTGTAAATTATTACTAAGCAAGTTTGTAAGTACGTTCTTACCACTCCGCATCAGCTGAGTTCTGCATGGATTCTGCAGCCAAAATTGCCTTGGAGATCTGTGAAATCTGGTTGACTTGAGGCAGCATCTGACCTATGAAACCAAACCTACTGATTAAGCCTGTTTATCACTGGGGAGAATATTTACATGCTGGTTGACACATCTAGGAAGAACACTGAACTTGCTTTAAACTGAGGAAGTAGTATAACCCTGCAATTCTGGTAGAAGAGATGGATCTAAAAGAGGCTGTATAATTCCTCTGATTATTTGCCTCCAATAAGAATACTGCTTCCTTGTGTATGAGAACTGGATGTTGAGAGCAAGTCAGTTCACAGTTCCCAGGGCTGCGGCAAGGTGTTTCATTAGTGGAAAAAAAAAAAAATTAATTTAACTCTAGCCTAATTAGTAGACTTCATAATTTATTGTTTCATCATCTGGTCCAGCTCAGCATCCATGGGATTTCTAGACGACATGAAGTGTGGAAACCTGTCATGACAGGAAAAAAAACAAAGAGGCTTGTAGAAAACAATGGTTGTCTTGTGGGAAGAGTTTAAATATATGCAGCTGATCCCATGGGAACTGCTGTAGTCTATTCACCCTGTGTGAAAATGATGCTCTTTCAATATAATCTTTAATCCTTTTCTTTCACTGAAAAAATGTGAGAACTTTATTTAAAAGTTTTGAATGACTGATCTATTTTAGTAAGTAAATGCTTCTCAAACATAAAAATAAATGAGATTATTAGTATAACACAGAGGGGGAAAAGTTACTTGAAATATCTTCCAATATTCTGTCCATAAATTGCATACGTGGATGTTCTTGGGAAACTTTCAGGCTGAAAATAACCAGGAAATGTATCCGTGCTTGCTTTTTTTCCTGGCTGGGTGCATGTGGGAAGGAAGTATCCAGCAGTCTTGGAGATATTACAAACTTCTGTAACTCTTTGAGACATGCATTTTCTAATTCCACAAAACAGATTTTTCCTGTGAGATGAGGGAGAAGGATTTCAAGAAAATTGAATCCTATCATATGCACAGAATGAAAGTTTGCTTTGAAGATAATTCTAATCTTCCTCCTATTCATGGAAAAGTAAAATAAAACTAAATATGCAGTTGTTGAAAACATTTGTCCCCACCCCCGGAGAGAATGGAAATCTAAACCTCACTTTGTTCAATCCATGCATGTGTGAATAACATCACGACCTCCCGCAGGGTTTAGTAGAGCTGCTGTCCTGTTTGTTTTTTATGGGACTGTGTCCTAAATATTAAACCCTGTTTGGTGAAATACACAGTTGTATTCCTGGTGGTATCATGCAGCATGTATTTTATAGTCTGCGCACAGAGTGCTGAAAAGGCAAATAGTTACTAATACTGTTTTGCTTTTGCTTTCCTATAGTGTCTTTCTTCCAAGGCATCCAAAGCACTTCATACAAGCCAGTGTATTAAGTATAGCAACATGTCTGCGAGGTAAGGAAATTGATTTTTTTTTTTTCTTTTCCTTTTTATAGATAGAGTAGTCAAAGCATTGGACTGTGATTTTCCCAAGATTGCCAAGGTAAAGCAAGACCTCTGGCCTCCCAGTCCTTTAACAGAAGACTCTCCATTTAAGGGGAATTCTCAGATCCACTTCCTCTCCTGTGTAATTTACCTGACACTTAAATCTAAGTTACTTTTTTGAACCGGGTGCTCAGTTTTCACCTTTTAGATTTCTTTCTTTAATATTTCAGAAAATGAACATTACATCTTGTTTATCAAAGATCTTTGGCGCGCAGGGTAGTCTGTTCCTTCAGTACAGAACAAGAAACACCAGCTGGAAGTGCTTCAGTTGGGAGCTGTGCTGCAGCATTTGAGGAGAATTGTGCATGGCACTCATGGCAAACCGAGTGTTAAAGAGGAGAATGGGGTTTGGGAAGTGCTGAATGAATCTTTGATTCTGTGCACTGGGTTTGGAGTATTACCTGTCCTCAGTGTGGCCCCAGCAAGGGGATGGGTTGTACTCGAAGCCGGTTATCCCTTGATGTACTCAACTGCCACTGGCCAGTGGCTTAGAGAGCCTGTGGGGACTATCTCCAATGGCAGAGGGTTATGGATTTTGCTGGGGGGGTGAGTTAGCTCAGGATTTAGCACTGTGGATGCTTAACCTCTTCTGAAATGCAGTATTATGTAAGTTCATGTACAAGACTGTTTCAACAGTATAGTAAGGTTTTAATTGCCTCTTGCTTTGCAGTGAGCAAACTAGAAAATACTATGAGGTTCACTTAACGTGAACTCTAGGTGGCCTACGTTTCCTAAAATTCTTTAAATATAGTGAGAGTTTTCTTGATTTATGTTGCTTAACGTGGAACTATATTAACAATATTATTGCACAGTTCTTTGAAGGCTATGCTTCCGCTTGCAGTGGGATAGCACCATCTGGTAAAATCAAGCAACACACTTGTATTTCAAGTCTTTTGAAAGTTAAGGAAATTATTCTGATTTCTTGTAAAACTTCCTTAACTGTAAATTTAAAAAAAATATTATTCTTTCCCCTTCCTCTTTGATTTAAGAGATTTTTTTGTGTGTGTGTGTTTGTCCTTCTAATGTCATTCTGCAGAATCTGAGTTCCTGATAAAACTGTAAGACTCAGTCTTTTAGCTCAAAGTTCAATTGGCTTTTGGATGCCCTTAGGTCCAACTGCCCTTTTACATGGAATTTTTATTGTTAATCTCCTATTATTGGGGGAATTATTTTGCAAACAGGCCAATTCAATTGCTTCAAGCTCTGAAACCTGTCAGGCTAGCTTTTATGCTGATTGCTTCTGATAAGGAGCTTTGGTAAGAATGCTGTGCCTCCAGCAAGTTGAGAGACTCACCTTGGAGGGGAACAGCTTCAAGGTCCCAGGAACGTATGGCTCCCTTTTCATGACAAGCTGAAAGAAACTGGGTGTTGAATATCGGAATCAAAACTTTGAATTAGATGTGGGACTGCTCTGCGAACCAGCGGAAACAGCCTGTGTTACAAGCTGTCTTTTTTTGCCTCTGTAGTGATGAGTTGAAGTTTTTTACAAGAGCTGGAGTCACTGCTTTGTTTCCCATGTTTTTACCACAGGGAGGTGTGGATCCCTGCTGCAAACCCCCATGGATGCTGTGCTGATGGGGAGCCACGCAGGGTGTACAAACTTTGGCAAGAGCTTTTGCCTCTTTCCCATCGCTTGTGTACATGGGACGCAAATATATGTCTGATCTGTCTCAGACACTGATCTGACAGAGTAATCTCTGTCCTGTCTGAATCAGAAGATATGGATAGGTGATGGGGAGTCAAGGTGATGAAATATCTTGAGAACCATACTCTGAAGTAATTTTATCATCTAACCTGACACTTTTTTAAAAAACAACTAAAAAAGATGACATTTTAGAAGGCAAATATACTCTGTTTTTCCTTTTCCTCCATGCCAGCTACCTATGAGTAGGAAACAGTGCAATCTTGTAGTGAGCAAGGAGATGCTTAAGAGACAATTCTCTCCTTTTAAGACCTATGCAAGAAAAGTATTTTCAGCACTATTACATAGCAAATCTTCTTAATACTTACGTTATAATTCCATTTCAAAGAGCTTATAGGAAGGAAATGTTTTTCTGTGTCGTCCTTAGTGTTGTCTATAAAACTTACATTAAAAGTGTCTGTTCATTGGGTAGAGAACAGGGCCTTTCTGAGAAACTCTTCTGCAGAAGCACATCAAGTAGAATATTGTTTGCAAAACACCAAGAAGGGGTTGCTGTGTTTCAGTGCAGCTGATCAAAGGGAGGGTTCAAATGGGTCTCCCTAGAGCATTTTTCTAAATTACGTGTGCAGATTCTGTTGTGCTACTTATGACAGTAATGTTAAAAGCCAAAGTAAACTTCAGACTCTCTTTTGTATTCATGTAAAGTGTTACAGAATAATAGCATTTATCCCTTTGGACAGAAGATCTCTTCTGTTGCAAGTTCATTTGCTTGTTCTTTTTCTTTCAAACAGTGTGAGCTTACTGAGGGGTTTGGTGTTTTTTTTTTTTTTTTTACCTTCTTCCCAGGGAAGGATAGCTTTCCACTAACACAGAGAGTTCTGTTTTCTCTATTAAAAACAACTGCCCTCGAGTGGAGCAGGCTTTGTATTTTGTCCTAGAAACAGAGCAGTTCATTCAGAGATAAGGCCTCTCTGCGTTTAGGTTCCTTTAGTCACCTGACGGAGCCATTGGTAACTTTTAGGCTGCTTTAGTCTGCATTCCTGAGATGCCTTACTCCTGGCATTGCAATTAACAGCTTCAGGTTCACTGCTTGCCACCCGCTTCCCCAGCTCTCCACTTGCTGTGCCCTCAGCTGCTGCCTGGGGTGGCAGGAGGGCAAAGCAAATGGTCACGCTTTGTTTCCAAGAACAGGAGCTTTGCACCTGTAGCAACTATTGAAGACAATGTTGTGGAATCGTGAACAGGTAAAAAAAAAAAAAAAAAAAATCAGTTTGTGTCTGTGGCATTTTGCGCTTTTCTTCCAGAATTTGAGGGTTGCAGAGCATGGGCCCTGTCTCCTCTGTGCTTACACCATCCCCTTCAGTTTGGTGACTGGTGATTTATGCCATCACAACTGTCAGGAGGATCTAGCCTGTTGTGCTTCAGGGCTTGCAATCTTACTACCTCTTTTCTGCTTCTGTCTTGTTGCAAATAACGGAACTAAAAGTCCTGTGTAATGATATTGATAGATTTGGGGAAATGGAAAAAAACCCTTACAATCAGGCTTATGGCAGATCAAATGCAAGGTGCTATCCATACTGTTAAAATAGAGGTTGTTTTATTGAATTATTTCCAGAAGTTTCTCAGTGTTTGCATTGGTTTTGCCCCTTATTTGACATTTTGCCCTTTTTTTTTTTTTCCTGAAAAATAGCATGCAATAGAGTACCAGGCACTAAGGATACTCTGTATCTCAAATAGTAAGTGATCTAGTTTGTGACAATGTAGTGCTTCATTCATCAACTCAAGAGAAGAACCTGGAGGAGTTGGCTGTGAATCCATGTGGGCCATCTGGAATATGTGCTTGGTAGATCACTTCCTAGCCTCAAAATCAGTAAATATTCAGAATTAGATGAATAAGTGAAGACAGAAGGCAAGTTTTTTCCTTTGTGACATAATGTTTGTATTTTAATACATGTTCTCATGTCAAGCTACGGCTGTCAAGTTTAGATACAGATCTGCACAGAGCTTCCTGCAGGCCACCACGTGCTCCAGCAGGCAGGAGCTCTGGCTGCCCTGCTTGGCACGGGCTGTCAGGGTAAGCATGGTCATACACTGCTATACCAGGTTTATCTAATGCAAGCCTATATGGAAAATGTAGTGATGTTTCAGTCCTTAATTTGTCACACTTACCCAGCTTCTTCATCGCTCTGTGCACATTATGAATAGCCTATTTTTCCCTAAGATTCCCTTTTCTCCTGTATTTTACTTCAGCTAATAGATGTCAAATCTCAGACATTTCTCTTTCCTCTATATAAAGCTACAGGGAAATTTTACTCATTGGAAACGGACTAGGTCATTTATGCAATGCGCAGAAACAAAGGCAGACTGATCCAGTTCTAGCAACTGCTTTTCCAGTGTGCAACATTTGAAGCCAAGTCAAACTCTTGAATTAATGAGTACGATATTTAGTGTATGCCTACCTTAATGCCATCATTTTGTCCGCTAGATAGCCGTTGTACTCCTGCAGACACAGCCACTAGTGACCAAGATGATTTGTTTAGGTTGCTGCATACCTAAATGGAAAGGACATACATATATACAGATATATCCAGTGAGACCTGGACAGGCTGGAGACCTGGGCGAGGAAGAACCTCATGAGGTTCAACAGGGAAAAGTGTAGGGTCCTGCACCTGGGAAAGAAGAATGTCAGGCACCAATACAGGTTAGGCGTGGACCTGCTGGAGACAAGTTCTGAAGAGAAAGATCTGGGGGT
>JAOXNO010000052.1:8906263-8926560 GCA_028565335.1 Limnodromus scolopaceus
TCTAGCTCTAGGCAATCCTGCTTCAGCAGGGGAGTTGGACTAGATGATCTCTATGGTCCCTTCCAACTCTAAAAAAACTCAGTGAAATTCAGTGAAATAATATATGTATATCCCTTACATTTAGGTATGTCTACTTCAATTCAGAAAGGTATTTTTATTCACAAAACAGTGACTAACAACAGATTACTTCACTGTTTCTCTGAATGATGCTGTGTTTTTCTCCACATGCTTCATTATGGAGAAAATACTGATGATGTGGAAGATGTTGGTGTTGAAAGAGTGAGAATGATCACTTGTGTACTGTAAGATGGCCAATACAGATGTAGCTAAAGCTAAAGGGAGCTTGAAGTGACCATCGAGCAGAGCTTGTTTGGGCTGAGGTTGTTGAGCTGTGCAGCAGCTTCTCCTGGGCACAGAGGCATTCATTCCCACATGTAACTTCTCATGTGTATCTGAGCTTATGCAGGGCCATGACGCTATGCCTCTTTCTGTCCCTTTTGACTGGCAGAAGCTCAGGGCGCTTCTGACCAGCATAGCTGCTGTGAGTGCTGGCGAATGTCCTCTCTTTGGTTGACCCCTTTCTCAGCAGGGTCTTGAACAGCAGGCTCTTCCACTACCATGCTTCCCTCTTAGCTCTGTCTGAAGTGCCAGCAGCCCATGGAGAGCCCACAGCTCTTTGGGGCTGAGAAATTGCATCTTGCTGGGTTCCTTTGTCATCATGAATAGTGCTGAGGGGAAAGGATGAAAGAAGTGCAGTACAATCAGGAGCTGAGGGAAGAGGGATTGTTTTTGTCCTGTTCTTACTGGTAAGGCCATCATGGAGACCCTCGGAAGACTCAAGGACAGACATTTTCTGCCTGCATGGACTTGTACCTGCCTTGGTGAAGTCCGAGGAGTGTGTCCAAGCCCTGTGGGATGTTCTGGGCTTGAAGTACCCTGTGCTGTTGGTCCCCTTCTCAAATGCACTGAGGTTGGCCGTGGAGACCCTTGCTTCCAAGGTGTATGAGCAGAGGGGATCCATCAGCACAAGGCAAGTCCTGGCAGTCTTGGAATAACAAATAGCACCTTTGAAACGTGGAAAAAGCCAAACTTCTCATACAATTAAGGTACATTTCTCCTCTGCAGATGTTTGAAATGCAGGAGTTTTGGGGCACAAGTGCAGGACTGCCGCCTTTCATGAGCACGTGGTTCTGAGGCCGGCCCCACTTGGCTCAGTTTCTGTTAAATTCCCCAGCCAAGGAGAAGTGCATAGTTTCAGCTCAGCCAAGTGTTTGTTTTACATGGGTTGAAAAGTCTACAGGGATCATTTTGGCAACAAAACTGACTGTTTTTCTAAACAAAAATCATTATCTTCTCAATCTTGCTAATACTGTATCTCTAGAGTCAAGACACAACAACCCAGAAAACAAATGAAGTGGCTTTACCCGCCTTCTTTAGCTCCGCTCTGCTGCTGACCACAGAAAGGCAGTTTGTAATCCCTATCAGTTAGTCCAGTCACCATTCTGCTCAGGTGATATGCATTGAAATGAAAAAAAAAAAAAACACGCTGGTTTTATTTATTAAAAGTTGTGTATTGATTAGCTAATTTTAAGCTATGCAGTGTTTGAGGGCAAAACATGCAGTTTGTGGTATGTGCTTAAGGACATCCCTGGATCAGGGCATCATGTATGCTGCTTGCATACACTGTTTAAAAATCTTTGCTAAACTGGAAGATGATAGTCAATACATTTGTTAATTTTTAAATTTTTTTTTCCCCCCTTTTTTTTTTTCTTTTAGGCTGGGGCCAAGGAAGTTTTGAAATGCACCCCAGATTTATTCTTCACATTAAATTGATCGCCATTCCTCAGGATTGTTTCCATTCTGTCCTCATCTGAGTTGTTCATGCCCATGGTGCATGTGGAGGTCTGGCTGAGCGGCAGCGAATGCAGCCATGCATCATCTGTTTGGGCTGGTTTTGGCACAAAAAGACCTTTCACGTGCAGGCGATCTCTTCTCCTTAGAGGATGCTGAAATCGAAGGAAGCCTTTCAGAAGCTCTTGAACAAATAAGAATAATTAGTTCATCTGCGGTAAGTGAAACACTATCCTTAATTAATTTTTCATGAGATTAAATGTATTGTATAAATAAAAAACTAAAGACAGGGACATACAAAATTTAAGTTTCTAAAAAACTTAAGACTGCTGAGCAAAGTGTAAGATTTAAAAATGTGGTAACCAAATCCAGTTCCCATTCGCTGGATTTCTTTTAAAGATATTTTAAGTTCATCTTTATCAAAATTTTTATTAAATAGTTATTTAAGGTATATTCAAGATTAGTAGGAGGTTACAGATACACTATACATACAGTGTATATTCTGTTTGCAGCAGAAAGTGTTCTGAATGATGGCAGGCTCATGGATTTTGGTTAACTCTTTAAAAGTGCTGTCCAAAAAAAAATCCAAAAAAGCTCTTTATTCTTCCTGCTTCCAGTCTGCTGAAAGGAAGGGAAAATCTTTTTTGAGCCTTAGGATATTCAATTAGCAACAATTCAATTAGCAATATGTGTTCTCATAACTGGACTTTTCTGGCCCTTTATATAGCATGTGATTTTAGAAATCAGTTTTGGCAATGTGCAGACCTCTGACTCTCAGAACATTGATCACAGCATTGCTGGTTGTAACGAGAACTGACTTGTCCATCAGGACAGCCACTGTGCACTGGCTCTTCTCTGGTTGTTTCTTTGACAGCAATTACACCTGCACAGTCTTTCAGAATGTTAATTAAGTTATTTTGGCCATTGCCTCTGCCGTTTGTGCAGTCTCTAACTGCAGATTATCAGGAATTTTAGACAAATTCCCTCTAATTTGTGTAAGAACATGCCTGAATTTGCTACAAAATGATTTTACAAACACACCAGTCTGCATTAAGCAGCTGAAGCATCTGCAGAGCTTCATCACCCCCTTCCTGCGAGCTGCTGAGCAGTGATTCCCACCAGAGGGCTCTGGAGATCGGGGAGCTGCTTCAGCACTTCCCGAGCAGTCTGGATTTCAGAGAGAGGTGCAGATGTTTTTTTTCCCCCCAAATGTGAGGAGTTTCACAGCAGCGCGGACAGGACTGCTCTGCCCTCTGTGTCCACACACAGCCAGCAATCGTGATGCTCACCAGGGCTTTGTTCTTGTGCTGTCCCAGCCAGTGGCCGTTAACTTGTTCACCTCTTTATCAATAGGTAACCTTGTACAAAAGAAAAAGCGTGCTTTCTTTTTTTTAATAAATGCACGGACTTTTCTGTTGCACCAATCAAAGCTTGTAGAGGGCTAGCTGTGAATAAAGGCAGAGAACTGCTTTAAGACCGACCCAGCATCTTACCACGCTGCAGCGCAGAGCCCCCCGAGCTGACCCCAGAGCTGCATTTTTGCCAGTTAGTATTGAACTTGGCTTCAGCCCTTTAAAAATGACCGTGCTTTATCCAGCAAAAGCAATGACTTTTGACTAACACTGCAGCCTGTCTTTTATCTTCCTTAATTTTTAGGGTGGAATAGCATAGGTTAGACCAATGGACAGTGGTTGTGTATTCTGGGTCTTTTAAGTTGTGGCAAAGCGCTGCTGTTTCATATCCACATGGCATCTGTGTCCGCGATTACAGGGGATTACAGGATTTTGTGATAAAGCCTATTTAATTAACTTTTATTCATGTTACATTGATACTAATTGAAACTAACTATGTTTACACCAGGGACTGGACGTGACGTGCAATATTTGGGATCTTGCATCTGGCTCTATATATGTTGTGGGTATGACAATTCCAGTTTCATTTTTAGGATGGTTATGGGAAAGGAGGTCTGTGTGAGCGGTTCTAAGGTGTGCGGCTGCAATCCCTTGTCAAGAAGGCCATGCTTCAAGACAGACTACTAAAAATCATTTGATAACATAATCCATACCTTTACAATAATGAGAATTAAGACCTAAACCAGTGAATTGTCGGTGGGATGACTAACTTCTGTGTTTAATCACACTAAATGTTCATTGCAAAGGTTGAAATGAGAAAATGGACACTGGACAGTTACAAAAGCTTCATGTCTTCAGGCTAATTTTGTGGGGTCCTTGAAACAGATGGGCATTCATTGGCAAATGTCTTTTTGTTTGAACCAGGACTACCAAACCAATGACAATGACCAGGCTGTGGTGGAAATCTGCATCACTCGCATCACCACTGCCATCAGGGAGACAGCGTCCATAGAAAAGCACGGGAAAGCCCTCGTGGCTCTCTGGGAGTCGTGTCTAGAGCACAACCTGAAACCCTCAGGAAAAGATGAGGACACGCCACATGCGAAAATTGCATCCGACATCATGAGCTGTATCTTGCAGGTAAGACTCAACTGAAAGCAAGGGAGTGTAACGCATTCATTAACTATTTGGTTTTATCTTTTAAAATGCAGTTGTATGTCATGTTTTCTGGGGGTGCGTGGGAGTGGTTACATTTGTTTAAAAACAAGAATATGACCCCAAATATTAACATATATTATTACACGTTTATGGCATCCATTGCAGTGAATCAAAAGTTTTGGCAGCTTTCCTTATCTTTAGAAGTGTCTTGACTGTTTAGTGCCAGATTTCATTAATTCTCCATTAACTCTAAGTACTTGCATTTTATGTAAGCATTAAAGGGGGAGACATAGGACTATAATTTTCTGTGTTTAGAGAAAGATTCATTTGAAAGCACTTAATATGAGGGAGGAGGTTATTCTTTCGACTTGTTCTGGAAGGCAGCAAAATGCCAAAGAGATTTTAATGACATGAAATATAGGTCATTGGATATGCTGTCAGTAAGGAGGATCTCCCTCAACGTTTTGATGGTAAAAGCTGAATTCAGATACAACACAGGAAACTGACTTCTGAGCTAAAAGCTGACAGCTACTACTCTAAATAAGGGACTAGAAAGAAGTTATGCTCTGGCCAGCAGTGTTGGAATAATTTCTTAGAATATTTTACTAAATGTTGGAGGCAGTAACAAGAAGATCAAAAAGGTATTTAGGTCCCAAAAACATTTGCTAGAAGAACAGCTGAAATTGGGTCCTATTTAAACATAGTAATCTATGAACTATCGCTCCCAGTGAATGCAGGACTAAATAGATAATGTTTTAGTATATAGCAGCCTTTTGGGCATAGGAATGGGCTATTCCAAGGCTTTCTAAGAAAGTAAGCTGAGGATGAAGAGCTGAGGGTGAAGAGCCATTTAAAGGGGGAATCTGGTGTTAAATCAGGGTGAGTTTAGGGTTTGGTTTTTTTTTTTTGGTTCATTCATTTGTGGGTTTTGAGTGAGTTTGGCTTTTTTTTTTTAACCAGGACTGCAGGCAATATCATTGCTTGTTGGTAAAGGAGTATAATACACTGGAGAGAACCACAGAGAAACCTGTGTGCACAGGTATCTGACTGGGAGCAGAAATCAAGGTTGTTTCCAGAGTTTCAGCTGTGGGTACAATTCATGGGGACCAGCTCCATGTCAGACGGAGAAACAGTTGCTATGAAGTGCCTCTCTAGACAGACTGCTCTGGGGTGATGTTTGCAGTGTATCTGCTGTTTCATAGTTTGTTTCTTTACCTCTGCCTCTTAAATCAGATGTGGGGTTTTTTTTTTTTGTTCTTTCATTATAAAAATTCAAGTGATGATGGCACAAGTACATCACTGTCCCGTAAAAGGTACTGCTTAACCCCATGTAGAATATGTTGTTCCATAGGGTTGTTGACATTCCTCATCTAGTTTGGCTGAAAGTGTTTAAAGTCCAAAAGAAACAAAGAAGTTAAAAAAAACAACCAAACAAACCCAAAACATCAATGCTGAATTTGCATCAATGAAATTTTACTTTACAATGGTTAGTTCTGTGTTTACCCCTGGTCTGTCACTCTGAAGAGGCACAAAAAAAGTATGTTATAGCAAAATATTAAAGAAAGGGAAAAATCTCCTATTCTGAAGCCCAGGTCCTTGTTGGTTTTGGTTTGGGAAACATAGAGGTTTATTGTAACCAGACATTTCATCAAGACTGTGGATGAGGCTTTGGAAGACAGTTTCTGCACTGTGCTGGCATTCCTGCACCATGATCCGTAAGCTGCGCCCCAGCGCAGGGCACAGCAAAGCGTCCAATGAAGGTCAGTGGTGTATCAGGGGGTTGTGTCCCATCTGCCTGTCTCTGTGAACGACAGGCTTTGGCAGGCACCACACTTTGGACAGGCAACATGTTCCTGAAGCTGTTGCCTAATGTCCTTTTCTGTCTTTTGTCCCTGGAGGTGACAGAGTAACCGGATTTGGATACTGGTAGGAGCACAGTTTAAACTTTCCAGACAAGAGATTGTACATTGTAAAATCATATTTTGTCTTTGTGGTACTTTAGAAATGATATTTCATGAGAACACTAAAGAATGCAATGGCTTGTCGAAGCTTTCAGTTTGTGCTGTTGGCAGCTGTGTGCCTAAATCAAGCTAGCTCATAGCCAAATGTTTTAGGGATTGCACTGTGTTGCAGACTACTTCAAGAAAGGAGTTCATTGAAATGAAATGAGAAAGTTATGAAAATACATTTACTGCTCCCTGAAACAGCACAATGATCAGCAAGTTCCTTTTCATATAAAAAAGAAGGCATAAAATGGGTTTTTATACAATACGTGAGGGGTAGTTGAAGTAGTAATGAATATCTGACAGCTGGGTTGAATCTCACAGCATGTTTCTGTTGATATTAGCAGCAGGGAGGTCCCCTAGGTTTGCAAACATCACTATATCATATAATTGAAATCTGTTTCTCATTGTCACCTTCGTATTTTCATAAGTGTGCATTCATGCCCTGATATTTGTAATGGAACAAATGAAACCTTTCTTCTTCCATCTGAATTCAAACCCTTTCTTAACTAAGTATTTTATCTTTATTGTAGGAAAAAAAAAAAGTTGTTCTTTGGAATTTTCTTAGATCTTTTAGAGCACAGTCAGAGGGTCAAACCTTATCTTCCCGTTCTTTCTGTGTTGAGTCCCAGAGTATAACTTGGAGGCAGAATTTGGCTCCTACTCAGTAGTGCCTCTCAGCTCTCAGCCAAATATAATGAGGCATTATGATGATTTAAACATGCTGGTGCATAAAGCTCTGCTCATTTTAAGGGCTTTTTGCATTAAAGATGTGAGTGTTGGTCATATAGCAGTGGCTATGATGAGCCATCTTGGCATTTAGGAGTTGCTGCAGCCCGCTCTTCCTTGGATGCTGGCAGAAAGGCACTGTCCTGGAGTGGCTGCAGCACTCCACTGCTTGGTGGGTCTCTGTTACAAGGAAAAATCCTCTTGGTTAAACTTGGCTCTTGTGCACTGGTTGAATAGCACGATGCAGCCATGATTATGGTCAGTTCTGCTCTCCGTGAGGCTAATGGCAAAGGCAGTTACTGCTGATGGAGGCAGAGCTGGTCTAGGAGGCAACCTAGTAGGGTATGTGGAACAACAGATTTAGGTTTTTTTCAGGTCTAAATTTATTTTTTCAGTGCTGCTCCAGAACGAGCATGTGTTAAGTCTGGTCTGCCTTTTTTTTTTTTGTGTGCACTGTTTTGTTGCTTTCCAAAACATCTGGGTTCCAGTGGTTGCCTGTGATTTCAGATGCTAATTAAATATAATCATATTGCAAGATTATTTTCAAAAACAGTGATGTACTCCAGTTTCAAAGAGATATTCA
This sequence comes from Limnodromus scolopaceus, assembly GCA_028565335.1. Lineage (NCBI taxonomy): Eukaryota > Metazoa > Chordata > Aves > Charadriiformes > Scolopacidae > Limnodromus > Limnodromus scolopaceus. The sequence continues at coordinate 8,913,940 of JAOXNO010000052.1, forward strand.
AAACTGAGTGAAGATGAGAGAAAAGCACTGATTAAGGAGGTTCCAGAAAGAATGTAGGTCTTCAGTTATGCATAAACATATCCTATTTGTTTCAAGGGTAGTTATATGGGAACTTATTGGGCAATATATGTGTATAATCTGTCCACATAATTTCACATATATGAATAGTTGCAGGGAACCTTTTCTGACCTTAATGTCCAAACTTAACTGTATGTTCAGATACCCCTGAGATCATTGACTCTTAGTGACATTTTGAGCACAGAAGTTAGCTGTCTTGAAAAATTTCAGTTGATCCTGATGTTCAGAGAAATTGACTGAAGTTTAAGAATCACAGGACAGTTTGGGTTGGAATGGACCTTTAAAGGTCATCTGGTCCAACCCCCCTGCCATGAGCAGGGACATAAAGAAAGGAAATCTAAATTATTATTAGAGAAAAATTGATGATTAATACTAAAGCTATTACCCTGTGAGCAAGTGTCCCAGTACTCGTGCATACTCTTTTCCTCACTTGACCAATTTGCCTTTGATTTAGTCCCAGTGGCTTAGCATGAGATCCTGCTGTGGGAATCGAGTAGTCCTTTCTTCACATGGTCTCTGCCAGAGCAAAGACAGAACAAAACATGCTTCGGTGTAGATGAGGGAAGCTGTGACTTGTGCTGGGAAAGATTTACCCGTGCTTGAAATTAAGCTTCCCTGAGCCTTGACTCTGCCTACACATTGGGCTGCCCTGCTTGGGGCTGGACATCAGAGTGGGGCAGGTTGCTGGGATGCAGGACCGAGAGGCAGCAATGCGTCTCTGACTGCAGGGAGCAATAGCCAACAGCCAACAGCATGAATGACTACTCTGAGGTGTTTCCTAAGCTTTGGGATGAAAATTACCTACTCTGTGTGGATGATGGATACATCTTCTGCTGTATTCTCTGAGAGCGCCAAATGCAAGATGTCTTGTTAGAAATGTTACAGCAGCAACTAATGTTTAACTAGTGTGCTTAAAATCATGTTTTCTCCTCTTGTAGAAGACAAAAATAGGTGCATTATTAGCATCTTCTCGTTCAGTACTTTTAAATTTTTACTCACTCTTTCTTTGAAGTCTGCCTTCAGTGGTGTTACCAAAACATAACCTTTCTCGATGTGTTTTGCTTTTTTCCCCAGTTGTTTTGATTTTTGTTTTTCCACTCTGATCAGCATGAGACTTTATTTTAATAATTTTTTTCAGCTGCTTATTTTTCAGTGGTTTTTCATGTGTTTACAGAATTACAACCGACCTCCAGTAATGGCCTTAGCTGTCCCAGTGGCAGTGAGATTTCTTCAGAGGGGCAATAAGGAACTCTGCAGAAATATGTCAAGTTATCTATCCTTGGCTGCAATCGCTAAAGCGGATCTGCTGGCTGATCACACAGACACCATTGTCAAAAGTGTCCTTCAAGGTATGAACACACTGAAGTTTTGGGTTTAATCCTGCAAAATGCTCACCGTTAAATTAGTTAGGCTGTATTAGCCATATATACAAATACATTATAAGTAAAAATATACATGAGGCCTGTATGTATAAAGCATACATATGGATGTATCTATAAATGTGATAAAACATGTTCAATGCAATCTAATAACAGACTATATCAAGGAAGACCTTTCAAGAATATGTGAATTTTCTGAACGTTGTTGACTATGGAAATTTCATTATAGATTGGATGACCCGTAGGGCAGGAAGTACATCTGTACATGTTAGTATACTGTACTAATGGACTTCAAATTATAAGCCATGATATGAGACACTAGTTACTGGGCTCTTATCCTTTCTATTAATGTCATTGGCAATACTCCAAGATACAAATGGGGATGAAATTAATCCCATTCTGTGGCAAAATAGTCAGATGTAAGATATAAAAGCTTTGTAGTGGTTCTTTAATTTTGCCTATATTATTAACTTTACATAGAATATCGTTGCTAAACTCTGTACATTTTGCTTTTGTGGTTTAAAAAGCCAAAATTATTCATACCTCTGCAAAAGGAAGTCTAATTTAGCTGAAGTAGTAAAGTTCACAGTATTTGTTGCAATACAGTGCTTCTGCAGTAGTAAAACCACTGGTGTTTTGGGTTTTGGGGGTTTTTTTGGTTTTTGGGGGGTTGGGTTTTTTTGGTTTGTGGTTTTTGTGTTGGTTTTTTTTTTTTTTTCAAGTATGGATAATAGCAATAAGTAATGATAGTATTTCAAGAACATTGTTATGAAAATGTTAAGCCCACAAAATATATGTGTGCATTCTGATTTATTAAAAAATATAAATGGAGTGTAGTTATTTTTAGAGAGAGGAATGGCTAAGCTTAGAAAGTAATTTTGATGTTAAGATATTATGGTAAGGGTTTGCATATTTCTGTCTCCTTTGCTTAAGGACAAATGTGTGATAAATATTTGAGCTGTGTGATAATACTAAGTGGGTAGAGTTCAAGAACAGAATATTGCTAACAACTTACAAAGCCACATGGATAATTCTTTTAAGACTTGTGACATTAGTATTTATGAGTTAATGTTGTGCGTTACCACTTGTAATACAGTGCTATTAACAGAAAGAAATAAAGTAAAACAGGTTTTTTGGTATAGTCCTAGGGTTAGGAAAAGTGGTTAACACCCACACTTGAAGGTTTTGTCGTGACTGTTCCTGCTCTTTTTTGTGTATTTATGTTATTCTACCAGCAGATGTTGCTGTGGACATCAGGTTTGGAAATTCCAGACTGGAAGAGGGCACTCTGAATAGGCAAAGTGCTTTGTTTAGCATAGTGGCTTAATTGCACTGTACTTAATTGGTATTTCAGGCATGAAAAGGTTGGTTTGCATCAGGCTAAGAACCGCACTTAGAGACTGAGTGTTTGCTGAAGGCAGAAGGGAAGCAGGAGGATAAGCTGCTAAGGATGGATTTACAAAGCAGCACGGAGACAAAAGGCCTTGTTCTGGTGCTGCACAGACACAGGGCTCAGCCTCATGGCACCACTGAGACTGATAGTAGACTTTGGCCCCTTGCCTGCCAGTGTTTGAGAGCTAACTGAATTTTTTGATTACTTGGGGCAACTGTTTGGCTGCATACTCAGTTTCTTATCTTATTAGCTATAAAAGAGCTCTTTAGAAAGAGTGTTTAACTACTCTGTTCCAGTTAGTATGAACTCAGCTTCTAAACATGCAAATATCTGTACATTTGTGATGCTGACAGGCCCTGCGCTGACACCTTCCATCAGTGTAAGGGATTAGACAGACTTATTCCTGTTTCCAGGGGACAGCAGCAAAACTACCCTGCAGTCGTTGCCACCACCTGAGAGTCCCACAGCTGCTCCACCTTCCAGAGATGGATCTTGCATTCAGGAGAGGCTTGTTAGAGGGCAGAACTGGGCTTGGCAACTTACTCCAGGTGTGCGTGTCTTGTGCTTGCTCCTTCATTTCCACATTTGTAGTGCAAGAGCAGGGTCACAGTGGCTTTTCCATATTTGGAGCCCAAACTCCCCCAGATACTATTTACTTGGTGTGGAGTTTTCCAAACAGGCGAAGTAGCTGTCAACAAAGAAAAATATAGTTAAACTAGGAAGGGAAGAGAGAAGCGTGCTGATGGAGGTGACTTGTGATTCTGGGCAGGAGGGGACTAGACTGTGGGAGAGCTTTTCTAGTCCACAGAGGTGATAAAGGAAGAGCAAAGCAATTGGAAAGAGGACAGTTTTCCAGCTGAGTCAGTGAGAATGAAAGGACTGGCTTTGCATCTGGTCATCTGCCAAACCAGAATAGAGATAGGAAAAGGCTACTTCCAAGACAAAGCATTTCAGGTATGAGGTACAGTAAGAAAAGCAGCCAGAAAGGACTTATGGTAATCTTTTTGAGGATTTTTCTTTTTCTGCTGTGTTTCATGGACATTTGTTTTTGTTTAATGGAGGGCACTGTATGGAAAAAGGATTTGAGAGTGGTTTTGCCCTTGCACAATGTTGGGACCTCAAGTGAGTGTTTTTCTTAACTCTGAAGGTCTGTTTTCTGGCTGACAGCAGATGAACAGAAGTAATTTTCATTGTTTTGTAGTTAAGGTTATTTGCACCTATTATTCAGTAAGGAACTTTTGTCATACTTACTACTAAGTATTTATAATTTAGACACATTTTTATTGCAAGGTAATAGGAGAAGTTCCAGGAATTGGAGCAGTTATTTTTACCTTAAATGAACAGTGTTGGCAAGACTTCGGAGCAGATCATATAACTTCAGGTATGAAGCACAATCCCCTTAAATGGCACAGTAAAGTGGAAATTACCTTGTCGTATTTTTTTCTTACAATTTTTGTACCGTGGAAGGAGGGATCTGGTAGCTGCATCGTATTCAGAAATAAGCATAGCGGCAACATGTCAAGAAACTTTTCAGAGTGCAGTCTTAGGACATCTGTAGAGAATGAGAAAAAGAAACATGTGAATAGAGCAGAAGGGTGGGCTGCTTCCAGTGGAAATAAGAATTGCTTTGAATAAAGACATTCTCCATGATAACTTGTTCACAGGCTTCAACAGGTAGTGAATAATCGTTCTTGTCATAAACGGTTACATACCCAGAGAATAACCATTCATCATTGTCTACTTCTGCTCTGTTTTCTACACGCAAATCACCGCCAGTGTCTTGGCTCTCTGCATCTGCTTCTTATGCAATGTATCCAGCACTATGTTTTTTTGGATATTGGGTAAGCTTGTGAATGTAAGAGAAGAAAGCCACTGCCATCAGTTCTGCCTTGTTTGATGCTAACAGGAGGTTCGTACAACTTGGTTACTTTGGATATCTAAATGTATCTTAAAACTGAGTATGTCCTTCTTGGATGGCCAACATTATGCCACAGGGTGCTGTCTGGTGTTTATTTGAGAATATCTCAAAACCAATCCTTCCTTCAGCCTCTGAGTGCTGTGCTAGCACAGCCTCGGGTCACTGCGTGTGTGTCAGCATGTCAAAGCGCCTCTTCTGTACAATCCACCATGTTCATGTGGGAAAACTCCTACAGTAGCAGATCCTTGCACATAGCAGCGTTCACAAGAGGGATTGCTATCATGATGGGCCTTTAAAGCCATCTCTGTCTAATCCTTGGATTTTGTCCTCTGTATGAGATGTTGATGTTTATGTTCTTTTCCTATTAGCAGCTAAAATTATGTGGTTCAAAACATGGAAAAATTCCCAATTGGTACTTACTTTCAGAGTTTCAGTTCATGAGAAGCATGGAAAGTTTTAGCTTAGTAAAGTATCTTTATTTACAGAACAACTTTACAAAAATAATTTCAATAAAATTAATACAAAGTCAATTTACAATATAATACAGCTGCATTTTCTCCAAATGTAACATCAGATTATGATGGGGAATATTACTTTTATATGTTAGGTCAACTCGTGGCATAAATAATGTTTTAACAAGGAGCTAGTTTTGTTATGGTCTACAAATTACTAACAACGATTAATAAACAACACATTTCTTGTCTTATGTGGTTCCTCTGTAAAATTCACATCAGCGCTATAAAAACCAATGACTGGAGGAGCCGGGAAGATGTGCAGCCTCATGCGTGTTCTGCAGAGACTGGTCAGCTGGGTACCCAATGTGTTTGTTTCAGCAGGGATGCCAGGAGCACCGCTCAGTTCAAAAATGTCCACAGTGGCACTCATACATCAAAGCCCACTACGCTAGAGAGACAGCAGTCGCCTGACCTCAAGAACAGCTTTTTCAGTGTCGTGCCTTGATGTGTTGTTCTTCAGTGTTTTGCCAAAACAGCAGGCAGAGATCAAATCCTGTCTCCACAGTACCTCATTTTGTAAACTTGCAATGCTAATCTTTCTTGGGAATTCAAGAGACAGGGGCTCCTACAGCTCTGTTTACTTGTATGTATTGGTGTTCAGCTTTTCATGAAATACGTTCTCTGCTTCAGAAACTGCCTGGCCAGAATTTAAGAAACATACTGGGCTCCTCCGTATGGCAAAACTTCTGTGACTCCCCACCCAATGATGTTGCCCCTGATGCTGCATGCATCTTCTCCGGTCTGTGCTGCAATCTCTTTGGCACTGAGCACTCTGTCCCACATGTTAAAGCCAGTTAATTTTCCAGAGAAGGCTAGAGATTCGTCAAATCCACCTCCAATACAGCAGCCGTTCTTTTCTTGACCAATCTGCAAAATCCCTCCGTCTGGAATGGTATGAGCGTCAGCAATGTCTGAGGCCGTGGCTGCAAGCTCTCCCTTCACCCACAGAGATGCGGATCCGTTTTCTGAGCTCCAGGCACCGCAGAGGTGGATCCACTTCCCAGGAACAACTACATTTTTGACAGCTAGCTTGTGCTGGTCACCACCAACAACAAGCACTACAGACTCCCGGCTGAGATAAAGCTGGATTTCGTATGGATTGAACTTGGTTCCATAGGAGAAGACAATAGTTTTGTCCAATGCCTCAGTCACCTTCACCCAGATACAAGCAGTAAAGGACTGAAGGGTCATTCCAGCAGTTGGGTGAACGCTCCCAAATATCTTTTTTGAACGCATGGGGAACAGAATTGCTGTTTCACACCCTGAAAAAGTTAGAAAGACTGTTAGGTAAATAAAACCTGGTCTATTTGTACATGCACAGTTAGGACCCTTGACATATGCTCACTCACGGGCTTCTCAAAGGGATCTGAGAGCTCAGCTCATCCTGTGGGATGTAGGATGCTTTGGAGAAGCTGTCAGATCTGATGGGTGAATTTGCCTAACACTATGGCAATGGGTCTAGGGGCTAATCAAGCTGCAGAAATAAGGTTTGGCTCTTCCCTCGCTATAAAAGTAGTATATTGTACAGGCCTGTGCTGTGCAAAGTGACATTTAGGTTTAATGCTGCCCATCTGCCCTGGTGCTTGCCTTGGGAAGTTGGGCTTCCCCAAGGGTTTATGTGGGGCAGACGCTTTCTGCTCTGACGTGCCTCCTAGGAGAGCTTCTCTTTTGCTGGGTCACCTAGAGAAATTAGCACTTTATATTAGGTAATTGTGTTGGGTAGTCGTCTCTCCGTTTCATTTAGGTCTTGTTTTAGCCTTCATGTTCTTTCCCGGTATGGAGTGATGCAAATGGCTACGTTATGGTGAGGGGATGGGTTCAGTGATCTATCAAACAGCAGGTTTAGATTCCATGCCGTTCCTGAGGCAGTACTGCGAGGCTGATGCTGGGGGAACAGAGCAGCTGCGTCACCAGCAGTTACTCAGTGTCCTGCGGTTGTCCCATGGATAACTGGGCAGCAGAGGAGAAAGGGCAAGGGGCTACTGAAAAGCAGGCACAGGGAGCATTGGCAGAAGTGTGGCAAGATATATTTATTTATTTATTATAATGACTTCCTTTTCTGACCCTACCTTTAGGATTATTGGTCAGTAACTTCATGTGCCCTGTTTAAGCATGGGGAATGTAGAAGATGAATGATATTTTTAAACCAGTTCATCTCTCATCTCCAATTAATCAATATGTTGATATTAGAAATCAGATTAGTTAAAAACACTAACAGAAATTTATGAAACTCAGAAAAGTAACTGTTGACCACTAAACCCAAGCCATTTTGCTATTCTATGTGCTGTTCCCTCGTCATATATAACTTAATATTCTAAGCAAAATAGGGGAAAAACCAGCCCCCTTCTACAATTAAGCTCGTTCATTTCCTGTTTAAACAAGCTAGAGGATCTAAAATGTCTAAAACGTGTGTGGAAATTTCTGCTTCAGTGAATGAAGGACTCTTTGTGTCCTCCAGGATTGCGCTGCTGTGTTATTTCACAGGCTGCTTCCTTTCAAGGTTGAGCACATTTTACATTTCTTCATTGGCCCTTTTGAGCAGAGGCAGGAGCAGCGAGCAACTGTCGAGAATACTCCTTAAAATGCTACTTAGGAATGCTATATTGTGAAAAAGCTTTTAATTAGCAAGCTTTCAGGCTTTATTATCAAGGCCTAAACAAAATTAAAACCAGCTTCACTGACGAACAAGAAGTGTGATTAGAAAATCCCTCAACAGTATGGCTGGCACTAACTCAAGATGTGAGAAATTAAAGTCAGTTGCTAAAAATTCTCTTGAAAAAAATTTCCAGAGAGAAACTCTGGAAGTACTTAAAATGTATCATTTAAATTTAAAAATAAGAACATTTTATATAAAACCACGTAGGAACCTGTGGAAATAATCTGAATTTCCACTGATGAGACTGAGATCCTTAATGCTGATCAAGTTTTTTTTTACTCTCACCTAGTGCAGAGTAGCTGATTGAGGGGCTGGCCATGTTACAGGAGCAAGATAAAGTATGAGATCATGCTTTCTGGAAGGCAAGATTCATGTGTTTGGGGAAAAAACCAAAACGGAACATGCTGTAAGATCTACTCCCAGCACACAAAGATTACTAAAGTGTTGTGATAAATGGAGTAAAAGCAATTTACTTATAAAGATGAATCCATGCCCTATGTGAAAGGATAGATTCATGTTTGATTGGTAAATGCTTCGGTGTAAACTATTGTTATGCTGTGTTTGTATCATAATAGGCTTCTGTAAGTTGTTGCCTTTGCATGAGCTGTTACAAGAAGCGCTCCCTCTTGCTCACCTGTGTAAGGGGAGTGATGCGAAGGGTCGCTGGCGAGACCTGGTGCAACTGCCTATTCGTACACACCCACGGGATTCCATGAGTGTAGGTTTCTGTGGGTTTTTTAAGCTGCAGTAACTTACATTTGTGGAAAATATGGTCATTAAAGACATGTCAACATTTAGAAGACATGCAGTGATAGCTGTCTGGTAGGCAGAGTTACGTTCAGCATAGTTATGTTGTGCATGTAGCAATTTTACACGCACATTTTAAATAGATGGGGGTCTGCTCTGCCACACAAGTTTGCTGCCACTGCTTTTTGGGTGTCATAATACAGTGCACAGAAAAACTGACGTGAAATTTGGAATCATAGAATTGTTTTGATTGGAAGAGACCTTTAAGGTCATCAAGTCCAACCATTAACCCGGTACTGCCAAGTTACCACTAAACTATGTCTCTCAGCACCACGTCTACCTGTCTTTTAATTACCTCCAGGGATGGTGACTCAACCACTTCCCTGGACAGCCTGTTCCAATGTTTGATAACCCTTTCAGTGAAGAAATTTCCTAATATCCAATTTAAACATCCCTTGGCGCAACTTGAGGCCATTTCCTCTTGTCCTGAAATTTGTTCCTTCTTGTCATTAAATTTGAGATATGAGTTCATCTTTCTATGGCTGCCTTGCTTGCTGACCAATGCAAATGTTTTGGAAGGGAAAAAAAAAAAAAAAAACCCAAAATATCACAGTGTTATTAATTTTTCCATGCTTGAGGAAATATTCTGCCCTGACAGTTGCATGCAGTGAATGTGCTCTCCCTCCTGCGGGAAGCGCGCTTAGCTCATTGACCTCAGTGCGGTGTCCTCAGATTTAGCCCTGCTCTTGGGCAGTTGGAGTTGGTGAGACAGAGACAGCACTTAGTTTAGGAAGAGGAAGGAGTGGGTATATGCATGAAGAGAACAGGAGAGCTCAGTGGCTAGTGCATTTGTGTAGGAGTTACCAGCTGAGAAGGTAAAAGTTGAGAGAACATAATTTGTATGTTTAAAATGTGTTTGCTGCTCTCTGACAACTGTTTTGATCTGAGAGAACCTGCATGAGGTGGGATCCTAATTGAGTGGCTGCTTTACCCTGTGTAAGGACTTTGATTAAACCCTTCTTTGATCCCACGGTTGAACAGCTCAGTATCTCTTTTTTGAGAAGAGGTAATGGGTTTCCTTCCTGTATGTACAGGCTGCTCAAAGCTGCTGTGCTGCTCATAAGATTGCTTTGGAGTCATGCGGAGAAAGGTGTTTAAAAGGATTGTTTATAGGAGGTCTGCTTGGACAGGCCCACCACAGAGAGCTCTCCAGTAAAGCACGGTGCACGTGAACTTACCTGCAGGCAGTAGGTGCTGAGCTGCCCATTTCTGCGATGCCTTCAGTTCAGCTCTGGTTTGCTGTAGCTCTTTCCACAGAGAGTTCAAAATGAGATTGTCTCCTCTGGTGGGACTGAATTTATCCTGCTGAAAAACCGTCTCCTGAGCCTCTGCTTCAGATCTCCTCAGCCAAGCGCTCTCCAGCTGGCCAAGCCAGCTGGACACATTGTGGCTCAGCAGCATAACTTGCTCGAGAACCTTTCCTTGCTCAGACTCATGAAGCCTCTTGGCTTCTTCAGTTTGGTCACTGTTCCTCACAAGTGCCTGCTCTACCTGTGATGCGATGTGGGAGGTGACTTTCTCGACCGTGGCAGCAAAGGTGCCTGCGAGGTTGGTGGTGAGCTGGCTCAGCTCCACTTTCAGGGTCTGCAGGTCCACCTTCAGCATCTCATCCATCGCCTGCAGCATCATGTTCTCTTTCATCTGCGAGTTCTCAAGCATGATGAAGAGCTTGTCCCACTCGGTGTGCTCTCGCTGGCAGTCGCATGAAACAGCTGGAATGGAAGATACAGATGTTGCTATTTCTTTGTACTTACATTTTTAAACAAAAGGACAAAATCTGGCTCTGTGCAAGGCTCCCGTGCTTTATACTGTCAGTGTGTTTCCCTCTGTATCAAAACAGAAAAGTAAAGTAGTGTGTATTACAGCAATTCTAAAACTAAGGGTCATCAGCAGTCTTTTGCAGAAAAATTGAAAAATAAAGAGTATAAAGCAAATTCCAAGGCATGGCATCCAAGTGCTTTAGCATGTGCTGCCCATAGTAATCAACTGGTACAAGCACATGCTTCTTCCTCTGAAAAAAAAATATATTATGTTTGTAACAGTAACTGTTACAAGAGCTAAGCAACAAAGAAGTTGGTTAGAAGCTGCAAAGAAGTTAGTTTAAATCTACTTACTTTCCTCAGTACCAAGAACCGGACCTTCAATCTCATTATCCAGATTCACGTACATGAGATCATAGTCATCATCTTCATCCAGAACAGAAACAGAAGCCCTGAAAACACAGAAGAGCGTAAGCAGAGAAAGTATTTCTTGGGGCTGCATTCTGTAGCTGCTTCCTGAAAATAGTGGGGCTGTCTGGAGCTAGAGTCTAACTCAGACTTCAGCAGAGACGAGACTGCGAGTGAGACACAGCGAGCCCCTAATAAATGCTCCGAGCGCCTCGGCTTGAATGAATGAGCAATGCTAGTGCCAGTGTTGTAATAAGAGCACTTCTGACTGTTGGTTTTGGCCGGGAGGAGAAGGGGGCGTGCAGCTTGCTCAATTCCAGCCTTCCAGGTTTGCGCTGGGGGGAGATGTACTGACTCTCGGAGGGGAAGAAATGGGGAAAGCTGCTCTTGCGAGCGGCCGCTTCCCCTCTGAGAGCAGATTGCTGCAACGTGCAGCGACGGGAGGATTGAGAGCAGGGGGGCGAAATCACTGCCTGCAAGCACTGGCCCCATAGGTTATGTTGTTTTGTGCTCTTTGTGGAAAGGAAAGTGTTTTCCGCGAACCCATTTTGTAGTTGGTACGTGCCAGGGCTCTGGAGGGGATTGGTAGAAAAATAAGCGTACCTGGAGTTAGTTTGGATACACGTGTATGGTTTAATCTAAATATTGTGGCTTTTTTGATAGTTATGTATAAAAACTTCTATTATATACTAACAGTTTACTGCTTTAAGCAATAAAGGAGAACTCATAAAGACAGCTTGTTAGAGTTTTACATTTCTAGCCCTAATTATCAATAACAACATAACTATGTGGCTAATACGTTATTGCTAGGATCTTGTTTTGGGAGCATGTAGATTAGTAGCTGTGTGATTAGAGTTGTTTCTGTTAACTTTGAAAAAACAAAGCAAGGCACTCGGATTAGACAATAATCTAGTGCTAAGCGTTATTGTTATTGGTCTTAATCTGTTTTAAATTCTGGAAAGCTTATCAGTTTGATGAGCCACTAATTATTTCAGAGATGCATTGATTAGGTGAGATTAGGGGTAATATGGTACATATTATGTATCAGCTACAAAATATTCAGAGAATAGCAGAAAAAACCTCACGTAATTGCATCTAACTTGCAATCTGTGTTCCCTCTCCATAAGAGTCTCTGGTTTAGCCCTTTGCCGCTGTACACAGGAGCGTGTAAAGAGGGCTCTGTGCTGCTGTTGCTCATTCTGCTCCAACAACAGGGCCATGAGTGGGAGATGTGGCTGCATGAGGCAGTGTGCATGGCCTCAACCATTGTCCCCTCCTGCAGCAGGGGCTGGGAGGCACTGTGCAGGTGTCACCTTCTGCTGAGGTGGCAGGTAAGGCTGGAGCTTCTTGCACCCCAGGGCAGCCCTCTGGGAGCCGCCTGCTGCTGCACCAGATGCCTCCCAGAGTCCAGCCTTGCTTGTGGAAACCTGTGTTACCTGCAGGTTGGGCTGCTGGCCACTGTACTGTGCTATTCACTGGGTAAAAAACTGACTGGCTGGCTGGTTGGTCCCAAAGAGTGGAGGTGAATGGAGCTAAATCCAGTTGGCAGCCAAACACAAATGGTGTTCCCCAAGGCTCAGTACTGGGGCTGGTTCTGTTTAATCTGCCAATGACCTGAACAAGGAGATCAAGTGCACCCTCAGTAAGTTCACTGATGCCACCAAGTTGGGTAGGAGCGTTGATCTGCTTGAAGGGTAGGAAGGCTCT
>JAOXNO010000052.1:8930469-8980302 GCA_028565335.1 Limnodromus scolopaceus
TCTCCTTCTTCTTCTCCTTCTTCTTCTCCTTCTTCTTCTCCTTCTTCTTCTCCTTCTTCTTCTCCTTCTCCTTCATTTTCTTTCTTGTTGTTAATTTAAATCACGCTTAGTTTGGTCTAGGAGTCAACAGAGTACCATCCAAATCTGAAAGCTCATTAAGCAGTCTTCTCATGATACTGTACTTGAGAATGAAAATTCTACTTAATAGGATTTTTTTTCACACCTATGTTGTCGTACCTGCAATGATTCATTCTATTTAGTTTATTTGTTTGTCTTCTTGGCCCAGTATGTATTTTTCTACAGTGTGCTTTATGCCTCCTTGTATTTGTACTGATGATTCTTAAAAAGTGGTGTCTCCAGGGGTGTGCTGATTTTCTAGGGCCCTGTCTTGTTATGGGATATGGACGTACAGTGAGTCACTGGCCTTTCATTTGCTCCATTCTAGGGAACTCAATGCTGCTGCGTGTCCTTCCTGCTCTGTATGAGAAGCAACCGCAGCCGATAAACCCCCATCTGAGGGAGCTGGTGGCACTGATGGCTCAGCTGGATCAAGCCGAACAACACCACCTCCTCAGGCTCTTCCAGATCGTGGCCAGGAAAAAGGAACTGGGGGTAAAGCTGTGTTTGAAAGATCTTACTGCTAAATGCCGCACCTCCTTCTGGAGGAGTTTATTTGTCTCAGATGACTTGGCAAGGTCTGTCTTCTAGTTGCTCTCCGAACAGTGAGGAGTCCCATAACATGCATGACAGTGCTTTCCTACGCTAATTCCCCATGAATTCTTTAATTTCATTCCAAATTCTCCATCTAATCATAAAGAGAACATAACAATGACTCTGCTGGATGAAAACATTCGTGTTAAACCAGTTTTCTACTTTTTTGGCTCTTCCTCTGTCAGCAGAGTACGAATTCGCTTAACTATGTTTCCATTGGAATATATGAAATGTATTAAATTACATATCAAGGAAAATACAAATGAGTTAGGAATTGATTAGGAATGCTTTGGAAATTACATGTCATTGACAACACCCAGTGCATTAGAACAAGGCACAAAACTGCCTGCTTTGTGAATTTATGAAATTCATAAAATCTTTGGAAAAGAAGAATCAACAGTAGTTAGTATCTTTCCCTGGGTAGCCAAGGAAATTTTACCATTGTACACAGTCCCAGACGAAATACAGATACTTTTGGAAGCAATGGACTTGTCAGCTGGAGGGGGCTGTTGTACACCGCTGGCTATTTTGGGGTTCCATGCTGGAACTGACATGCCTGAAATTGCTTGGTGTTATCAATATTGCTATTATTATCATTTATTACTACTAACAATTTATTCAGCCAGCCTGCCAGAGCGATAGGTATTGACTTGATAAAACTGATAATCCTCAAAAAAAAACCCCACCCAAAAACCAGAACGGGTCACTTTATGCCCCATTTCTGTGTTGAAATGTCTTCTACACAGATGCAACAGTTTCTCTGAATCAGAGGTGTATTAGTGTACATGTGTGTTTATATGAAAAATAATCATACAGTCAATAGTTGTATACACTGTATCCTGTTTGTAAGATGGTTTTAAGGACTAGACCCTCAGCATCTTGAAAATTGTGTTGTTACAAAAAAATGACAACTTGCCTAAAGCATTTTTTTGTGCAGTGAAGATCCTGTCTCTTATTTTTATCTCTCTTCCAGCTATTAAACTTGTCACGTTATTTAGTTTCCGGTGGAAACCAAAAATTTCTACTAATACTTTAATTTATTGTATCATTGGGGAAGGCTAAGTCCTATGTTGTTTTAATCAAAAAAGTATAGGACTGGCCCAGAGCAAGGGAAATATTTTGGTGAGGGTTTTTTTTTGCCTTTTTTAACAATTGGGCATTTCCTTACTTATATATGCATAACTGCAATATTTCAAGGATACAGCTTACTCTTATTCCATATGTTGAGCTGAACTTTGATTGACCTCAGCAATAGCTCTGTGCGAAGGTCAGCAAGGGTGGAAAACTATTTTGGAAAACTATTTTACTAAATCAAATTCTAGTGTTTTATTTTTATCACTCCATTGTACAGTACCTCTTCTAGTAATATGTGTTCACAATTAAAAAAACTATTCAGAATTTGCTTCTGTCTGATTTTTTTTAATAGGTGCTGAAAGAGTGTATTCCATTTCTATTTGGACACTTGAGAGACCCAAACCATAGTGACATTATTCTAAACATACTTATAGAAATAGCTGGCTACGAACCAACAGCCTTAGCCACTTTTCTTCCGATGCTGAAAGAAATCGGTGAGAGTTTTCCAAGTTTGATTGGGCAAACAGCAAAGATCTTTGGAGCTGTTGGACATATTGATGAGGTAAGTTTGAAAACAAAAGTAGTTGGCTGGTTGTTTTTGGGGTTGGGCTGGTTGGGGTTTTTTTCTAAACCTTTTATAAAGTAATACATCTAAGTATTCCTTTCTTCTTGAGTAAGGAGACTGCATTACCAGAACATATTCCTGGTCGTAAGACCACGATAAGTCTAGACTGTAATACCTGTATGGCTACGAGAGCAAGTACCCCAAAAATCAGATGTGGTATTTTAGTGACTACGACTGCCCTTTGATCTTTTAGCCAAGGAACAGTGAGGTAGTAACCAGTCTCTGTAGAAATGGAGTGTAGGCTAGTGGGAAAGAAAGAAACTTTCTAGAAGGGCTTAATGAGCATGAAAAAGATGAATACTTATATTCTCATAACTGTAAAGATAAATATATAAATTATTATTGTTATTATTATTATTTATTGTGTATCTAGTCTGTGCATATATATGTTTTCTTTATATGAATTGTCTTTTTATGGAATGGCTAAAACTCCTATTTGATAAAAGTACATAATTGTTGCTATTCCAAGGGCTTAGCTAAATTAGATTGCAGTATACCTATATGTGAAATGGAAGGCAGAGAAAAAGAAAAACATATTTTGCACACTCTTTGTATGATATCATATTTTAAATGCATATAGCCTTCAGGAATGTTGTAATCATGCAGTGAAATAAGAACTTCCTTGTATAGTGTAAGCCAGATATTTTGGCTTTGTAGCAGTAGTTAACTGTATACTTCAGACAAATGTCTTTATAATGAAAACACTCAGTGGTGGCGCTGGGCTCAAGTCTCTTCACAGGAATATCTTGGTTTGGGATCTGACCCAATGGGAACATTACGCCTAGAAAGGATTTAGAGTGACAAACTCTTAAAAAAAAATAATGATGGGAGTTTCATGACAGCATAATGAATTTGCACAGAAGTTTTTGCTATAGTCATAACTCGGCAGTCCGGATGCAGGAGTTCGCCTAATCCAGGTGTCATGGACAGACTCAAACAGAGCGTACAGACACCGTTGGGCAGCTCTTGGGACCCAGAACCCTCTGCTCTCCTGAGAACACCAGCTCCAATGAGCAGCCCAAAGATCCCCGTGTCCCCAGCAGAGAGGGATTCTGCTCATAAAGATCCAATGAAGCCCTGTGTTGCTGGGACTGGGAAATGCCTTAGACCCCGCTGAGACCTGTCTCACCCTGCTACTATACCTTGGTCCTAAAAACACAGCCTGGAGTTGTTTACCACTATTAGATTGTGACCTACCTCTTCGCTCAAGACTGGGTGTCCTGAGGACACCAAACTGGTTAGACTTACTTATCACATATCATGACTTTTGATGAGATTTTATTTTCATTCCCAGGTATGAGCTTACATGTCTTTCACCACTGTTCATAGATGTTTTCCTTCCGCATCAAATCATGGTTCTGTATTGCAAAAATAATGTTCTGCTGAATTCAGAGTTTCTGGTAAATAATTCAGTTTTTTATGGCTGTGGCAAACTATATTATATAGCAGAAAATGAATGGTATGTAATAAATTAACCATTTGCTGAAGCGTGGCACTGGTGCCTGCCATACAGTAACCTGGATAATTCATTTCAACAAAGAACAGAATCCCACAGTTTCCATGTCCTTTCAGTGATCCTTGAGGGAAAATTTGCACTAAGTCAACTGGAGTTTGTCTGTGTCAAGGGTGACGGGTGTCTGATCACCGTGGGTACAGCACAGGAAGACACTATACTTGCTGTTTCTACTGATTTTGAGCTTTATGTTCATTTAAAATGCGATTCATCTTATAAGAATCAAAACCAGATTTGGTTTGGCTTTGTAAATCTTATTTCTGTTGGGGGCACAAGCCAAAATCACATTTGAAGACTGTGAGCTAAATGAAGTTTGTTGTTCTCTCCTTGTTCACTTACATCTCCCCAGCAAAATTCACCTTTATGAGAACTGCAGCTGACCACATTTCTGCATTTAGTACTTAAGAGTCAACATCTTCTAGAAGCTTTACAGCTTACAACTAGGTAATCCTCAAACGAGTACAGCTGGGATCAGAGTTTAAGGATTTAATTTGGATTCTGCATTTTAGGGTGTTGTGTTTAGGGTGTCTCTGAGGCTCCTTTCCTGCTGTGTTCTGCTACTTAAAAGGGACAGAATTTATTTTGCTTTTTTTTTTTGTTACTTTTTTATACCAAGAATAAGCAAGCAACCAACTGCACATGCTGTATTTCATATATTGTTGGAAATTATGGACTGCAGCAAAGTTTACAAAGAAACCATTTGCAGAATGTTTTCTCCTCATACATTTTAATCCATTGGTTTGTGTGCATACTACCAAGTGTTACATGCGCAGCCCGGGCAGGCCTGCATTGAAGAATTAATCTCCAGTCTCTCTCTTGTAAGTGTCCAGTAACTGGCATTATGTCCCATGCCATATCTTATTTTTCTAAGAAGCTGCAAGCTGCTGCCCGAGCAGCAGACTGCATTCCAGCCCTCTCTGCTGCCACAAGCACCGTGTGCTTGCAGAGATGGCATGTTTTTCGCTTGTTTGTAGTGGGCTCTGTTTCAGTGACATCCAGGAGACCTTTCACTAGATACTCAAAAACGTTGATGAAAGCAACATGCAAAGGGTGGCAGAGGTGAACTTTCCCACGTGAGACAAATTGGCTCCTCTTCTCTCATGTTCTAAAAAATATCCAAATAATGGAAGAGCTGCCCTGATTGAAATGTCTAAGTAGTTACTAATGCTTCAGCAACTTGATTTTGTTTCTGCAGTCACCTTTAAGCCATATCAGTCATGAAGCTGCTGAGGGGTCACGCTGGGCTTGCTGATATTTCCCCCTGTACTGGGGCTACAAGAGGGTCCTGACACCAGTGCCAGGCTTGCACAGTGCTGTCACCTGGACACAGGTTACACACATTGAAACCTCACCACTGGATCTGCTCGGGAGGTTGTCCCCACTCTGTCCTGTCTCGTCTCTGCTGGGCAGAGGAGCTGGGGTGGCAGAAAGAGGCTCTTAATGCTGTGCCTTAATCCAGGGAGAACATCTTGGTGAGAAAACAAAGGCAAGCTCTCCAGGTGAGGAGAGGTCCAAGCACAATGTACAGGAACTTCTGCGTGGCCTGGGGAGCAAATCGGTTGCAGAGCCCTGCTGCCCCAGCACAGTCTGGCAGCCACCTTTGCCAGCACCAAGGGTCTTTGCTGGGAGACTTGGTGCCTCCTGCCTTTCCTCATTGGGGAGCAGTAGGTCTGTGTCACTGTTGCTCTTGAAGGGCTTGGGTATGCTTCTGGAGCTGCAACGCTGCCAGTTCAGTTATCCCCTCAGCTATAAATGGTGCAGAAAAAACCTTAAAAGGTGTTTGGGTGGTGGCTGGGCGTTGCATGCTGGAGCCAAGGCAAGTCACCATTTTGGGTGCAAATATTGTGGTACGGTTGCTGAGGGGGGCTTAAAGTTTCCCATTTTTGTCCTTGTGGAATACTTTTGTTCTATGGGCTTTTGCCTCTTCTGTGATGTGGGATGAGGTATGCTCCCCTCATCACCTGGACATTTTCACATAGTAAGTTCCCTCTTCCTTCACAGACATTGTAACTGGTCTTTTTCTCACCTTCTACTTGTGATGTTTGTCTCTTTACCCTAAGGATTTCTATTTTGTTTCAGGGACCTTGAGTGCTCTGTGGCCCATAGTTCTGTAAGGATATGAGGAACTGCTTTGGCAGCTTTTGTTTGTTTTGGTCCACAACTGCCTGGAGTTGCAGCAGACCAGACATGGTGACCAAAGAGTCCTTGCAGCTTTTGCG
Source organism: Limnodromus scolopaceus (assembly GCA_028565335.1). Lineage (NCBI taxonomy): Eukaryota > Metazoa > Chordata > Aves > Charadriiformes > Scolopacidae > Limnodromus > Limnodromus scolopaceus. The sequence goes on from JAOXNO010000052.1 coordinate 8,936,612, forward strand.
TGTTTAGTAATACAGTGGGTCTCTCATACTCCTCCTTTTCCCCTGTAAAGGTTTTGTTTGCTTTACTCCAGCAGTTTCTAGGGCAGATTTTGCCCACACCCTATCATGAGCCAAGAGACAGGTTGTGTCTCTGGGTGTTCTCATGAAGATCAAGCTTCTTGAAAGGGAAAAAATGCTTTTTTGAACATGCTGCAGATTTCACTGATGTATGGAGCATCACTCACTGCAATGCAGACAATCAGCCTAAGATAAAATAAGTAGAAACACATCTGGCATCATAAAAGCTGGACGGATCTTAAAGGCTCAGAATATAACAATGAGTGCACCCACAAGAAAGAATTAAAATAATATTCTCATCTATAAGCGTAACTATTAAGTCACAAGCATCGCTGCAGCCAGTTAATTTATTTAGATGAGGTCCAAGTAGAAATGTGCAAGCAGCAAAAAGGTCCATGCAGACACATGTGCTGCTGATGGTCTCGCCTCACAGCCTTCCATGGCAATGCCTTCCTGGAAACCTCTGTTGTCACTTCTCCCCCTCCTCCTTTTCCTGTAACGGCGCCGGGTTACAGATATGCCGCTGGCTCTTACTTATAGACGTGCATCAGCATCCCCTTCCCCGCCAAGCAAAACAAGTGGGAAATGAAACGACAGCGGTGGTGTTGGAATTTTATTCATTGACATTTTATTTCACTGGGAGGTTTAGTTAGGGAAAAGAGGCAGAAAGGATTGAGGCTTGGCCCTTTATGGTATAGATTGCAGAAATGAACAGAAAATCCTTTCTGCTGGTTTCTAGAAGCAACCTCTTGTGCTTTCACTGAACTGCGGTCTCCACCTTGGCAGTTCAGGCAGACCCCTGGAGAGATGAGAGGTTTGGCTGAAAACAGATCCCTTCATTTTAAATGTTGCCCCCTTGTTTATACACGCCACTTCTGCTGATGTCAGGGACAGTCTCATGGGTGAAGTTGAAATCAGAACTTGTGCCTTAACCATAAATTTGTGCAAAGCAAAACACCATCTTGGGGCAAAGGTCAATTGAACGTTTTAATAACTTTTTTTCCAATAACTGAACCAACTGGAAACCGGAGTTACTTCTGAAAGCCTTGTGATCTCTCTTTGTGGTCTCCTGAGCCTGATTTTAAGATAAAGCAAAATACTTTGCCACACCTCATTGCTTGTGTTTAAGATCTTCACCTACTGGCAGATGTAATGCCAAAAAATGCAAGGGATGGTTATGAAAAAATACAAGAATACATAAAATAAGTATTGTTAAAATAACAATGGGTTATATATATCCAAACAGGCTTTCTGAAAATTTTTGGATAAAAATTGTGGGAGGGATAAGGACTGCTTTCATGTTGAGCTATTTTGCTGTAATTTTGTTTTGTATAACAGTTACATATTATATTACTCCGTTGAGTTTATTGTTCTTTTACCTCACTCCAGGCGAGTAGCAGCATTTCAGCATGGCTGGAGACACTCCAGCTGGATCAAAGTGACATGAAAATGGTCAAAACTTCTCTTCCAGTTACGTCTGCTGCACAGTTTGTTTAGGAAACAAAAATGTGTTTTAAATGTTAATTGAGCTTATGTTTATCTCTTGGAGGGAGGATTGTCTTCCAAATAAACTAGTGAATATGGACCAAAAAGTCAACCTCTTTCAAACCATTGAGAAAAAAGCTCATTCTGCCACACCAGCACAGCTGAGGATGTAGCTGTAGTTTTTCCCCATACGGCTGAAGGGAAGCAATTTGTCTGATACGCTTTTCCCATTTATCTCCGTCATGGCACGGTGTAGCGGATCCTCTTTTGCTTAAAATAAGTTGACTTTTTCTTCAAAAAATGTCTCACTTGTGATGTTTGGGCCATGTTCTGCCAAAGTCCCCCATGTATTTTTATGGCCCAGCTGTACTTGGAAGCAAACTTTCAGCAATTTTTTCTCTCCTGTTACATGGTCCCAGAAGAGCCCAGGTAATAATGCTATTGCCCTGCAGTTCAAGGATGTGTATGGCACACAACTTCCACTCCTTTTCTGCTGACCCCTTGGGAAGAAGAGGATTTTTTATTTTCCTAAAGTGCCTTTGCTTGCCTTTCAACACAGGGCATTTCAGCACATTTTTGCTTCTAAAAGCATTTTTCCCAATTTCTGTAACAATCTTCTGAGCACCAAGTGAGTTTCCCTGAGCAGAACCATGCCTGGTTACCCTGGTGCAGGGTCTGATATGAGCTCCTGAGTTAATCGCTGCTTTCTCTACTGCTCCTCCCACTTAGGTATTTTTAGGACTGTGGAACCTAATACAGTTAGGACAATTGTTACAAAACAGAGGAACCCTAATGCATTTCTTTACCTTTGGATTTTGTGTTTTAGTATGTGAATTTGTTCACATACATACAGAAATAGTTGGAAGTGGAATTACGTGCCCTTGCCAAGCAGAGATGATAAAGTATCTTTGCTAGAAAATATTTGCATGCTTAATATTATGATCTGAAACGGGGCCTTTAATTCTAATTTGTGGGGGATGTGATCTTGCTGATAAATTGGCATGATCACATCCATCTGATAAATTGGCCAGCAAAACTTTGGCTACAGAGGGCATATCAGACTTCAGTGCGTTGGCAGTGATTGATATAGCTGCCAGGCAGCGCCTTATCACCTGTGATGAGATCTTAAAATGAAACCTCATCTTCAGCTTCTCTTTGTTGCAGTGTTAGTCACGGGTCTAATCTGAGTGTTGCTCCTCAGTGAATTGCTATGAAAGGAGAGAACCCCCCCTGTGATTTACAAGGTACTTTAATCTCTCACCATTAGCCAGAAGAGGTGCTGATAGAACCTGCTCCTGCCTGCTGCACCTCACTCCTCTGCCAACGCTGTGCCAGAGGAGTCTCGCTCAGTCTGAATAGCACTGGTGATGACAGGCACTTTAGGTGACACTGCTAAATATAGCAAATCAGCAACGCCCAGCAGGTCCAGAAAGGAAGTTGTGGTTGGGGAACACTTCATGGTTTGAAAAATAGATGTTTGCTCCTGGCTAAGTATTTGTAACAGCTAATGGCGTACACAGAATTCACTGCAATTGCCTGGTGACACTTGATTATCTGCAGTTTTGGAGAGTAACATCGGCAAAGCAAAAAGCTGGAAATTAACCCATTAATACAATGAGGTTATAATGAAGACACAAAAACACAGTCTGGCATGGGTCATGCGGTGTCACACAAACCAGTGCAGACCTGAGCCGTGGGGTCTGCTCTGGATAAGCTGAGGTCTCCCAGCAGGTAATGACACATTTGTGTCTGTGCTAATACCTCTGTGAGCTCCATGTGCAACAGGTCGGGTACAAATGTGAGGAAAAAAGACCATGCAGGAGAAAACCCTGGGAACTGGCGCAGTGTGTGTGAGCACTTAGCCCCTTGTGAGAGAGTTTGCCTGCCACTAACGGCACAGAATAAAGCGAAAAACAGGCACAGAAACTAGGTGTATGGAGATGAGGTAGCTTAGCTAGGCTCGTGAGGCTGATCAAAGATGAAAGGGGAGCTAGGTCTGCTGGTGGTGTTCTGTGCAATCAGCCAGACTGATCTACCACCCTAAAGCAATGCAGGGCTCTCCAAAGAGCCTTGATGGACTCTGACTCTTGGTTTGAGGAGGAGACAAGGTTAGGCCAGGCTAGGTAATACCAAGAGGAATAAGCATAACATCAATAATACACAAAAATAAACTCTGCATTTGATGTAGTTGCCTTTTTGTTAGTTATCACAGGGAAGCCACTATTCCCCTATGACAATGTTTTAATCAGCAGCATGCACACAAACCTCTCTTGCACAAGCAAACAATGAAATAATTTGTTTAAAATTGTTTTCTGTCTCCTTGTGTTGTTTAGGAGCAAGCCAGAATTTGCCTGATGTATTTGGTGAACCAGCTGGCCAACATGGAGCACTCCTTTCACCATATTCTTTTGCTGGAAATTAAGAGTCTCACTGATACCTTCTCGAGCATCTTGGGCACCCAGAGCAGAGATATCTACCGCATGAGCAACAGTTTCACTGCTATAGCCAAGCTCCTCGTCCGACAGCTAGAGAATGACAACACATCAGGAGCCAGGTAAAGCTGGTTTTCCGTATGATAAAGCCACAGCCATGGCTTTTTGGCTCCATGGATGTGTGAGGCAGTATAAATTTGTATAAAATATATTCAAGTCATGATGAATGGAAAATCAGCTGGAAGCAAGATGTGCTGCAGTTCCTATAAGTTGCTAAATTGCCATTTTCGTTTTGATCTTGAAAACTCTCTTGTATCATTCCGGTATATATTCACTCAGCTGTTGGATTGTGTTATTTATAGGGTCAGGTGAGTGTATAAAATAGTTTACAAGAACATGATGGACAGCATCCCTAATTGTAGAAGTAACTTGAGGTATGCGTTTCAAATGCAAGCATAAGGACGAGTGACACTAAAGCATGTGTCTGTAATTAAAGGAAGAAATCTGTAATTAAAGAGTGACAATAAGACCTGTAAGCACACTGCAGACACCAGCTCCATGCTACCAGGCAGGATGACCTCGGAACATCATACAACAAAAATTGCATCATTTGGCACTGAAGAATAAAGAAGCTGTTCAAGTTTCAGCACTTAAAGAATAGGAAGAAAGCCATGTCTTAGATAAGTAGACTAAAGCAATCTTAAAAGCTTCAGTTAAAAATAAATCAGTGAAGTCAGGCTGCACAATTATAATTGAGTTTATTCTAGCAGTTAACCACTGAAGCTGATGAGAACAATGACTGGCGTAGCTCCCTGATAAAGGTTTGCTGAAAGAAAGTCTGAAAATTTTTTCTCAAGCATGTACAAAAAGATGTTCTGCTCACTCAGCTTCTTTTAAATGTGTATCATAGGAAAGAATTGGGACCATTGCTGTGTTCATCACAGTAAGAACGTAAGTGTTATTTAAATTTATGGTAGTAGTCACTTTTAATTAGGGAGATACTTATAATTAGCACTGTGTATACTGGAATAGGTCAAGAGGGCACAAAGGAATAGTAATTGTGTGATAAAATTTAACACAGATGTCAGAAAACTCATAACCATGAAGGATAGCCTTGGAGACAGACTTGTGGAGTTGGAGCCAAAACATTGAGGTCATTCGAGAAACAATTAATTGGTATCCTGGAGAGAGTTAAAAATGAAAAAGGAGAGGAGCCCTGATATAATCCCGTATTTTACAAGGTCTTAAGAAATGTCCAAACTTCACCTGGTGGCAGAAACCTCTGCTGAAATTGAACCCTCAGCACTTGTTTTATGAAAAGTTTCACTGAAGATAGTGAAAAAGCCTAAGTGGAGATAGCAAAGTAAGCACAAAATGACATACGTATTTTCCAAACTAGTCAAGTTCAACTGTGAAGGAGAGTATGCCAGATGTCACTTAATGAAGGAGACCAGAAGAGTGTCACGTATTCTGGGAACTGCAGTGAAGCAGGACAGGAATTGAGGGTTCAGTAACAAAGCATAACAATTATTCACACAGCCCATTGTCATCCCTTGATTTATGGTGGAAAAGTTTCTTTATTTGTTAAAATGTTGTGATATTCCTATTCCTTATTACCTTCTGTGCTTAACGTTTACCTCTAGAGCTGATAAAAACATTAAAAAACAAGAAGAGTTTCTCATTAAAACGTTGTTGCTGCGTTTCCCCATTTCTCTCTAAAATTCCCCTTTGTTAAGGACTCGCTTTGCTGAGTAGTAGAAGCTTCTTCATCTGCGCGAGTGTGGTTACAGATGCAAAATACTGTTTGGGTGGAGAGGCTGGGAGAGGAAAAGGGAGGAAATGATAATATTTTTCATTAATTTTTCAGAAAACATCCTTATTTTCCTTCAGGAAAAAACTCTACTGATCATACTGAGCATGAAAGGAAAAGGCTTTGTTTGTTTGCTTGTTTAAGTTGTATTTACTTCCAAGTGCCAACACAGCCATGCATATAAGTGAATGAAAATGTAACTGTTGTCTTCAGAGCATGAACGTTGCTGTGGGGCAAGGGGCCAGAATCTGGAGGGCAATATGTAGGGGTGACCATTCAAATGCACCCACATTATCCCAGGGCTGCAGTGGAGCTGCTCAGAGTTTATTCTGGTTTGAGGGCGGGCAGAGTTTGGCCTTACGTTCCTTCCGCTGCAAAAGGAACATAAAATAGACTTTCCTCCACACTATTTGTTTTGTTGTTGTCAGTTTTTAATTTTTCTGTTGGGTAAATTGCTGCTTTTATGAGATGGGACAGTCGCTGTGATACAGCAGTGCTCACCATGAGGTAGGTGTGAGTGTAGCCAGAAGCGATGGGAAGGAAGACCTGCTCCTGATGTTCCTCTGGGTAAGGAACAGTGTCCTGGGACATGTCTGCCCTCCATGGAGCTGACTTGGGCCGGCGGCAGGGCATGGGCTCTCTCAAACAAACATTTCTGAAATTGTTTCTTATTGTCCAACTGCCTCTTTATTTTATTTTTTTTAATTTTTCCCTTCTTCATGTACCTAAGCCTCTATGACCCCAGTTCCTTGTATAATTGCAGCTGCCATCATCTTGTTATCTCAATGTGCCTATCAGATCAGAGCCAAACACTGATTTTTCACAATTGCAATTTATAGGTATCCTTTGGGTTTACAATTCAGGCCTAAATCAAGCATAGTATTAGCTAAATCAGATAAGAAAAGTATGGAGCAGCGCTTAGGGCTAAAATAAGAGTTCTCTGCTGTTTTAAGTGGCATTTCTTCTGACTTGCAAGTGGGACTGGTTCAGATGTCGACATGGAAATACCCTTCTAGCTCCAGAGCTGCTGCAGTTGCCGAACTGCAGTGTTTTTTAAAGAGCAGCAATCCAGAGTATTTATGCTGTGAAAGGATAACAGGATTTTAAAATGTGTGGCTGGATTATAACCATTCCTTCCAGAATCATGTGTTTACATAAGAAGAAACTGATTTCTTCAGAGCGATGGCTGGCTTGGAGTTGTTTGACACAGGGAATTTTACATGCAGTTAGTGGAGAGTATAATTAAAACCATGCGATGCTCTGTTGCCCCTTACTGTCACAAAATTGCAAGTTATTCAGTCTCAGAGGTGCTTTTTAAGAACACATACAGAGTTTTAATGGACTGATCCAACCTAGAAGTATAACATGGACAGCTTAAAGAAGGCAAGAAAGGAAGGAAGGAAAGAAAATTTAATGATGTTTCCAAGCCCTCATTCTGGGTAGGAACTGAGCGTAACAGGCTATATCGGTGCTACTCGTTTTAGTATAGTGGCTGGATGAAATTATCTCCTCTCCTTAAAGGAGCACATGGCATCATAGAGCATTCTTTTACCATTGTTTTGCCTTTCATTTTCCAGAGTATTTGTCCTCCTTCAAATCAACATTTGTAGTGGTAAAGAGAGCTGTAATGGCATCTAAGACTTTCTGATGTTGGTAAGGGAGTATGGTGTGATTTAATTCAGTGCAGACGCCTGTCTGCATGAAGCATCCACTTCCCTTGCCACTCCGTGTCCCCTGGTTGTGTCCCTGGCAGTGTCAGCTATGACAATGTTCTGGCATCCTTTATTAGCTCCTGAGTGTGGAGGCTGCAGACGAAGTGCTGGAGGATACAGCCTCCAACTCCATGTGGCACCTCAGCCTTGAACGCTATCTGGCTTATGATGGTTTCCATGATCATTCTTAGCAATATTTGGAAGCTCTTGGTGGACTTCCCAACCGTGAGCTCGAGGTTTCGAGCTCACCATAACTACCCACCACTTGCCTTCTTCAAACCTGTGCTTCCATCGTATTTGAGGAGGTGTCTATGTCTGTATGTTGATGAACCACAAGGACCTGCACTTGATCCGTTTGTTTCGCCTCCATCCACACAGAGGAAAAGCCCTGGAAGTAATCCCATCTCGAGTGTATTTTTAGCAACTTCTATTTGTGTATGCTCTTTTTCCCATTTTAAGTACCTGACTGGTGGTGTTGATAATGGTGCTGGTGGTCTGGAGAAATGCTCTTCAAATTAATCTATCGCTCTTGACTTGCTGACCTGTATGTTTAGATCTCTTTCCACAGAGAATCTAAAAGTGGTGAAACAGTAAGGAGCATAGCACCATCTTTGCAAGCTGGGTCCTTATGATTTCTCAATAGGTTTGTGCATCCTTTTCCTCTCCAAAACAGCCTGAGCATTGGTGTAAGCTGATCCTTCTCCAGCAACCTCAGCAATGTACCTAATGTCTCTTGCCAAGATTTCAAACAATAGTTTATTTTACTGTTGCTGGAAGGGGAGGCCAGTAGGATTGTCTGCCAGGCATCCTGTTGGGTGTGGGGTGGAGGCTTCACTGAACGTTTCGCTTGGGGTATGTGCTTTTGGCTTCCTGGGAATTGATGTGAGTGCAAAGTGGGTAAACGTGAGAGCAAGTGATCCCCTGGGGGCATGCCTAGGGCTGAGCCTTCTGCCTCCCTCCCACAGTGATCACAGTCACTCTGAAATCTTGGGAACCCGCAGGGTTTGAGGAGCACCAGGCAGTGATGAGCCTTGTATTTACTGACTTGCTGCTGCTTTCTGTATGGTGAATAGGATTCATTAACACATTCCTTTAGCAGAAGCGTTTTTTTCTATTTCCTTCACAAAACCATCAGAGGAGAATGCTGGACAAAAGGGTGCTGTTATAAAAGGCTATTTTTATTGCTAAACATCATTGAGGCTTGCTGGTTTGGGTCTGTCATTCATAAACCCCATCAGTCCATCAATCCCCTCTCTGTAGCCAGAGGGCTTTATACGTATATACGTATGTAACAGACATTTTTCTTAGTGCTTAGTTCCCACAATGGGAGCAGTGTTGAGAGCTATGTTGGAGTGACAGCTTTCTAATAAAATAAATCTTGTCCCACATCTCCAGAAAGATTTGTTAGTAAAGGTCATACCAAGGTTCTTTATTACAGAAGAATAATTTTTTTTCAAAGTGTTCTGCAGTGTTAATGTATTATGAGATCTTGCCTAAATTAAAAACAAAACAAGACAAAACTTGCCAACTCCCCAGAGAAATATCCTGAACTGTCTTTATCAAAACAAATGAAAAAGTGTGTTTTGCGATGCAGTATTTGTGGTTGGTTTTTTTTTAAACGTGCTTTTTTGTTTCTGCAATTGGTCATTTGCAATATTTGGGAGTTTTTAACAGGCTTCCCAACTGTGAGCATGACTCTGCTGCTTTGAAAGTGCTGTGTTAAAACTCTCATTTGTGGCTTTCCATACCCATATTTTACAGATTCAGTTATTCAGATGTTTGCTCATCGGGGAAAAAAAACAACCCAAAGAAATGGTCAGAAGAAAAATGAGCTTATTTTAGAGCTGTGGGTAGAGTTTAAAGAGTAAATACTATCAAATACCCTTTAATTCTCCTAGAGATTTCTGATTGTATTGCCTTTATGATTTTTTGGTCCAGTTACTCCATAGTTGCAGGAGTCAGATGGGAACATATAAATCCCCAGCAGAAGGTACTTCCCTGAAGAAGAGGGGAAGGAGCAACAGTGCTTTTGCCACAGTGTGCAGTTGGTCCCCATGGAAATTCAGTGCTGCTGCTGCTGCTGCATAAAGGCCACGCAGCATCTTCATGGGAGGGTGTGGACACCTGAGGATTAGGTTTTTGGCAAATGGGCCAATATTCGGAGGAGCCGAGTCTTGGCATGGGCTGTGAACTGTGTAGGAACCCAGGAAACTGTTTTTCAGAGCCCTGTTTTGGGGAATCCAGCGCTCAGACTGAAAACCTTAATCTGGGAAACCTGGGTTTGGGCACAGAAACGGCTGCGCTTGGGGCAGAGAGTGACATTGCTGTGACATCAATGTGCCTTCTCTTACCCTGGGTTGGGGTGGGGGGTCCTTCATGCCAGAAGGGGTCCTTCATGCCCCTTCTGTCTTCTGCAGAGGGTTGCCATGGGGCCCTCTGGCTTTGGCTGGTAGCGATTACTGCCCCTGTGGCAGCACTGCCGGGCCTCCAGTGACGATAATGTTTTTCACTGGTCAAAGGATATTTTCATCACTAGAAAGCAAATTTTTACCAGCAGTATATTTGGCAGCAAATTTCTTTGTGTCCTTTAAGATTAACAGCTTCCCTTCAATTTATTTTAAATTTATCTTTGAATTTTGCATAAGTTTATATATTCTAAGACTAACATAACAATCAAATTTAAAATAAAACAGCTTGTCCTGCAGTCCTACAAGTTCATTTTAACTCTTCATTTTCTCCTTCTCTTTTGCTGAACTTCAGTCACATTGCTTAGAACTATTCCCAAGCCTGTTTCTGTCCATGTGCTGAGTTTTAAAAGAGATTTTTCTTACTCAAGAGTACAAGTACTGAATGTACTTTTGTTAAACCTTTAAAACCACAGAATTCTATAAACTCTGCAATTAGCTCTACTTTTGGTTTATGAAAATAATGTAATAAGTCACTGTTTAGCAAGCTTGAGAGAATGGTTTAAATTCAGTCAAAAAACTTTGCTATGGGACTCTTTCCCAAGTTGGGTTTTGCTTCTGCAGATGCAACACAATCAGTTTCTCATCCAGTGTTGTCAGAGATGTTTCATGTTTCCGATTCATCTGACAGAGACATTGGTCTAGAAGATGTTTTTGAAAATGATTAATCAACCTCTAAGAGAATCTCTGCTGAAATGTAATTATTTTACCAGATACATAATACAGGTCACAGGCAGAAATGCAGCATCAGCATCACGATGAACGCAGTGTGCCAGAGTCAAATCTCTGCTTTCTACTTCCTTAGGATGGAAAATGATACTGAAACAGAATCTCCTGCACCACTGGAAGATTTAAAATCTGTGATGAATGGGAATGAAGAAGATGAAAAGCTTCAAGTTAAAATACAGGCTTTTGAAGAGAAAATAAATGTTGACAACAGTACTCCTGGCTCAGTGCGGAGATACAGTTTAGGCCAGGTTTCTAAAGAAGAAAGGAAGGATATGAGATTTAACAGGTATGGCTCTGTAAAATATGTGAGTGGTTTTCATAAATATCAGTTTTGTAATAAAACTTTATCCAAACATTGAGAAATTGGTCCATTTGCATGATACCTATGGACATCATACGTCTAATTTTAACCTAGTCTCATATCCCTGAATTCAAAGGCTGGATAAGATCTTTCTAAATTATTTATCGAATCTCTTCTGTGCCCTAAAACAGCACATGGGACAGGAAAATATTTGCATAAAGATACTACTAGAATAGAAGATACAAAGACTTCTCCTGGGTGTGATTGCTAACAACATGTATTGAACGTTTGAATCCAATTTTGCCCACGCTCTGTGCAAGATGAATGCGGCTCTGCTGGGACCCTGGGTGCAATACGGGCTCAGACAGCAACATGCAGTCATGGTGGCCTTAGGCTGCCTGTGCTCCACAGCTTCACAGCAGAGGTTTTCTCTTCCTACTCCAGTATTTGCCCTTTCGGTCACTTCACTTCTACCCTTCTTACTCTTACTGAGGCTTAGCTTCATCCTCAGCATATACGTATGGGACAATGAAGAACTGGAGCCTGAATCTTGGTTCACTCAAATGGCTGCTGGATGGCATTTTTATGATGTGATCAATAAACGTATACTCCAGTCCTGGGGTTATAAGTTTCTTGCACATAGGTTGACTAGCTCCCTCCATGGCATGCAGATGTTGTGATATATGGATATTATTTAGTTTCATTGGCTTATTAAGGCTGTGGCTTGAGTTTTGCTTTTGAAATGCATATTTACCAAAAGATACTTGCCCCTGGCTAAGTAAGTCCCATGTTCAGCTCTCTGAACCAGCTGCACAGAGGTAACTTAGAAGACCATGTGTTCGGGTGATTTGTGTGTCTTGCCTCTATTCCAAAACATCTTTCCTTTCCTTAATTGCCTTCCAGGTCCAAAAGTCTCGCTTTGCATGCAGTCCGCATGAAAGGGGTAAACTCAGAGAGTGGACAGGACGAGGAGAATGGGGAGATAACTGCTGGCATCTCCTTCACCGAGATCTACATCAGCCAAGAAAATGACAAATTGCCTTTTAGTGTTGATAGTGAAGCAATGCAACTGGGAAATTCTTTGGTTTCTCACCAAAGTATCGATTACACAGAATCAGCAACTTTGCCAGAATCTAGTAAAGAAAAGGCCCTTGAGGGAAACGCAGAGGCAGTGACGTGCCCCGTGGAATACCAGGACAAGCTCTACTTGCACTTGAAGGAAAACCTGGGTAAAGTGAAAGCATATGTCATGGAGATGGGGAGGAAAATTCCTGTCCCTGATCAGTGTGTTATTGAAGGTAAGAGGTCTGAGCCTTTCTGATTATGAGAACTTTAACACTACACCAAAAGTCCTCTTGGGGTTTAAACAAATGAATAGCAAAGATCCTTTAGCACAGAGCTCATGGATGGGGAGGAACATTAGTTTTATAAAACAATGTCATTCACAAATTGCAGTGTTTTGAGAACTTCCAGGACTGTTGATCTTTTCCTTCAGGGACGTAGTGCAGCCCTCACCTACCCCAGGCTCCCACGAAGGTTAATGTGAGAGTTGCCTTTTGGCTGTCATAGGGAACAAACCCTGAGATCTCTGGAGAAGGTCAGGACCTGTCACACAGCTGAAGAACCATGCCTGTTGACTAGGGCTGACAGTACCTCTGGGCACATCTGCAGGGCAGGCAGGCAGGCAAAGGGAATGTCACCCAGCTCCAGGCTGTAAGTTCCGGAGCTGTGTTAAGTAGTGAGGCGTTGAGCGTGACACGTGCCATGGGTTGGACTCAGTCATGCAGGCATATGGGTAGGCATGTGCTAATTCTTAAGCCTCCTTCTTGTCCTGCTGGGTTGGTCTGGATCAGATCTGTGTCTCCTTCCTTATTGTCATGGTATTATTAAATCAATTGACTCACAAGGTACACCAAAAATGAAGCAGGTCAGGACCCTCAGGTCAGCATATTCCAGCCCAGAGGCAAAGCTCCTTGAAGGCGCAACAGAATGAGATCCCCAGTGCTTTGGGTTGGGTTGGATCCTATCTCATTGCTTCCCTGGGGTTGTTTAATGTTTTCTGCTTTCATCAAGGGTGGGTATTTGTTGTCAAGTATGAGAAAGCTGTGTTTGTGAGACTGCGGGGGAGGTGGGCGATAAACTGCAAGATGGGTCTTTGATGCTCCTCTTTGAAGTTAACTGGGTTGGGTTGTGAGCCTCTCACTTACACCAGGCAGCAGTCACTCCCTTTAACATGGCTTTGTGTGCGTCTACCCACTTGCTGGTGGTCCTGAGCCCAACCCGTCAGTGGGCCACTGTGATTCCAAAGAGTAACTGAGTCAATAATTTAAGTTAATTTGCAGTCACTTAAAACATCATCTTCTAATACAACGTAACCTCAGGTCTAACAAATATCAACTTATGTTGATAAAATATTTATTTGTTTGCTTTTTCAGTGGTCAGGATGTGGAAAAGCAGTTTCCACTCATGAAAGGGATATAACTATATATTTTTAAAGCTTATGTTTCTGAAGAATTTCCTAAATATCTTAAATTCCAGGTTTTCTATTTGAAATAGTTATTTGGTAGAATTAATGATAAAACTTTTGTTTCATAAAATTACAGTGGAAACATGAGAGTGAACTATCTGGCTTTTGATGTGCTGAATGCTATGACCTTGCATTAATCAAATACAATACATTGAATACTTTTCAATATATTGCTCAGTTTCCTTTCTGAAGTACCTATTATGATATGTTCTAAGCATGTGACTATTTCTAAATTCATTCAAACTATTGTAATTTCCTGAAAATCCTCAGCTAGCATTCTTAGGGAAATTCTTTGAGTAGGGACACATGTGCAGAACAGGAGATTTATGTGACTCATTCTAAACATCTTGAAGAAATGCGGTCTGGCTCATTACGCAGGGGACAGCTTTGTTAATATTTCAGATATTGCATAAACCACTCCATCAAAAACCTTGCAGTTATTGGACTTCTGTGATTCCCGCACACTACAAAGGCCCATTCAAATGTGTCTGTTTTACTTTTCAAATAAGGTGTTTAGAAAATAGTAAGAAAATATTAGAAAATATTAATATTCATAGTTGGCTAATTTTATGTGAGTTATGTAGGAGTATGTTGAATGAGAAATTTAATATATAAACCAGGGAAAATATTAAAAGAAAGGTGCTTTAGAACAATCTCCCATGAAACAGAGTACTTGAAGGAAACAGTGGCAAAATATGTTGCAAGAAAATAGCACTGCGGTGTGCTAATAATGGAGAGTGCAAATTTCCCCACACATCCTTTCGTTAGAGCCATGCTGATCCTGGGCTTTCAAGCAGCAGATCATACACAGCTCACCAGAGCTTTAATGTCAGTTGTAAGAATTTCGAAGTAATGATGGGACCAAATTCTGCTTGCTTAAACAGAATTCAAAGCTCTGCTTGCATTTCTAATGAGGGTGATGTCTAACCTTTGGGCAAATTATCTGTCAACACGGTGAACTCCTTATCGCATAAAACTGAGGCGGGGCAGCATCTTGAAAGGATGCTGTGGTGATGTACCAGTGAGGACAGAAGTAGGTTGCATGTCTTTGGGAACATCCAGAATTAGCGTGTATGGGCCCTGCCAGATCTGGGGCACGAGTACCAAGAACAGTAGGAATGAAAGCAGGAGGCTGCTGAGGTTTTCAGGTTTTCCCAATACGGAGTCACTGCCTTGCAGAATGGCAGAGGACATTTAGTTCAGTGCTCAGCAGCTGATAAAAAAGCAAATGGACAAGAGAAGAATTATTAAGAGAAATAGATACATCAAATGACATCATTATGTCATTGTCTGCATTAATTGGAGCCTGAATTTTGAACGACAAAGTAGACTTGTAGCAGGAACAAGAGGATAATCAGACCTCCATTTGAAGAAAAATGGACTGGGGCCCCACAGCGCAGAAAAGAGACAGCTGACAGAGATTTGAAATATCATGAATGACTGAGAAGACCAATTGGGAGTGGTGGCTCACTGTCTGTCCTAATACAGGGACTAAAGAACATGTAATGAAGTTGTCAGGAAGCAAATTCAAAATACACAAAATAGGCACCTCTTAACACATAATTAGATACATGTGGTTAAATGGCAGACTGGTTGCTACAGTGCATTAAGTATCCTGAAAGGGTACCTGGTTTAAAAAGTGATTAGGCAAATTCATGAATTAGACCCATTCAAGGGTTATCAAAAGAATACCAGCCCTGACTCTGGAATGCCAGAGCTACAGATGGAGGTACCAGGAGAGTAGGAGGGAAATTACTGCTGTGTGCTGGTTCTGTTCTTGCGCTCCTCACTTACAACTCTTACCCTTTGCAAGCTAATACCAGGGTAAGGTACTGATGGGACTTTCCTGCTTGAATCAGAATTGCCATTCCAACATCCCTTGAAGGACCAAAAATCTAGAAAATTTGTTTTCTTAACGAAAGTAGGACAAAACTGAAGGAGGACTTGATAACAATTTTTAGCTATGTGCAAGACAGTTAAGGGAATAGCCCATGCTGGACAAGGCAAGAACCAATGAGCTTAAATACCAATAAAAATGATTCAACTTAAGCAGAAAAAGTTCTCTAGCTTGCACTGGCGGAGGAGATTGTGGAGGTTAAAAGCAGGTTAAAGAAACCTGAAAGCTGGCCTAGGCAAAGCAAGGCTGTGAGGTTTGACAGATCTTAAGAAGGGTTGGTGCTCCCTAAAACATTTCTGGTTTTTTCCACATACATCAGCTGGATTAATAAAAGATTTTATTTCTTCTACAGCTTACCTTACTCCATCAGCCAGCTGTACTGCTACAATTCCAATGGCATAGCCACTCTTGACTCTGAGTGTGGGCAAAGGGGCAGATCTGATGACCACTCCAGGTCCCCTGTGTGTCTTTGATTGCATCCCACGCTCTGTAACATTGTCCATGATTTGTAAATTTTATTTTTGCTATTGATTCAGACATTTACTGTGTAGGTATTAGCCCTCAAAAAATATTTTTGCTTTATAGGGTGTGGCTTTTTCAGTCTCCTTGCTGATTTATAAGCCCATTTGATTTATACTATATGTCAAAATTTATGTAATATTAACTTGAGTGATTTTACAGCTGTGAAAGGGATACTGGTTAAGAACTGTAAGGGTGGATCCACGGTCAGTCTGTGACAGTTAATTTGAAGTTGCCTTCTATAAACATTGAAAAATTGACATGTCCTCAGCTCTGTTATCTCACTTAATATTTGCCATTTTTTGTTCTATGTGCTTCAGGCGGAGGAGAGTTGTGAATTGGGTGATGATCCTACAGCAGAAGCAGGTTTAAGACCGGGCTGTTGGCCAGAATGTCTTAGTCTAAGAAAATGGTTGAGTTGAGAGTGTTTTAAAGAACGGAGAAGCTACAACAGTGTACCAAATGCATATGTGTATGTGCATAAGTGAATCTTTTGGAACTAACACACAGCAGTCAGGGAAGGAATTTAAACTGGGGCAGAAACAAGGCATCCAAAACCACAAAATTCCACTTATTTTAGCTTGTTTCAGTTTGGGGCTGATGGTTTGGTTCAGTTCCTGCTTAGTTTGAACCACTTTACCCAGATTCACATCTCTGCCATACCTTAAGCAATGTGAGGCATTCTTTCACGTCATGTTGATCATTTCAATCCTCTTAATCCTGTGGATCTTTTCCTAAAAAAAAAATAAAATGCCACCATATTTGTCAGGCACTTTAGCTTTCATGGAGCTAAGCAAAGTAGTTTTCATCAACCCATATTTTGCAGATGGTTTGTGATCTTATATCTTACAGATACCTCCAGGATCTTGTGGATGTCCGTGGCCCAGATTTGTGCATCTATAATTTCCTGAATGCTCCCGAGTTTCATTATTGCTTTTCAGCATATGCTGGGCAAGATATCTGCTGCCTGTTGTGGCTGGGGTCTGCAGTGATTAAGAAGGTTGCCCCATCCCTGGAGGTGTTGAAGGACAGGTTGGATGGGGCTTTGAGCAATGTGGTCTAGTGGGAGGTGTCCCTGCCCAGGGCAGGGGGTTGGAACTAGATGATCTTTAAGGTTCCTTCCAACCCAAACCATTCTATGAAAAACAAGAGCCTGTGTTTGAGATCCCCACATTGCATTTGAAGTTTCTCCACTGGTTGAAGTAGGTGCTCTCTGAAAGGTCCTTCAGCCTTCTGTTTTTCTAGGTCTCATGTACCCATCAGGGGAGACACAGATGGCAATGGTTTGAGCAGGTTGCTTTGAAAGGCTTAAGATGACATTCCTGTTTTACCTGGTTTAGCCCCAATTATCCCTGCATGCAGCAGAGAGTTCTTGAGCAGCTGGCAGGCTCCACCTGCGCTAGCCTCGCTGGGTCTCACCTTGAACCCTGCATGTTGGATGATTTTGGACTTATTCTTCTTGTTTCCCAGGCAAATGGTGGAGGTGAATCAAATGGTGATGGTGGATCAAATACATGGCCATGTGTATCCTGCCTCTGGGAGTGGCTCGTGTCAGATGGTTCGCAGACACAAGCCTGTACAACTGCTGGATTTGGTTATAACTTGAGGGTAGGCCCTTGTTTTCCACTCTAGTTCTACTTGCT
Source organism: Limnodromus scolopaceus (assembly GCA_028565335.1). Lineage (NCBI taxonomy): Eukaryota > Metazoa > Chordata > Aves > Charadriiformes > Scolopacidae > Limnodromus > Limnodromus scolopaceus. The sequence continues at coordinate 8,954,189 of JAOXNO010000052.1, forward strand.
CTTTACATAATTGGGATAAAAATGCCACTATTAATGCCTGCAGTTCAGAGCATTGAGTTTCAATTCAGCTGTTGGAAAGAAAGCATTTGATAATATACGTGTGTAGAGGATACCGAAGGATTTGTACATCTCCAGCCTGCCCAGCCTCCTTTTTAAAAGAATAGAGCCCAGGGAGCCTAGTGCATCATTCCATCCTTGGTCACAGAAGCCACATTCAAAGTGCAGTGCCATCCAATGAAAAATATTATAACCTTTTTATTAGTAGTAAGTCACTCCTGGGTCCCCAGTGCCCTACAGGAGGAAATACAAACAGCAAGCATTTTATGGGATTAATGACAGAATGTTGAAAAGGGAGGAGGCAGCAGGAGAAACAGGTTGCAGTACACTGGCCCTAAATCTGGTTGTTGTTATGTTTTATGCTGTACTGAGAGATAATGGGTACCATATGACGGTGTAGATGGAAAAGCTCATTGCTCCCCTGCAGTGCTTGCCCCTGCACCGGTCTGATAAATTCCAGCATTCCATAAGCCAGACGTTGATTTGAAACAGATGGACTTCTGCTCCTTCAGTGGGACCACAAAGTTGCATAGGCTCAGGCCAGTGTTTCCAGAGATCAGCTCTGCTGCTGCTAGGCCAAAAAAAAAAATTAGTTGGCATTTTATTCTACAGAACTGGTATTGCAAATGCATCCCAAATGTGAGGGCTGGCAGTGAGAATGGAAGTGCTAACTCACAGGATGGCCATCGCGCTCACTGTGATCTGCGTCGGCGGACCATGGAGAAACTCCCAGGCCAGTGGGGAGTGTAATAGGAACATGAACACTCTCATAACTTGCTGCCCTCACATACGTGATAATAGCAAATCATGTGTGCTTTACACCTAATCTGGAAGCACCAGTTTAAACAGGCTGGTTTCCAGATGCCCTTTACCTGGTAGCTGGGAGATTCACAGTGGGGTGGTGTTATCACTCTCCTGGGGGCAAAGCCAAACCAGAGGGCTTGGAGTGGGTCCATAGGAAGGCCACAAAGATGATCAGAGGGCTGGAGCACCTCTGGTATGAGGACAGGCTGAGAGAGTTTGGGTTGTTCAGCCTGGAGAAGAGAAGGCTCTGGGGAGACCTTAGAGCAGGTTTCCAGTATCTGAAGGGGGCCTACAAGAAAGCTGGAGAGGGACTTTTTACAAGGGCGTTTAGTGACAGGACAAGGAGTAATGGCTTCACACTGGAAGAAGGGAGATTCAGATTAGCTATCAGGAAGAAATTTTTCACTATGAGGGTGGTGAGTCACTGACCCAGGTTGCCCAGGGTAGCTGTGGCTGCCCCATCCCTGGAGATGTTCAAGACCAGATTGGATGGGGCTTTGAGCAACCTAGTCCAGTGGAAGTTGTCCCTGCCCATGGCAGGTGGGTTGGAACCTGGTGGTCTTTAAGGTCCCTTCCAACCCAAACCATTCTATGATTCTATGACTTCGACTTCTGAGTTTCTGTGTTGGACCAGAGCAGACCTAACAGTTCCTCTAGCAGCTGCCTGTGCCTGCTGTGCAGGCAGGGTGAGCCAGCAGTTCTCTGCCAGGCTGGGGGCACTGGGCAGAGGCAGCTGGGACACAGAGGAGCCAGGCCGTGGCAGAAGGGGGACATTTTCCCAGGACCCTGCTTTCCTGCGCACATCACCCATCCATATAGGCAGCAGAAAGGTAAATGCGCTTTTGCTTCTGAATATGGGACAACGTGGCAGAGATATTTTGTTGTTTTACCTTCCCAAATGGCATAGGCTTTTCCTTGCCCCAATGGTAAAGGGAAAGAAGATATAGGGGTTTATAAAGTCAAGCTAATCTGTATGTTCTCAAATGTGGCTTTTGCCACTCGGATTCGGACTCTGTGTATTGAGTGGGTTGTAGTGGCTGTCCAGACCCCATTATAGCCCTCTCCATTAATTTTTGTGTAACTTACTGGAGGGGAAATCTGTTAGACTGAGTTATGGCATGCATGCAAAGCTAGTGGTGTTAAAAAAAGTATAAATGGGCATTTCTTGAAGCTGGTTGCTTTAAAAATTACTTTTTTTCTCCTATAAACACAGTTATTGTCTGCATACTTATTTGTAACCCACACTGAAGAGATCACGGAAAGGAAAATGAGGAAGCTGAAAAAGGCTTAAAACTGAAAGATTTGTATCCATTTCTTATTCCCTGGTTTCATGTTCATGGGTGGGTTTGATTCTATTTGGGAAGTTTATGAGCATGCTTTTACTCCTATTAACAGATTTTATTTAATAGTAAAGGATTACCAATGTAAACCTAATAATGCATTAATTGCTCCCAGAACCAGTGACTCTGTACCTACTTGCCTATGGCCCCCCTGGTTTAGCCCAGCACGTTAAGCTGGAATAAACAGCAATTAACAATTCTACAGACATTCTTCTGTTTATATTTTGTTCTTTTTCCCCAGGAACAACTTTCCCAGTAGTGAATTTTAAAATTGCAACATATATTCTCTTATTTCTTGTAGGAAAAACAAGTTGTTGCTTATTCTCTTGCTAGAACTTTGAGACTTGCCAAAAGATGTGATGAGAAGTTTTTCTTGACTGGAGAAGTGCTTCCTTGGAATCTTGATCAGTCTCTGCCATCTGGGGCATTTAGTGACTGTGTGGGGTTGTTTTGTGAGTTGCGTTGCCTTTAACACGTTCTTCATGTTTTAAAATCCTTTCCTTGTGTTACTCAGAGTCTCTTTCCAAGGCAAGGCAAAGCCAGGCTGAGGAAGGAGGAGAACTCATCCTTCTTTATGGAGAAGATGTGCCCACGTGTCATCAGGAACTGCTTGAGTGGAGGGATGGACAGAGCTCTGAAATGTCTTGGCTTAGGTTTGCTCTTAGGTCCTCATCAATAGGGATAATTCATAGTAACTGGGTAAAACAAGCAATTGTTCTGTCTGTTCAGCGTGTTACCCCAGATACTCAGCAGCAGTAGGGATTTGCTGCCAATGAGATGGAACAGAGCTGTGAACTTTTCTCCTTAGCTGAGTTAACTGAGCTGATACTTAGCCTAAACAAAACTTTCATCAACACATACAGACTTCTCACCTAATAAACCTGCTTTGCACCAGAGCGGGCTGGCCTCTCCCTGAGTAGGGGGGTAGATCCAGGCTGGCCACCTTTCCACCTGGATATGGGGGCACAGGCTGAGATCCCAAGTGCTGAGAGATTGGTTCCTCTGCTGTTACCAAAGGGAGTGCTGATAAGATGTACAAAATGTGCTGTAATTCTCTCTGAGAAAGTCAGAGCTGACTTTCAGAGAGTCAGAGCTCAGCTGACTGCAGCTCATGGTTGCATGAGAAGCTCATTTTTCACGCAAATAATACAGCAGCACGGCTGCGGGGGTGACTGGCGTTCAGACCTGGACTGTGTGTGCATTTACCCATGACTGCCTATACTAAGTTAACACCACAATGAAGACAAACCTGCTGTCATATCATCTTGTCCCTGAACTGTCCCTCGTGCAGTATCTTTCGACATGTTGACGTGCACAAGAGATTTTCCTGGTCCAAACAAAACAATGATATCCATTGTCCAGCTCCGAGAGCTAGGACTCTTAAATAGTTGTAAGACAAGTCTGTCTCTGTTGGTTTTTTTTCCTTTCCTTTTCTTTTTCCACAGCCAAAGCCTCTATGAGCCCATGCAGTATAAAAGTGCTATTAGAGTCACAGATCTAGTGGTTGAAATGGTGTTTCCATAAATTCTAATTTAGGTCAGGTGGGAAAGGTTATTCAGTGAAACAGAAATTGGCATAAACACCCTGCTTCAAATTTGCTTTCCACATTTAGAAGTGACAGTAGTTTTTAAAGTACAAAACTGATTCTACAGTCTGTAAATGTGTAGCTTAAATGTGACCAATGTAATAGGCTTAATGTCCTCAGGGAAATTAGTTAATTTTTTCCTTCCTCTCTCCCTTACATACTTTCGACCAATTATTTTAAAGAGTTGCAGATCCATCTTTGCCATAATTTGGACTTCATTGCTTTAAATCACATCAAAAGGACCTTTAGTCAACATTGGATTACCAGCACTTGCCAAGATGTGCCATGTGCTGGGGGAGCTGTTGCAGAGCATACTTGGTTTTGTTGAGAGGAATCTCCTGTGTGTTGTGTCTTGCTGATATCTGGAAAGTTTCTCGGCGCTAAATTAATCTTTCCTTACCAGGCGAAGTCAGGGTGAGTGGTTACGTGTTTCCACACGGGGAATTACACAGAGATTCAGGGAACTAAGTTGTCTCCACCTTCATAGGCATAGACTGGTTTCTTTTCACCTTCAAAGCTTTTTTATGAACTAAAGCCTGCAAGTGATTTATTTCTGTTCTTTCTAGCAAAAATGTTTATATGCTCCCTTTTTCTAGCTAAACCTACAGACCTGATCCCGACTCGCTCCTCAGATTCCCCTTTGTCAGCCACTGTGCGTTGCCAAGTGCAAATGCTGTGGGTTGTTTTCCCTAGAAATGACTGCCTTCGAGTCTCGCCGGTGTGAACAGGTCTTACTATGTCGTATTGTCTCTGCTTTACCTCCTCTGAAATCCGTCAGGATTACACAAGGTTGATACTTGGTTCGTAGTGTTTTATATAACTTGCAACGATGAACTGGGAAAAGTATGCAACCGAGCTGACCTAAAGCTCAGCCAACTGATGTACGTGTGTTTTAGGAAAGCCAAAATGTATCTTCATAAGCAGCATGTCATACCGAGTACGTAAGTACATGCAATTCATAAATACTACAGTGATTTTAAAAGCACCTTTTTCATGCTTGATTAAAGTGTATCTGAGCTCAAGTGCGAACACGGATGTGTTAAACGCATACTTCACTCCTGAATGACCCTGCCACTCTTCTAACTTTGCTACAAGGTACAGCAAGAATAAGCTCCTGAGATGGACACTTCGAGGTTTAAGTAGTGGTTCTTTAGGATCCTTGAATAATATATTATAAATATGCAGTATTATACTAGGAATATCAAAACCCATGATGAATGTTATTGCTCTGCTGCAGTGGGATATTGTGCATAGACTCTGAATTGAAATTGCTACACAAGAGGGAAAATACTTGTAAAGAGTAATATTGTCACTTCTAGAAACATTCAGTGCTTTGCTTTGGCTTCTTAAAAATGAAAATGTAGCATACAAAAGTTAGTGCCTAACAACAACTCGGTGTTAGGATAACACTTGCCATACGTAATACAGACATTTTGGGGAATATTTTGAGCACAACAGACTCTGATAACCTGTTGAATAACATTTAAAACATTTAAACCTATTTTATTATTTGTAATGCTAGAAAGAAAAAGCTGCAGTGGTTAAAGATCTCTGAAAACCTTGGTCAGACACTTGAGCTCTTGGTTACTTGTGAGCGGAAGGGAATGTTCCTGGGTGGGAAGTGCTCCAGTGGACAGGACTGCAGGGAGGGAAGGCTTCCAGTTCTGCTCCTTCACCTTTGGTGGATTCTGTCAAATTTTGGAAGACTATGACTCGCCCTGTATGACTACAACAATTCGTACTTTTAGCTAGAAATCTGTCTCTGTGTGGCAGTGATACAACAGGCCACTGGTTGTTCTGCAGCGTGTGGTACATCCAACATGCCAATCCCACATGCTGTGGGTCAGTCTCTGATGCTATTAATTAAAATGAGCAGGGTTTTTTTTTTTTCTATTTTAAACGTTTTACGAAATGGCACAATGTAGATATTTTGCTGCCGTGTTGTTTTCTTGAAATGCACCCAGAAGATGACAAGAAACTCCTTTTGCCTATTTATTTACAGGTCTCCTGTGACCATAAAAATTATTTCCTGTGATATTGGCATATTGGTTTGCACTTGAGCAAAATACAATGTAACAGTGCTAGATATGGATCAGAGTCATCTTAGCCCTCATCAGAACAGGTTTATTATTTAAATACCACTTTCCACTGGCTTTGGGATAACTGAGATTAGCTGTTATACGTCAAAACTGGTAGTTCGTTGCGAACCATTGAAAAACACACATAGTAAACTTTGTCTTGTTGTCAGATATTGCCAAATTCAGAATATCAAATGTAGCAGAAATAGCTATGAGTAATCGCTCATCTCGTACCAAAGGTTTGAAGATTGCCTGAGTAGGAGGCTTTTTTCAGTTGATATTGACAAATGAATGCTGCTTTTTTCCGGGAACTAACTTTTGGCTCAGCCAGCATGGACTCCAGCGCTTCAGCTGACATTTATTTTGGCGTGTATTATCAGCCTCGGAATTTTTCTCTGTGTCATCCACAATGTCTTGCTCAGCGATTTGTTAGGTTTTTGTGTCTCTCCATATATCCTTTGCAATTTTTTGTTCTGCAGCAACAAACCTCCTTCACAATCCCATCAAACACAATCCCACCTAGGACTGAGCACCCTTCCTTAATTGCTAACCAGGGACTGGCATCCTGGAGCTCTGCAACCCTCTGCTCACAGCCGCAATGACTTCTATGGGAAACCCAGGTGAGGTTCAATCAGCTTGATGTGGACCTACTGTGGGTGACATGAAATCCAGCTCTGGACTCTGCTGCCTTGGTTGTTTAATGCGTTCCAATTTTTGCCTGCGGCATTTAAATGCCTCCCAAGTTTCTTGTCAATTCATACATTTGTAACTGAAAAAACAAACTGCCGTACTCACTGGAGAGGAAGGTATTGACTTCTGGCTCCTTTTTGCAGTGGCAGTACGTGGTTTATGGTCACTTTTAGCTCAGAGTGATTTCCCATAATGAAGCATTAAACCTTTCACATACATGGACCAAAGCCAAACCTCTACTTCTGGTTGTGTGTTTTGTTAGCATCTGTGATGCATAAACCAGGGGTCTTTAGTTTGGACCATGCTGTTGGAAGAGCATTCTGTCAACAGCCTCCTTGGAGACATCATTTAATTTTGTGCTTTAATATGTCCCAGCATTTAGGGTCACTTAATTAACCCCTTCAGTTTCTCAAACTCCTCTTTACATTGAATGTGAACACTGGGGGGTTACTGGTTTGGGTAGATAGATTAAACTCAAATTTTCTCCACAGCTACTAATCCAAGAGTAGGGGATTTTATGCCCTGTCTTTTTCCTGCTAAGGTGAGTGTGTTGCTTATGGGCATGTTGTACCTGTGATCTGCAGCTAAGTTAGTTTTCTTTTTGGAACTGTTATCTCAGTTTAGCAGCATTTGTTTCTTTGTTGGTTTAACGTTAAACCCTGGCTTTCTACTGCTGAAAGCTTATGGTCATCCTTTTGTACCTGTGGTAAACTCAGTCCTCGTACGTGGTGTTTTTAGGTGTGAAACACAGAATATATTACATTTGTCTCTCATGCTTTCATATCTTGATTAAATAAAAAATGTTAAAAACAAGTGTTTCAAGACAGTCTGTTGTTAGACAGATAGGCTGCCTTCTGATACCAGTCTTCCTTGTTGCTGGTGTTCATTGTCAGTTGATCAGGCTTTGATATTTAAACTGTCTCCCATTAGCCACATTTTCTAGAAAGTTACGACTCATTTTTCCAGTTAGGGCATTTTCTTACAGCATTTTATTCCTACACTTTCACGGCACGCTGACTCACCAGGGTAGCACACGACTCTGAGTAATGCTCCCAGCACAGCTGGCCCGTGTCAGCCCTCTCAGCTGCGTGATTCATGCTGGGGATGCTGCGGGAGAGACCCGGCTGGGCCAACGCTGCAGGAGCCTGCGCTGCTCTCTCTTCTCCTTGGAACCGCTTTGGCTCTGCCCCTGCAGGTGCTGGCAGGAGAGGGCCGCAGGAGAGGTGAACAATGGTGGCTTTCTGCATGGATCAGTCTAGCGGGCTCATCAGCCATGGCTTGTCTGTCTCTCTGTTATTTCTGCCTTTAGCTCAGAAACAAGTCCAGCGGCGGCAGCAGCTGCTGGTGGGACCGGTTGTTCCCGGCCTCTTCCAAGTTCAGGTCTCCAGCTGGGTGAAGAAGGTGCAGCTCTGTCCTGTTTTTCCATCAAGGTCATAATTTAAGGATCTCTTAATCCTTAATGTCTCTTGTTTTCCATGCCTTTTCACCTTTGATATCCACTTGTCCCTGTTCAAAGGGACTATAAAATGATACTGTTATTTTAAGTTAATAAAGAAGCCTGATTCGGTTATACCTAACATGCTGTTATCATTATGAGAAGTCGTCTGAAGACAGAAAATGAAGGTCTAAGGTCAATATTTTGCAAAGGCAGAATTGCGCATCTCAAGGGCTTCATTTCCAGTTAGAACCAGCATGGGAAGTTCAGAGTCAGGTAACATTACGTAGCTTATAGCTTTTGTTCTGAGCTGTTGATCCCAAAGGAAACCTTTGTGGGATTTATATCAACATATGACATGATCACAGATGGCATAAGTGGTTGGTATTTGACAGAGCAGTGAGAACTGGAGATGCTTTCTCTGTCTGTAGTGCCCTGGGGCTGCGACTGAGAGTCAAACTGCACTTTTGGAGAAAACCTGTGTGTTGAATGGGTGACACTGAGTCACAGCTGTGAAAGGACATATCACACCTTTCCCAGCGCGTAACTGTGAATGCATCTGCTGTTCCATGTCCTTGTTGGACCTGGAGCTCCACGCCTTTTCCTCTCCAAGTGTTTTTTTTCCTGCAAGGTCTGTTGTTGTGCTGGCAGTTGTGGCCCGTGAGCTCTGCCAGTGGCTGCCCTTGCACTGATTTGAGCAAGTCACTGTGTCACGTTGTCCCTTACAGTGTGGCAACAGCAATGATTCCTGTCCTTTGTGTGTTGTGCCTCTCAGAGAATGGCTTCAAAGCCCACAGCTCCCTGGCTTGGAGTGTAAAAATTGGGTATGATCAGCAGACTTGTAGTATATATGCTTGATAAGCAGCGGGGTTTGTGGGACCTGGAGCCCCTAGGACCCAGGCTGTGGCCAGAGCATCTCTGCAGGGGCAGGTTCAGGCAGACCTGAACTTGGGCTGGGGATTCACGGTGGACGGGGAGAGGGGCTGCTGCTGGGAGCCCCTGCAGCATGGGTCACCCCAGTCCTTGCAGTGACACAGGGCTCGGCGAATGCTCACTAGTGCTCTTCTTTGAAACTGGTATTTCTGGTGATGAATTAATGAGACGACCTGTACAGCAAACATGCTACATGCACAATAGTGTTGTAAATCAATTTATGCATCTTTCGGCTCTGGGAGCATCCACTGCAAAGGGGAAGTACCCCAGGTTTTACCCGGGGCTGAATGAGCCTGCTCCTGGCTGGGAGCCACACTCCTCCATCCCTACAGACACCGGCTTTCAGCTGCGCAAAGTCTCGGCAAGGATCCCATAGACGTCAAGCCCCCATATGGCTGTTTCCTAATATGGGATGTTTTTTCCAACAAACACTTTAAATAAGAATAAGCAATGCACAGTTTTGACAGGTCTGTCTGGTTTGATAAGCTAAACCCCGGTACTAAATGCATGAGAAAGGACGGAGAGGATAAACAGCCTGGCTGGGCGCTGTCTTGCACCTTTTGCATTTGGGAGTAAATGATTACTATGTAAGATTTAAAGCACTGGAGACTAAATTTCTCTGGTACTGTCAGATGGCTTGTTTTTAATTTAAGGGCGCAGACACAGCAATGCCCTTCTGAACACCGCAGGAGTTGACCCAGACTGAGATACACTTAGAGTGGAAATGTATGCCCAGGCACTGCTTGATTGCATGCATGCTGATAACGGAGACTGAGGTTTCTGTCTTTTATGTAGTTGATTTTAATATTCTGTATATTTATTTCTAGATACCGTTAGAAGTTGCATAGCAAAGCTCTTCTTCAGCTGTCCCCTGAAGGGCCATTACTGCTTGTACAGTAAATCCAGTTTTACCCTCGTCAGCCAGCAGCCTTCGCTGTGGATCCATATCATGTTCCTCTTTCAGCAGGTGTGTGCAATACAAATTAGTGGCACCCCTATATTGTTACCATTATGTTTCAATGGTTAATCTCTTTAAATATGCTTCTAATCCACAGTGTTTTGTGACCTTTGTGATTTCTCAGAAAGTCTTTATAGTAGGTTGAAGGGATTTTGCAGTTTATAAGTTTTTATATTTCTATTGCATACAGCAAATTCAAACTGTCTGGAGAGATTACAAAGTCTGAGGATAAAAAAGTGGGACCAAACCTTATTGCCCTCATTGAGGCAAAACATCCAGTAAGTCCCAGGTGCCTTGCAAACAAACAGGAGCATTGCAGTGGATTTGCAAGGGAGCACAATCAACCCCGATGCTGCAGGTGGAGGTTAGAGGTGCAGCACCCACCAAGAGTTTTTACTGCAGAAGTTTTAACTGAGCATGATTTGCAAATCTGATCAGTGCTGTTCTCCTACCGACCCCAAAACTGTTTTCTCATGTTTAATACCATTTCCAAATACAGTCCAGTACTTGGACATAGGTGGAATTTCCTAATAAATTACAAATAATCTGAAATTTTAAGAGATAATCCTACATTCACACTTCAAGATGAAACAGATAGCTTTTGTGTTAAAATAGTATGGTTCAGTTTCTTAACCTATGCAGAGCCATTCACCGCAGTTCATCCCACCCTAATCAAACCTTAGAAATACAGAGGATTCATCTGAAATTTAAAACATGCACAGTGAGTTATGCTGTGAATTTAACAGCTCAAACCACTCTTCCCTGTGTTTGCTCCTAGAAATAAATACAAAAAATGTTTTTCAAAAACACAGGTCAGTAGGCATTGGTCAGGGAAGGAGAGGACAGTGACAGAGCAGAGCAAAGGAAGCAAAGAAGCGCAGAGGCAGAAATAGGAATGAGAAGACAAGATGAAAGGGAAAAATAAAGGAGATTGATTACTCTGTAAATGAGAATCTGAAGAAAGAGATTGAATTTTAACAGGACTTAGAGAGAATAAATGAATTATGTTATGATGGTATCACTTTATTCCTGGGGAGAGGAAAACAGATGTTGAAAAATATGGACAAAAGTACTAAAATGTACAAAAATGAGAAGGAGGAGCAGAAGCAGAGGAGACGCGTGGCAGGGCTGGCACACCTCACTTGCTGCTGTGCAGCCACCACTGGATTTTAACACACTGACCTCTGCTCTGCCTGCGGTTCATGGATTGAATCAATTGCACTGACAATGTAATCCCTCATCCCACCTTTAATCCCTGGTGCCTCGCCTTTTCCTGATACATTTTTCATTGAAAAACCTCTCTCTTTAACGTCTTCCCAGATTACTCTGAATTTGGCCCTGCCAATTCCATCTTTTATGGAACTAGGGCCATATTTTAGGGGGGGCAATATTTCTTTCCTTCCCTATCCCTCTACACATCAGTCCCCATGGCTTTCCCTGCTGGGAATGCAGTTACCTGGTTGGGTAATTGTGTTTATCCCACTGCAGCAACTCTTTCCAAAGCTTTGCTTTTATCCCTACGGTCTTGCTAGCTCGCTCCAGCTGTGCTAGTGCTACCTCTGGCCCCAGCAGAATCCCCCCATGCTGCCAGGCCCAGACTCGAAGCACTGCAGTTTAGTTTGTGTCTTTGCAAACATGCTGCAAACGCAGCACTTAATATGCTTTCTTATGAAAAAAAAAATGGTTCCTCTTGTGTTGCACTGAGAGTTTAAGCCTGCTGTGCATCACCATGGTGTTTAATGTAAGATAATTTATGCTTTTCTTTTGTTTGAAATCCTAAAGCTTTTAATACTGTATATATAACTATTACTAAATTAAATACAGGGCACTAAATTCAACCCTTGGATAATGTTATTTAAGCCTATGAAATTGTACAAGAGATAAATTTGACATAAAATGTATTTATAGTGTGTTAATAATGAGTTAAATGAAAGGCTAGTGATAAAAATGTAGTTTTTTGCAGATCTGTCCTAGATCCACAGACAGACAATTAATACACAGTTTCTGAAGATTTCAATACCAGTTACTGTATTTTTACTCCTTTTTTGCCAGTTGTTCCATATTCTGCTTGACGTTGCATTCTGCTAAAGTAAAAATGAGAAGGAGAGACTTTTTCTTTCAGGTCTCCAGAACAGATCCTTAACTTCATGACCCTGTTTTCTATTTAATTTAAAAAATATTAGTGAATAGTTATATCATGTTTCAAAATCCTTGGATAGGAGTTGTGATATGGCAAATTGGTGCAGGGCGGTAGGAAGAGAAGCGTATGTCAGTGGAGATCTGAGAAATTGCCTTACAGTTCAGTGATGATTAACAAAAGGAAAAGAAATTAGAGTAAGGGGTGACGTTAGACAGGTTATTTGATAGACAGGATGCTTAGTTTCACAGATTAATGCATTAAAATCATTCTCTAGTGCTATATGATTTATGGTTTAATTTTGCTTATCAGGCAGGACAGTGTCACGCCGCTGTGGTGGCACCAGCGAGCACGGGGCTGCTTGGCAGGTTCCTTTCTAACACCTTCCCTAGAGTTGATCATAAATTTGCCAAACACAAACTAATTGGGCTGCCATTTTCTCATGCCAGTGGCTGCCTGGAGCTGCCTGCTTCTGCCTTTTAATTTGTACAAAATGATCTGGCTGTTTCTGACAGCTTGGTTGGAAAAAATGCATTGCCTCAGCCACGATAAAATTCCTGGTTGAGTCTGACTGAAGTGTGTCTGTGTCAGTTGGGTGCCAGACAGTGCAATTAGGATTGTTGGCTCACTGTTTAGAAAGAGAAGAAGGAACGTTCATCCAGGAAACCTGTGTTAAAAGGACATTGTTCATATTGTGAAATCAAATACTTGAAATATGGAAAATCAGATTTGCTTGTGCACTCTTAACTTGCATTTTTTAATTACAAGATCCTTTAGCAGATATAGTAGAGGCAGAAATGCTAAGCTCTCTCAGCCACGGTAGTGATCTTGTAACGTTGACTTTGTGTGCAGTTTATACAATGAAGAACTTCGTGCTGTTGAAATACTAGAATAATTGAAGGCAGGATAAGGTTGTGTACTTGCTGTCCTTTGAAATAGGGAGTTTTGAAGGTGGGAGCACCCAACACAGGTTTCATCTTGTTTTGTGAATGTTCAGGGACCGAAAATTCCTGTACTCTGCCAGAAAAAATCTGTGTTGAACTTGTTCTGTGGAGTTGTTTTTTTCCTGCATTTCATCCTGCCGTCTGTTTGGTGCAGTCACAAACATTGCACAGTTACTATTCCCCACGCAAGGACCAAGAGCTGCAGCCAGGTCCAAATACAACCCCGCAGCAGTGCCCAGCATCTCTTCCCGTTAATTGTAAATGACCTCTCTTTTCCAAAAAAGATGTGTGTCACTGAGACCCACACCTGGTTCACAGAGGCCAGTGCTGCTCACACTGTGATAAACTAGCATTTCAATACAAAAATGACGTGCAAGTTGCTATGAAGAGTTGTAGTTGACAGATAATCTTTGGTGAGCCACAGACTTTAAAGACATGTAATGTCCAATAAAGAAAAAAGCCCCAAAGGAAATGAAATACTTGAGGATTTCTCTAATTGTGCGTATATTGATCCAACGTAACTCCCTACAGAGAAATGAACTAATCCCTGGTTATTCGCGTGGCTGTGCCACTGTAAGAACAAGATGCTCTTTGTTAATAGCCAAGTAAAAAAATGCTGGAAATTCTGTTTTCAATGTTTTCTTCAGAGCTTGTTTGCAGAACCTTTGTCCATACAGAGTAATTCTGTGCAAATCCTTAAGGCCCTGTGGGAGAAGACACAGCTCAAGGGGACACACAGTTTTGAAACTGCCATGATCCAGTCTACATTCCCACACCAAAAGGTAAGCTTGGCTTTTTTCTCAGAAAAAAAATAATAGTAAAATAACTTTGCCCTTACTTTTAGAACAGCTGTACACAGACCTGTACAATAGCTACAGCAAGTCTCTTCTGTGCTAAAATTGTGAAAGACAAAATCCCTTTCCCTGCCCCTTCCCCTTCTTTCCCTTAGCTCCAGCGTCTTCCAAGCATTTGCACTTACTGACGTGCCAAGTCCTCTTCTCCTGGATGGCCATATGGTGAACCACAGTGCGTGCCTCAGACCTCCCTTTTATATGAAGCACTCAGCTTGTGGGGTGGTTGAATAAACCTTCACCAGCCACTATATTTTCAGCCACCACAGAGGGTCCACAGTGTTGTTTTGTACTGTGCTTTGAAAGGTCTCCAGGCTTGTTCTCCACCCCCTCCTACATGTTTCATGTGGATTGATCCCAGCGCGATGAAAACTAGTGATGCTACATATGGAATTTTTCCTGCTCACAGTTTCAAACTCTAGATTCAGATTAGCTGCCACTGTGGACTGTTTGGCAGCCACTTGGAAGTTCACCTAGTTAAACACAGACTTGCATTTTATGGAAATGATCATTTGCACATGCACCATTAGTTACCCCCATCAGTTTAAAAGATTACTCTTTCAAAGCTGTTTACTGTCTCTGGGATTTCAGTGAATGCTATTTCAAAGCTATTAATCAGGCTTCTTGGAAAAGGACGCTGTAGGATTGTAAAACAAATATCTGTTTACTCCTGAACTCCAGCTCAATTGGATGAAATGAATTGTCAAACATGATTTTAAAATACTCTCTCTCAGAATATCATATGCATGAAGCTGTCTGACTGAACAAGATTAATTTACTAAGGTCATGGCTGATTTAAAAACAGGAGTTTTGTCAGAAACACCTTCTGAGCCCCCGAGATAATGTTGTGGGAATGTGTGTAAGTGGGAACTCCTGCTGTGGCTTGTAAAAGTAGTAGGGATCCCCACATTGAGACCCACCTTATGGGCCGGTTTTACTTAGATACAGCTGAGCTTGCACTAAGTATTTTGGCTGCTATTGAAATCCTAGCCTGACTCATCCGAAGGCATTAGAACTGCTTTTCTGTTCAATACTTGCTTGAGTCCACGCCAAGATCTACTACTCAAAAGTCAGAACTGGTGGAGTGTAAAGGAGTTTGGAGTGAATAAAGAGCTTAGGGAAGAGCATGCCTTCATGAGTAGGATTAGATGTAGCACATCGTGCACAGAAAGTCTACAAAACATCCAACACCCCAGAAACGTGATTAGTCTCCAGCACATCCATTGCATAATCCTGCTACTGCTCAGATACTAGCATTTGGCCTATTTTGGGAACTTCCGTCACTCCATGACAGTAAGAGTATCTTTGAGTTCCCAAAATAGCAGAGCTGGAAAATGAGATACCGATCTTCACTGATTTAATGAATTAAGCAGTCAATTGAAGTTTGGAAACTCTGGGAGCTGCAAATTGCCTAACAGCCTTCGGAGGCTGGAGACAGTCAGGTAGTTGTAACACATCTGAAATGGTGAAAGACTTTAACATTCAGTCTTGGTCTCTGCAGTGTGTGGCTGGATTTATTTTCTCTGTTTTGGTTTTCCTTATCAATACCTTCCAATACCTCGGTTTTTTTCTATTGCAATTCCATTTGTTTTACTGATAAAAGTCCCTTTGAGTTTTCTGGGCGTGAGACCTAGGTCTACCATAAGGCAGGTTTCCTGTATCTTTTACATCCCCCAAAAATCTCGCTGGAGCGTTCCCTGCATGACCCAGTCCTTACTTTGCTTGACAGACTCAGCTTCTACAGTAATTGGAAATTTTCATTTCAGAAGTTCTTCCCATTGCTAATAGAACTTGAAATATTGTGAATGATTTGACAAAATCATCATAGTTGTTATATTTATTCCTGTGCCAGTAGTGCAGGAAGAAAAATTATGGGGGTGTGGTTGTTTCAATAAGCACAGCACTTTTAAACTGAAATATTTTGAAATCTGTTGATATAAATGCAAGGTCAGCGTCCTGTATTCTATTTTATATTGTTTTATGTGTCACATGGCAGCAATGTCTGAATGCTTTATCAGAACTGAGGAATTTCTGTGCTGTGAGCACGTGGGGAAGGTCCGACCCCCAGCAGCCAGCAGGAACCACAGCGGAGTCCGTGCTGCAACACTGCTCTGCAATCACTCCGCTTTTGCGCTGTGACCCTGTGGCCGATTCAGAGTAAATGAATTTAGATTTGGGGGGTTTTGTTCAATATGTATTCTAAAGCATTTTGCAAACCTGGAGAAAAATCTCTTACACCAATGATTTATTCCAGAGTAAATTCTGAGAAATATTTTGAGATTTACATCACTGTAAGTGGTTTCTGAATTTGGCCCAGGATGCGTGTGCAAGGAATTGCAGTGAATACCTGGCTTACAGAAAGCACGTCGTGTTTCACTGGGCAGCCTGTTCATGCCACAAAAAATATTTATACAACACGGCTTAAGATGTGCCAGAAATAAAGCATTTCCAGATGTACATCCTTACAGATTTCCGTTTGGTTGCTTCATAGTTCTTTATCAAAGTACACGCAGGCCACATTACAAAAACTAAGCCGTTTTTGAGCTCGTTGCTGAATTCTTTGTGTTGACTCATGCTGTGTCAGAAGAGCGAGATGGTGACTACTTTACGAGCCCCATGTGATGCCTTAAGAGAGGCTTTTGTTGAGCAGCCTTGCAAAAGAATAATTAACATTTTTAAGCCATTGGTAGTTCTGTTCTTCCCGTTCCTTTGTTTGCTATCTCAGTTTACGCAACAGAAAGAAGCGCTAGGTTTTCACAATGGAGTCACTGAAGTTTTCAAGATGATGGAGCATGGGGATGAGATAAATCTCTCCTCTCCAATTAGGTTTTTTCCCCGTGCTTCCCCTCCTGAAATAAGCGGCTTATTGCAGATTATTTCAAGCGTAGTAGAGTACAGAGTGGAAAAGAAAGACTGCTGCATTGATATTTCAGTGATATTTGTTCTCTTTCAGTCCAGAGTTGGCTCATTGCAGCCACTAAGAGATTTTTCCCAGGATGGAGAAGCTCCTAGGCTTTTTGTTCAGCATGATCCACGTGCCCGAATAATGTCCTGCACAGACCCACTGAGAGCAGCACCATCATATTTTGCATTGTTTATGCCACAGCAGGAGGAGGATCAGGGCACAGTGGGACAGGGCATGTTGCTGGCCATGCTCTGCTCTGCCCTTCCCTGCTCACAGGGACATCTGCCCCTCCATCAGGGTGCCTGCAATGGGGAGGAGACCCTGGGTGGCTGGTGTGGTCTGTCCCTCCTGAGGACCCCGCTCTCCTGCCTGGGGAGGATCTGCTCAGGATCCCATACCATGCACAAAGTGCCTGAAGGGAGGCCCGGAGCCTCAGACAGTCAGATCTACTACCCATGGGCCAGCTGGAGAAATACAGAGAGAAGCTGTACAGCGTTCCTACGACACAGCACAGAAGCCAGCCGAATTCCTCAAATGTACAGAATTCCTCTTTGGATGAAAATGAGAACTTCAGCAATGTATAAAGAGCCATTAATAACCAAGTTTTACTCATGATCCCCCCAGTATAAACCAGTTTCAGCATGCTGGGGCAGGGCAGCCCAATGGCTGACTGTGCAGAGGTATGGACGCAGCCCTGATCCCGGGGAACAGGCTCAGGAGGTGTGAGGAATTGCACGGTCAGGCATTACAAGGGAGCCCACTGGGTGCAGGGATCTGCCTGGTGCAGCCTCGTTGCTCATCTCCCACACGGGGATGGTGGAAAGAGCCGGCCTGTGGGCCTGCTGCCTACAATAAGCAAAGCCAGTGTGTGTCCAAGACGTTTGGCATGTGGTCATTATCTTCCTGTGTGTTGTGAAGCCCATTTCTCTGCATGTTCTTGCTGGAAAGGGAAGAAGAAAACCTTTTGTTTGGAGCTCCTCAGGTCATTGGTTGTGCTCCCAATTCTGCCTTACCGTCCTTCTTTCAGACAGCCATCAGGAGATGGCCTCCAGGGTGGGGACACCCGAGAGCCCCTGTTCATAGAATCATAGAATGGTTTGGGTTGGAAGGGACCTTAAAGATCCTCTACTTCCACCCGCTGCCATGAGCAGGGACACTTCCCACTAGTTCAAAGTAGCTCAAAGCCCCATCCAACCTGGCCTTTAAAATTCAGTGTTTGGCTCAGCTGAGCTTGTTATCCAGGGTGATGGCTGGAGGTCTGAAGTGGTCTTGGATGTTTCAGTTCTTGCGAAAACAGCACTTTCCTGGCCTTTTTCTGGGTCAAAAGAGGCTGGGGAGGAGGGATGCTGTTCTGCCAGGTCTCCCTGAGCCAGCCAGCCAGCCTCCTGCTCCCTCTCCTTCATTAAAGCTTGTCTGAAAAGGCCTGAATCAGACAACTCCATCCTTTGCACAGCCCTGTTCAGTGCATTGAACTAATGTCCCTGGCAAGGGAAGGTATTTTCCCCACTGACTGCGTAAATCCGTGTTTTCTTTGGGTTGCTGCATGTGACATTGCAGATCCGTGGAGACCCCATGCAAATAAATAGGAGTGTTTTCCGAGCGATCCTGGCAATTCCCTTTGTGTTTGCAGTGAGTAACTTGGTTGCTGTTATTTTACACCAACGTTTGTTTAATTGGGAGACCACTATTTGTTTTAAAATTAAATAGCAGGGTTTAAAATGCACTGAATTATACAGTATTATTAATTGCCTCAAAAATAATACCCTCTGGCTTTTCTCGTACTTGAAGCTGCAAGTATACTTTCTATAGGTTTCTTTGATCAAGTCAGACATTCAGTTTACTTTATAGATGCATAATCCTTACTTCCCTGGCTTGTCACTTGCAGAACAATGTCACGTTTACCTCGGTGTGTTTTGTGTGAGACAAATCAGCCCTGTTGTTGATGGGTTTTTGGAAATGTTCATGCTAACATTCACGTTAAACATTTGTGCTAGCGCTTCACGCAGGCAGCTGGGTTCAGAGCCTCTATTCTTTCATTAAAAAATAAAATAAAATAAAATAAAATAAAATAAAATAAAATAAAATAAAATAAAATGAAGTGGTCCCCAGCTACTAGCTCTTGCTCTGATGGGCGCTCTGGGTGGACAGGAGGAAGTCCCCAGCATTGTTAGCAGAGACAGCTACCTTCTGGATCATTGGAAAAAATTCTGAGAGAGAGATGGAGGTAATCAAGGTGGTCCGGTTGGTGGGAGACGTGCTGGACAGTACTGCTGAGCACGCTGCTGGCAGCAGTGTTGAAGATGCACAAAAACCCGCCCCAGACCAGTCCTCTGCCTCCTACAGACTGTTTTATTATTATTATTTAAATATCTATCTCTATATATCTATATCAGTATACATCTTAGCTGCTATTCATGGTAGAGAGAGAGAGATACATCCTGCTTAGCACATCTACCCAGGTTGTTTGCCCACTGGAGACACACAGAAGAGGACTCTCAGTGCTCGCTATGCATCCCGCTGTGATTTCAGGTTACGAGCTGTTAACTGTGCAGCAGTTCACCTCATGAATGAGTTTGGTTTTTCTTGTTATTGCCTAGGACCTGGACCACGTGCAGATGCACCTGGAAGAAGTGAGGTTCTTTGATTTATTCGGCTACAGTGAGGAAGCTGGAACTTGGCAGTGCTTCATGTGCAATAACCCTGAGAAGGCAACAGGTAAGTGGTCTGCCTTCATCGCTGGTGGGCTGTGTGTGGTGGGTGGAGGATGGAGCCAAGCTCACAGATAACACTGTGTCTCTGGTGATGGTGGCAGAGGTTGGGGAAAAGGGAAGGCTATCCTTCCAGCACAGCAGAGGCAGTGTCTACTTTAACTGGAATTCTCCATTAAACTCCTCTTGTCTTAGCATCGCTGGTGAGATATAGTGTCAAGCACAAACCTTATTTGGTGTATGCTTAGAGGGATACAGTCCAAAATTAATGCAGGCTCATAAATCTGCATGACTACTAATCCCTGGGGAGTGGGAGGGATCTGCACCCATTTTGCAGTGTCCAGATAAAGGAGTTGCATCTGTTGGACCACATCCCAGGTCCTCTGGAGACTGCACAGGTGTCACATGTCAGGGAACATTAACATAGATCTTACACCCGATTAATGTCTTCTTCGTTCTCAGAATTATTTGCTTTAATATAATTGAATCCATAGTACACATCTTCTTAGGAACAAAGCAGTGCTTAACAACAGCCATAATACTTCAGCTATATTAGAAAACAGGGCAAGTGGAAAATATACTTTTTCACAGGTAAAAGATACTGGTGACCACTTTTCTGAAGCTTTCTGATAGCCATGTGTTTTAGATCAGTGAACTGAAATTTAGAGGAATGGCCTTAGATGTTTTTTGCCACTCTGTAAAAGTCTGCACAATTCTGGCCAAGAATTTCGCATATTTTGGACAAGCCTTTGAATAAGTGGCTGTTTCAGCTATTTATTTTAACAGCTAGCATCTCTTTATATTTCATCAACCCTGAATTTAGTAAGTTTTGCAAGAGTGGCACAGCCTCTGCTGCAGGCTGGGCTGCCCGTGCTCATTGCATGGGTGTTTGACCATATTCCTCCTTCCACAACTCTCGTGGGACTCAACAACCATAATAGAAATCACGCTTTGAGCTGAAACTTCATCTCGGTACCGTGATCTTTCTGTGGTTTTGTCCATCACATCAGTGATCAACGTAAGTCAAGTTAAAAGGAATTTTTGCTTAAAATTTCAAAGCTTCATGAAAGAGCTTTGTTTTGAATTTTCAAAGACATTTAACTAGTCCAAAAAGCGGAGCGTTTGTAGCAACCTATTGATGGTGCTAGTAGGGCAGCTGTCTTGGAGCAAACAGGCCAGATGAAGGTGGCAAAGGCAATCCTTGGGGGTGATATGCTTGGGGGGGGCACCATTTCCTGGATGCCATGGATTCTGCTGATGACACTAGTCTGGAGACATCAAAGGACAGCTGACACCTTGCTTCCCTCTTGTTCTCCTGCCAAAGTGCCATGTCCTCCAAGGAGAGGTCTAAGAAGGGTTGGAAGCAGGATGTGGTGTGGGAAGGTGCGTGTGGCACAGCACCATGGCTCTGCTGCCAGGAGCAGTTCTGTCCTTCCCAAGAAGTGCCAAAATCCACTCTGTGTGGAGATGTGTGGAAGCACTTAGCCAGCTGAGCAAGGGGAGGCTGCCCATATTGCCCCCAAACTGTAGAGGGGGACAGGAGCTTCCACAGCAGCCCTGGGCACAAATTAGATTTTCATTCCTGTATGCTGGTACTTATATAGGCCCTTCTGAATTATACTGCCTCTTCTAGGAGTGGATAAACAAATAATTTTTTTTCAGTTACCTTTTATCTAGCTTGTATCTGTATGATGTCAACTAAATTTCAATGGAAAAAATGCAAATACAGCATTAAGGTGCTACCTTCTCAGCAGATGTAATAATTAGAGAGTTTGCTTTCTTTTTCTCGAGTACCATGAGTACTTGAGAGCATGGAGGATGCCTGGATAGGACAAGAGGAAATGGCCTCAAGTTGCACCAGGGGAGGTTTAGATTGGATATAAGGAAAAATTTCTTCACCAAAAGGGTTTTCAAGCATCGGAATAGGCTGCCCAGGGAAGTGGTTGAGTCACCATCCCTGGAGGTACGTAAAAGACGTGTAGATGTGGTACTAAGTGATATGGTTTAGTGGTAACTTGGCAGTGCTGGGTTAAGGGTTAAACTTGATGATCTTAAAGGTCTCTTCCAACCAAAACAGTTCTATGATTCTATGACATTTGGAAGGAGCACTGCAGCAACCAAGGATGGTGCCTGGTGTTTGCAGGGTTATCACTACTCACCTGCCTCTCCCCCATCCAGCCTGTCCTCCTCCCTGCCCAGCCACCGGGCCGTCTCTGAAGCCATAGCCCAGGAGAAGTGGGAGAAAACTTTATTAACGTCGGCATCTATGAAAATCACCATTTCCCCTTTGTTTTAGAGTCAGGGCTGAGAGTCCAGGGATGCCTTTGAGCATAGTCAGAAACAGGAGGAACAGGGCACAGAATATTTTCATCCTTTTTATGAGCAATTACTCTCTTTGTCTCGGTTTAAAGAAATTTTTGTGAGAAAAGCACTCTGTGAATATCAGGATTTGCTTTGCAGCTCTAAAAGCTTTAGAAGATCAAGAAAATAAAGTATTGAATGGGTCATATGAAAGCTCAGGTGTAGGAAAGGAGTGCAGAAGTCAGTGCTCAATGGAATAAAAATCTACAGGTGAATGACAAATTCACCTTAGTATTGGTGATGTAGAGCTGCAGCAGCTGGGAAAAGTCATACCAGAGTGGGAGACTTTTTCCCAGATCAGACTCCAGGGTCTTTTGGGGTTTATAAGATCTGACACAAAAAAGAGGATTCAGAGGTCTCCTTGAATTGGTAAGAAACATAAAGGCTGTATAACATCTTTTCTTTTCATTCCACAGTGGACAGACCCTTTGGAATCTCAAATACTTTTGAAAGACAAGAAAGTAATTTCTTCCTCTCAGCAATGCTGTTTAGCAACCAAATTCTTCCTAAAGAAGGAATTCAGAGGCAAATTCTTTTTCTATTATTGCCTTTTGGTTTTTGTTAATGTTGGGTTTTGTTGCATTTTTTGGATGCCATGGTGCAAGATGCCATTTATCCTCCAGACTTAGGAAAGCATTATTCCTTAAAGCCTCAATCTTGCTGTAGGATGCCAGATCAATGATGGGTTTTTTTCGGATGTAGCTGGGAGGATTTTTGGAGCTGGACTGCACTTGGAGGCTGAGTTTTTGAGGAAAGAGGCAGTTATGCTTAAGCAATGAGGTGGATCTACCCAAAGTGGCAATTAACCCAGAGAAAGCTGGAATATTTCTCATGCATTCTTCTCATTGCAAAGCATTTCTTATACAACCACACGTTTCCAGAAGTGCTGCTAAATTACCCCACGTTGTTTTTTCCTGCCACCCCGAGTCAAGGGGGGAGAGCATTCCCACAAATCCCCCTCATCTGCTCAGACACACATATTTGCCCTGACTGTGCACCTGGTCTCAGAGCTAGGAAAACCAGGTTACACTATTATTTTTTCTTAAATAACAACTGTTCAAGCACAGATAGAAAGCATTGGAAATGTTTGGTAAATGCAGTGTGAGCCTCCTGTTAGGAAGCGCTGGCTTTAAGAGCCTCATTTCAACATAACCTCCTGTATTGACAGTTGGCTTCACAAGCTCTTGCACAAAAAAATTCAGTAAAACCACTTGATAGCCGGAGAGGGAATTGCAGTACATTCCCTATTCTGGAAGCTTACAAAGAAATTGCAGTAATCCCTGTGGGCTGCAGAAGAGACATTGTGCCCGTGGGCAATGATTCGGGTAAAACTGAGGGTTTTTTTATGAATTCCTTTTTAAAAAAGCAATTCACTCAGAATAGCCTACACCATATTAACTCCTGAATACATTTATCTTTTGCTAGCAGTGGTGATTATCTAGTGAACTGAAATATCCCAGCTATAATACTTGCTTGAAAATTATAAAAAGTGGCATTCAGTAATGTGTCCTTTCCAGGTTTTCAACAAAACCAAACATGATGATTAATGAGAGAGAGTGAATCCATATTCCCTTAGGTTAATTGCATTTATCTTTGTCTGCTTGCCACCCACACATTCCATTCTTTCAAGTTAAGAGGAGTTTATTACCATTGAGATCATTCATGATTGGACTGAATTTTTGTGGATGATTTTATGTTTCATCAAATGCAAGATTTAATACTTTGTTTTTTATCTGTCTCGAGTTCATCTAGAAAGAGTTTGGAAGGTTTTTTTACTTTTTATTCAGTACCCAAACTACTTAAAGCTTGAAGCATTGCAGGTCTGCAAAGAAAGCAAGATACAATTAATAGAAAATAATTCCAATGGACACTTACATCAATGGCTACTGTTCAGGGTTAATTTGATTTTGGAGTTAGTGTCTGTATTGAGATAGTTTAAGAAGCAATGGATATTATAGTAAATATTTTTTCATTTTGAGTTTGGAAAATATTCGTAGCTTTATTGTGTGTTCTGCAGAACAAAAAAAGTAATGACAAATATAACCTTTTGAATCCTTTAGCTCCATTTTTTCAAGCTAAAGATCTCATCATACATGCCAGCATACCACCACACAAAGTGATTTCAAATCCAGAGATTATGTGATCACTTAGTTTCACCTTCTAAAAACAGTAGTCAAAGAATCTGGTCCGGTAATGCTTATATCAAAGAAGTGTTTTCTCTTTGATCTGTATTACTTTTGCATATTTTTCTAAAGATGTCTAAACCTGATTTTTAAAAGCCAACTGAAGGAGAACCCATGGCATGCCTAAGCTGTTGCTCGGGTAATTTAACCACACTGTTAAAATGAGGGGTAATTTCTAGTCTCTAAACACCACATCACATTATGCCATTCCCTGCTATGAAGAAAATCCCTATTTGTAGACCTTCTGATGTCACATCTTGATTTTTGCGTGGGCAAATTAAGGAGAATACACTTCATTAGTCTCCCGTGATATGAATAATTATGTGAAAGATCAATCTTACCTCATTTTTGTATCACTTTTCTGAAGTTTTTTGATTTAACCTTATTCATGCAATGGGAAGAAAGCAAAACTAGACATAATTTTCCAATAATTAATATGTGTTTAAGGAATGTGCACACTCCAATTGGCAGCTGACTGCATTTTTAAACAATCTTCTAACTGTAGTGCAGATACTGTTCATATAACACTGCTCTGCCATAGAAAGAAGTGGGGGTCACCAGGTACTGCATTTGGATTTGGAAGAGTTCAGACAGAAGAGTGAAGCTCTGCATTTCTGAGGCAGTACGGATTTACTCATGATGTCCATGCTCACAGAGCTCCATGCACTTACTCCTGCTCTTCACACGGCAGGTATTGAATGGCTACAGTGCTGACCATGTAAAATGGTCAGGCTCCATCAAGACGACTGGAGGTTGAAGCTTTTGCCCTGCAAGGAGGGACAGGGAGAAGGGCTGGTGCACGCAGAGCTGATGGGGCACTTCATAGTAGTCTGTCCATAACTACAAGGAGGTCATCAAGAAGACAGAGCCAGGCTCTTTTCAGTGGTGCGTGGTGGGAGGGCAAGAGATAACAGGTATGAATTGGAACAGGAGAGGTTCAGATTGCCTATGAGAGAAAACTTTCCCACCGTGAGGATGATCAAGCATTGAAACAGCTTGCTTAGAGATGTTGTTGAGATTTGCAAGTACTGCATGAATAAATCCATGAGCAATCTAGTGTGACCCCATAGGTGACCTTGCTTTGAGCAGGAGGTTGGATGAGAGACCCCTTGAGCTCTCTTCCAGCTGAATTATTCTGTGATTCTGTGAAGTTAACCGCAATGAAAATAAGCAAAAGGATTTAGAAAAATATTGGAAAAGAGCTTCATTCTTATCTTTCATGAATCTTTTTCTTCTAATCAGACCCTCAGACATACTGGCATCAGATTCATTACGGCGACTTTGGAAGCTGACATCAGAATTCCCCATAGGATTCTTTGTGGATGTACATGAGAAATGCTCTGTTAGTGTTACTTCCAGCCACTGGGTGCTTAAGGAGAGATCAGCATTTCTTTAGTAAATCCTGGTTTTGAAATATTTTGGCCATAAAAATCCACTTTAGGCCAAAGTCGCACGTTCACTTCCTTTCTCATGTTGCATTCCTGACCACCAACCGTCTCAGTATCTTCTGGTCTCTGAACATTTTGCTCTTTACACCTTCTTATTTTGGGTTACAGCATGTTCCTACTGCACTGGAATTGGTATCAAAGCCATTCTTGTGGGACCAGGAGCCAGGTAGATGCACAAGACCCAACCACTGAGCCATTGTCTTCTCATATCAAGTCTTTCTTCTGTTGTATCTAGGTGTTCATACAGTTGTCCTCATGCTCTGAAAGTTACAGTGAGCATTATAATAATAAGTCTTTATGGTCATCATGTAGGAGTAAAAAATGTTTCCTGTCCTATCTCGGTCATTTTTATTGAAGTGGTCTCTTCTTTCTTTTATGCACACTCCAGGAAAGCTTGCTACTTGGTGCTGCTGGTTTAAGTTTCTCAGATTCACAGTTTTTTGCTCACTGTCTCTCACTGGCTAGACTTTGTCGTAGCAGTTCTGACACTTCATCCTGGCAGAGGATGCAGAGCCGTGCCCTGTTATTATCACCCACATGCTACTGGGATGGCAATTTCCTGGCGCCAAACTGCATATTCTCGTGGTGACAAAACATCCTCCACCAAGAGGATGTTCTCCTTCCACTCAAATATGAGAAAAAACTTCTTTACAGTGAGGGTGACAGAGCCCTGGAACAGGCTGCCCAGAGAGGTTGT
>JAOXNO010000052.1:8980402-8998073 GCA_028565335.1 Limnodromus scolopaceus
CTTCAGCAGGGGAGTTGGACTAGATGATCTCTATGGTCCCTTCCAACTCTAAAAATTCAGTGAAATTCAGTGAAGAGAATGCACATGTGAATGGTAAATGATGGGAATGACAGGGATATTACCCCATACACCAAGTTAGAAATTTGATGAGGCATTTGCACAATAAGCAAGATATTGGCTTAGATGCTGTTTAAAATTAATTATAAAAAATTTAAAACTTTTTATCTGTTCTCACAAATCTGACAAATTATAATGCTGATTGTATAAAAGAGGAACAAAGTGACCAGAATGTGAAGTGGCTGGTACAAGAGCATGAGGCTTCATACTCAGACCTGCTAGGCAGCTGCTGACCCCAGGGGTCCGTCCTTTTGCTCAGCTCCCAAAAAGTGATGACCCTTAAGGATGACCATTATGGGTATCCCAGCAAATCTCAGCTGCAGAAATGCCAGATAATACCCGATACAGCCTCACAAAGCTGTTTAGAAAGAAAACCAGACCTTCTGTTCCCAGTATGTGTTTCCTCCACAAAGCCACTGCCAGCAGATGGTGTCCCTTCTAAAGGACACTGGTGCAGCTGCAGGCAGAAATGACAACGCAGTCCTGCTCAGGTCCAAATGCCAATACTGCCCTCAAGTCTGATGGTCCATGGGCACAGTTTGTTTGCAGAAACAAATTTAACTGGAAAAAAAACCCCACAACAAACCAACCCATCTTTTTCCTTGCTCAAACCAGATTATTTTTTCTGGTATTTTTTGTTCGGTGGCATTTGATGATACCTTCTTTCCTGTGTGAGCTGGATTTCAGCTGCTCTTTGCTCTGTTTGACAGGGGTTAGTTGTTATTAGGGAGCTTTGCACAGGATGCTCCTCCTCTTGTCTAGAAAATTGGAAGTGTGCCTATGCAGGATTTTTTTGCCATCAATTCTTTGGCAGATAATTCTAGGTGTTTTGCATGAGTGTAAATTCAGTGTAGACAGCATGGGACAAGCCTCCTTCAGAAAGGCATCTGCCCTGGACCTGTGCTTCAGAAACCCACATCAGGGAGGAAGAGGGATGTACACAGTCTGGGCTGCCCTGTTTTGTTTTCCCTGCCATGGAGCTGGGAGATTCCCTGGGGTCTTTTCCATCTCCCTCTGCCCAGCCTGTTCAGCAGAAGGTTTAAAAAGCTCCACCTCAGATGTAACATCCAGCCCCAGAGCCCATTCCCATGCACATCCCCAGCAGCTGGCCAGGGCACAGAGGCAGGACAGAGCTATCACAGAAGCACCACATCACTGCATGTCATAAAGTCCTCATGGCCAAGGACTTTAATTCCCCTCAGCTTTGCCCTTTTCTTTATTTGAAAACACCCCCCACCCCGGCCACGCTTCTCTGAAAGGCTGGGGAGAAGAGATTGCCAGTTAAGCAAATCTCTAAAACAAGTGAAAATGTGTATCTGCAGAAGTCCTGAAAACAATATTTAACACAATTGTGAAGTTTTTATTGAGGGGCACATTGTCAAATGAGGCTCTGTCTGGCTAAAAAGCGTGTTGTGAAATGGGTGCGGCCCCAAACCAGCTTCTCCATAAAATTGTGCCATTTCACAGTGACAAAAAATATGCAGGGAGAAAGCAAGCCTCTGTTTTACTTTGTGCTGTGTCAGGTTGGGTGGTGTAAGGCATTGGTGCCAGCACGCAGATACACAGGGAAGAGCTGCTGCATCTTCCCAAGAGCGAGGGATACAATGGGCTGTGAGGAGCAGAGCCTGACCTTGGTTTTATCATGGAAATCACAGCTGCAGTTCCCCATCAGAGCTGAAACTTGGCCACCCCCCTTTTTCATTCAGTCCATCTCCTTCCAGAAACTCCCTATCTGCAAAGACAGAAATATTTATAGCTTTTCTCGAGGAAATTGAAATAGTACACACTGAAGACCCCCAACGCCTGCCTCCCTGCCAATATAAACAACGCTGGGGAAAAAAGTACATTCTTTATCTAAATCTGATGCGTTGTATTTGCATTGTTTGGTTTCCTCTACCAGACAGGAGGTAGTGAAGAGAGATATGTGTCCAAAAAGCTATAAAGCTTGTGAA
Source organism: Limnodromus scolopaceus (assembly GCA_028565335.1). Classification (NCBI taxonomy): domain Eukaryota; kingdom Metazoa; phylum Chordata; class Aves; order Charadriiformes; family Scolopacidae; genus Limnodromus; species Limnodromus scolopaceus. The sequence goes on from JAOXNO010000052.1 coordinate 8,982,472, forward strand.
ACCCCAGGTGCTGTCTTTGGTGGCTGCACTCAGCCACCCAGCTCACCTCGCATCCTCAGCACAACAGCAGCCTACTGCATCTGGGGCTCTGAAAAGCTCAGGCACAGACGATAGCAAACATCTTCAAGCAAAGGCATTTCTGGATAAACTTTCATGCTAAGGTATGCAAGTCCGGCCAGCCAGAGGGTAACTGACCATCTGACAGATGCTGGGAAGGGCTCCAAATCAAACATCACATCAAAAAACATCCATTCTCAGGCTGCTTACGCCTTGGACTGCTCTTCAGCCTATCTGATCCATCATGTCCTGTCTATCAGTGTGAAAACAGAAGAGAAAGGAAAAAGAAACCCAGCTGTGGTCTAGAGAATTTTTAAATTGTTTGCTCATTCTGCGAAGGGCAGTGGCTGGGGTTGCTCTGTGGTCATGGTTTAAAGCCCATCGTGATCCCCCTGGTTGCTGGGCTTTTCTTGTGCTGGAAAATTCCCTTTTGCGTGTAAGGTTTGGGAACGCTCTTACAGCTCCCAAAACCTCATATGCTTCCAACCAAGGTAAATTCCAGTGAATATTGACCACAGGTGAGCACCATGGTCACAGGGCTGGCAGTAGAGACAGCCACAACCTTATGAACATGCTGTAAATGGAAGTGCAAGGTGCTTCCCCATATTCACACAGTGCTTGGAATTCTGCAAGTAATTTTAAATATAGCAATAATTTTGCAATAAGAGAAAAAAAGGGGTTATTCCCCTTTCCTTTTTATTTTAAAGGGAATTGATTGAAGGAAAATCTATAGTGACAAATGTAAGTTGTTTTTCTAAGGCAACTTGAAGCCACTTTTCAGACCACCTATTGAAGATGAACGGACTGGGAAGTGGCTGAGCTGAAGGTAAGGTAGCTAAGTGTGCCTGTATTTCTGCTTCCGTGCCAATAACAGTCATTAGGGTTACCGGACTCAATACTGTACATATGTATTTTTAATTACATTTTAAATTACTCTTGGCAACATGCTGTAGTGCACAGGAGCTTTTGTGTTTCTCCTCCTCCTCCTTCCTCATCTTTGGCTTGGGCAGAGTTGCCCATCTTGTGTTTAAAGTAGGCTCAGTAAGGATGGCATTTATCCATGCGTGTGGCAGAAATGCTGTTTTAGCTCTTATTACCCAGGGTACAGGTGAGGCAGTATTATCGACACCAATGACACACTAATAGTTTGTAAGTTAATTGTGCCACAAGATGGTAAAAACATCAATGTCCTCAATGGGTAACATGATGAAAAGACCTTGACCACTCCTGAGGGAGCGGGACAGACACTGGGTCCCTGAGGGCCAAGCTTTGAGTTGTTCTGGCCTTTGGCCTTCCAGATGTCAAAATAAATTGTGTTATTTTAGAAATGCAAAAGTGATAGAAAACATCACATTCCCAACCAGTCGATGCTGTGATATTGACAGGACGCAGATAACTCTGGGTTTGTTGTAAGGATTATTTTTTACAAAATGGACTGCTGATGCTAAATGACTTCTGAAATATTCCTGAAGAGACAACTAGAGAAGATAATAAAGATGTAACAGGGGGTGACCTCTACAAAGCACAGGGCTAGGTTATTGGTGAGTAAGGGTGGGCTGATAATAAACACATCCCTTTCCCAAGGGAAGAAGGAGTTCTGTCTCGGGAGGCTGAGGAAGGGAAGGGTCATGTCTGGGAGACAAAGCCCTGGGACTCACCAACTCCTTTCTTGCAAAATGTCCCATTGCTGGGCTGGACTTACCCATGAGAGGTTGGCAATCATTCCAGTGGGATAGTGCCTGGTCCCTCAGCCCCCCGTGGACATCCCACTTCTGGCTCTTGATTCCTTCTCCGTAGGTCTGCTGCTGCAATGAAGCAACTAGTGCAGTTAATGGAGAGGGATATCCTCAAAATATTCCTATCCAAAACACTGCACAGCAGAAATATAACTGTACTGAACTCTGTAGTGTGGATTAGAGCCTCACAGACAACATAAATGCCTGCCTTCAATTGCTTGAAATTCTAAGTTGTTATTGCAGGGCTGAGAAGCAAACGGGAGGTGTAGCGCTGGGGAGAAGAACGCAATGGCTAAGGGGATAGCAAAAGTGACGGGCAGGGGAGTCCAAACTGTCAGCTCCATCTGCACAGCCTCCCAAGCAAAACATGGCTAAGGGCTGAAAAGTCTTTCCAAAGCGACAGCTGAATGCCTGAGGTCAGGAGGAACGTGGTCTTGGGGCTGACACAGCTAAACTGAAAAAAAACCTTTTCTGCATCGCAGCAAAAGCCTGGTTTTCAGCTGGGGTGAAGGGAGGACAGAAATAATCCCCTCATTGTGTGTTCACCTTCCCAGTTGTAAATCAGGATGGCCAACCTCTGATTGAAGGCAAGCTTAAAGAGAAGCAAGTCCGGTGGAAGTTTATCAAAAGGTGGAAAACTCGCTACTTCACTCTGGCTGGCAACCAGCTGCTTTTTCGGAAAGGAAAATCCGTAAGTCAGACAACCAGCAGTTTGATTTCTCTCTTTCTCTCCACCCCAACACCATTTCCCAGAGGTTTTTACCACTTAGCTTTGCCCGTGGTCTCTGTAGGCTGCATGGCCAACCTGAGCCGCGGGGTTGCTCACTGGCTTGAGTTATATTTTTACTTCTGGATCAAGAACGTGAGATTTTTCAGAGCATTAGATTGGCTTGTTCAGGCAACAAATGCCCAGGGCTCATCACTGTGACACCCATGGCTCAGTAATTTATCCCCTACTAGCTGGTGACCTGTGCCTGAGCATCGTCCCCTCTGCCTCGAGGCATCCCAGGCACATCTCAGGTAGTGCAAAAGCTTCTGTTTTCTGAAGGAATTACAGTGGGTTAAAAAACGGTTTCCAGTCTTGACCAGTGATTCTTTATTTCCTTGAATAAATACAAATTCAATAAGTCCCGCTCAGGTGAATATCATCTTTTTTCTACTTGCAAAGGGCAATGCATAGGACAGCAAGGTAAGTAGCAGCCACAGCCAGCATGCAGCAAGAGAGCTGTGATTTCTGGATCTCCAATTTTAATGCAGCGTTCAGGAGGAGATGGTTATGTTCAGCGTGTTGGGAAAGTCAGGCCCTTCTGAACATCTCAGGACAGTCTCCAAAATCAAGCAACTGTACACCACTTTTGAAAGTCTTGGCTGCTTTTGTTCATTAATAACTGTTCTTGAGATGAGGGCATTATAATTGGTGTTATTTGTGCAGGAAATACAAGTGTGTTTAAATCAAGGTGATGCTAAAATGCTTTTCTTCCAAAGGAACAGAGGTTTTTTGCTTTCATTTCTACCCTCATCTAAATTCAGAGATATTCTGCTGAAATTTCTGTGAAATTGTTTGAAATTTATACCAATAGGGCAGAGACAAGTGTGCCCCAGGGCAAAGCAGGGCAGGTAATTGAATCCAGTCCTCATTACTTCTCAGTTAGCAGAAACTAATTTTCTTCAGCTTTTCACAGTAAGAATTATCAAACATTGTGCAAAATAGACTATTTATTTTTGTTACAAGAGCTCTCTCTTAGATGATAATCCAAAAATAGCAGCATCTTCCAACTATAGCCAAACCATAATATTTCTGGTAAATCATCTTTATTTTTATAGAAACCTAGTAAAGCTCTTTAAGCTTCTTAAATGGCTCCCTGAGCCCCTTCCTATAGGAAATACAACAGGGTGTCCTGCCGGGGAGAAAGATGTGCCTTTTGTGGGACAGTACAGTCCTTCTGAAAGCAAGTAGTCCATGAAACAGCCTTTTCCTTACTTTCTGGTGACTTCTTCTGGTGTTTTGGTTGAGATTCTGAAGCCAGTTGAATCCATACGCATACCACAGCTGCAGCTCAGCCCTGGCTGATGTTTCTTTTTGAAAGAGTGTCAGAATAATTGTCATTTTTTTAGAAAGTCAACTGGCTTATAGAAACGTATTTAACAGAATGGCTTTAATTAGCTCTCCAAATGAGCCAGGCATAAGGCACATCAGAATACCTTGATTACTCCTGGGATGCGATTAGTGAGCAGAAATTGCCTCCATGGATTTGCATTCTCGGTGCTCCCCGTGTTCACATGGGGAATGTGCAACGCGTGGCAGGCGGGTGACGCTGGCAGATTAGATTGTTGAACAGCACATTTTGTTTAACAGTGTAATTCATCTTGATTAACTGTCCCTTTTTAACTGGAAAACTCGAGGCTCCCTTGCTTTTTTTTTATTTTTTTCAATGTTGAACACAAATACCTGGACTGGTTTGTCAGCCGAGCAGGCTGGCATCCACCCCCCTGTGCCTGGGTAATCAGTCTTTCAAGCTGGTGAGTTATATCCTGTTACTTCTACATTTTTGGCCTAAATTCGAGAGTCAAGTCCTGCCATTAACCGTTGCTTGGAGACTGGAGCAACCCTGAGCCCACCGGTTCAGGTTGCACACATGCCATGGGTGGACTATTGCAGACACCAAACAGAAAATTTTAAGCCCTTTAAGCAGGGCTGGAGGAAGAACCTCACAGAAGTGGTTTGGACAATAAGAGAGTGACTTTCAGATCCCACAGGAGGTCCACTCCTGCGCACCTCCAGTGCCCAGCAAGAGGACTAGCCCTACACCTCACTGGGCCGGGTACTGGTGCCAAAAGCACTGCAAGATGTGGGGCCACAGGCTGTGGCCAGCAAAAGTGATGGTAGAGGCTCCTGCCCAGCCTCATCTGGTGCTTGCTGTGGTCTTCAAGGCCAGATGGTGTCCTCCTGGCTGAGCATGACAACTCTGCCTGTCATCTCTGGCGCTGTGCAGCAGGGCTGGGTGCTGCGTGGGTGTTTGGGCTTTACACGCTGCTCACTTAAAAATACAAACCTAACACAGAAGAAGTATTGTGAAATGGCCAGCTGGCTGTGCCTGATTATTCCTGGAGCCCCACCATGAACCTTCCCTTTGTCTGAGTAACCATGTGGACAATACTTGCTCTGTGTAAGCAACTGTATGGCCCAGAGAAAGCCAAACTATAAGAGGTCTGAAAGCGAGCCACATCCTAAACTCCTGGAAAATTGTGGTGTGGTAAACTTCTTCACAGAAACGTGCCTAGGGTACAGTCAATCTTCTTTAGCAACTGGAGGTCAAACATTGTGTGGTAATGAAGGGTATATATCATTTTTGCTAGACAGGCTTCTAAGTCTAAGGTCTGGTTCATGGGGTGAAAAGTTTTAGTTCTTGCATCTATCATTGCTTCGCATTTCCTGGGATAAAATTTTCCTGGGATAAAATGTTTATCCCAGGTGAGATACCAGTGCAGAGCCACTTCAACCCTGTTGATAAAGCCTTAATCAGTGTTTGTGGAAGCAGGGGAGGGTGGGACACTGCTGTGGTCCCGTGGTTGTACAGGAGGAATCAATGATGACTCTGGAAACATTTTTTCCCATGTGAAGTTGGAGATGAACTTCATCATTCAAGGGAAGCCATTTGGTCAGAACTGAACATCTTAGTGAGAAATTATTGGTTTAAAGAAAACTTTTCAGGTCTGGAATGGGGTCCCTGATAAAAAATAAATGAGGCAGACAAATAAATGGCCTATCCCAGAACGAGCAGCAGCAATGCCAGGGGATGGATATGTGCTGGGAAGATGATGGCTCTGCATGGTCACTGCCATTCGCAGTCCAGGGACCTCCCATGTCCCACAGGGGTCTGTGTGCTCACCCCAGCACTGGCCCTGATGACAGGTTCGTGACAGCCTCTCTTGATGGAGAGCTGCTCTGGTCCAGGGATGGATTAAATGCTGTTTTGAGACAGAAAAGAGAGGATTGTCCAAGGATTATGGCACTCCAGGAATGTAGGAAACCTTGACTATAAATTATAGGTGGGTATGCAACACAGAATATCTCCAAAAGTTCAGAAACACATCATGGGTATTCATTATGGATGTGGAAAAGTGGCAGATCAGTGGTAACGGTGGGGGACTATCAAATTCTTGAGAGGAAGCACAGCCATTGGGCTTGGGACTTCTTTTGGATGGTCTTTTCAGATGAGCTTTTCCTTGGAACAGTAAAATGTTCCTGGTTCTTTCCCAGAAGGACTGAGACATTTTTTGCAGAAGTCTCCCTGCCCAGCTCTGGTCCTGCATTTCAGACTTGGCCTGCTGGGAGAACAGCTCTGGAGACAGCAGCTCCCACACCAAAGCCTCTCCTGATTCCTGCTCAGCTCCTGCAAGATAATTAACCCCTAAGTCTCACTCAGATCAGTCCAGACCTTTCCTGTATGATAGAAACAGAAAGCTTTTGGAAAATCTGCCTTGCTGTTCTTGGTAAAAAGAAGCTCAACAGGAGAAACATAAATATTCTTGAGGAATGGGGGCCTTGGGCTTAAACTCCTCACCTGGAGACCCATTTATACATTTTTTATGAGTTCACGATTCTCTTCTCCTGTAGGAAACTTCCATGATTCTGTACAACTGTCTCTTATGCTCCCTGCATCGTATTTCTTACAATGACACTAATATTTCCTAGACATGTATACTTTATATATATGCCAACAAAGTTGCAACCAAACTGTCCTGTATTCTCCATTCCCCACTGAGAAATGCCATGGTTTCCCTCACGTTCCCAGGTCAGGCTGAAAGAATCTGTTCTGTTTTCAAAACCAACAAAAGGAGCTGCTGCTTCCAATTTTGGGTGGAGACTCTGAGAAGGGGAACAACTTATCACTGCTTAAGCAAAGACAGCTTGCTTCACTCCCCGAGGACTGGCTGATTTTTTTTTACCTAGGAAGCATTTGCCATCAGCACAGTTGTGCCTGGCACCGTTAACAAAGGCCACCATTATTAAAAGCCAGAGAAAGGAAACGCCCGTGTTAACAGCTGAAGCTGGAACTAAAAAGTGCAGATGCTGAGGAGGAAGAGCTCATGGGCATCAGCATGGACCCTTGGCCGCTGGGTATAGTAGACCATGACAGCCTATGAAACCTGATGGTGTTCAGTAGGGGAGCGTGGCACTGCGTGGGAGGGGGGTTTCTAGCTTCTCTTTTGGGAAGGCCCCATATTTCTGTTTGCCCACACGGCCAATGTTTACAAGCCCCGCTCTAGAGACATCAACTGTTTATTGAGACAGTGGAAGCTCTACCAGATGAACTTGGTTGTGTCTGTCCTCCGTGTGTTTCAGAAAGACGACCCCGACGACTGCCCCATTGAGCTCAGCAAGGTGCAGAGCGTTAAAGCGGTGGCAAAGAAGCGCAGGGACCGCAGCCTGCCCCGGGCTTTTGAGATCTTCACCGACAGCAAGACCTATGTTTTCAAGGCCAAAGACGAGAAGAACGCTGAGGAGTGGCTTCAGTGCATCAACGTTGCCGTCGCGCAGGCTAAAGAGCGGGAGAACCGAGAGGCCACCACCTACCTGTAGAGCTGCTGGCAACTTCGTGGCCGTTCCAGTAAACCAAACGTGCCTGGGACCGCTCCAACACAGTGCATCCCACTGCCATGCTGTGGACCTCTCTTACCTCCAAAACAGGGCCATGGAAAACTGTGGGGGAGACCATCTGTTGGCAGGGGCCAGGGAGAGCTTTGTGGAGCATGAGAGGTCTAAGACATCAATGACCTATCAGGTGATGGAGTGCTACCATGCAGGAGAGCTCCCTGGCACTGGGACATTTGCTGATGTAGAAGCAGCTTCCACATCCACGTGTGAAATTCAGTTTTTTTCTTCAGCCTAATGGCCTATAGGCCAGGGGAGGTGGTTAGAACCAAACCTAGACCCCAGACCCTCAGCCTTTGCTTCTGAGATGCATGAGATCTCAGTGGCTTTAGACACCGCTGAGATCATTTAAGCCCATAAGAACTTTCTGCTTTTCTCAACCACTTTCTGTCTGTAAAAAGATAATTTTTCTTCCTATTTAATCTCACTCTACTTTATCCTTTTACTGTTTATGTGTGTCTGTGGGAAAAAAATAAAATTTGCTGCTTCTTTCAGGTTTGAAATTGAGCAATTCTGAAGATTTAATATTGCTGAAAAATAATTCTAAATATTTAACTGTTTTGATTTTCACTCTTTTTCCTGCTTTTTTCCCTTTCACATCTGAACGTAATTTTAAAAATGTAATTTTCTTTTTCTTTTAAATTGTCTTATCTGTTCTGTAGCTTTTCAAAATTTCTCCAAAGCTGGAAAATTCCCAGTTTGTTTGATTTTCTTTGTCACTTTCAAATGATTCTGAAGTGGAGGAAGTATTGTAGAAAAGACTGAAAGCAAAAAAGGAAAAGAGGGGAAAAAAATGAATGATAAGTCTGCAGGTGAGGAAATGAACTCAGACATCATTCAAGGCTGAGTAGAAATAATATCTGAAATTTTTCAACCTAGAAAAATGTATCTTTTGCAAAAAGTTGTTGAAAAACAGGGGGAGCTAAGAAGGGGGAAAAAAATCGGGAAATAAAATTATCTGTAATGCTTTTTACTGTAACATGTATCTTCCACTCAGTAGCAGAGGGAGCCCACAGCTTTTTTGAAATTTCCTTGCAGAGCCCAGCAATACAATCTGCTTTCAGAAATATTCTCTTGCCGACTTTCTGTAGTGTTTGCTGGGTGAGTTTTGGCTTTGGCTTGGCGGCCAGGAGGGCAGCAGGGGCTGATGAGGGTGGCTGTGATGGCGGGGACCTGACAGGGGACATCAAAAGCACTTGGGGAACAGGGAGCAAGAGGCATGACCTGGGAAATAAATGGGATTAAAGCCCATCGAGCGAAGCTAGCGCTGGTGCTGCCGAGTCAAGCCTGTTCTCAGCGGTCACCACGAGGTTTGCATCTCATATCACAGCTCTCCGTCGGGATGCAGCTTGAATGACTGCACCCCTCTGGATTTACAGCCCGATTTTTCCACCATCCCAAATGTCCCCAACTCTCTTGATTTCACTGGGGCTGCTGCTGGTTGGTGGCTCTGAAAATGGGGATGAGGACAGCTCAGAAATGTTATTCCACCCGCGTTGAACTTCTCTTGCTTTGGGAAATCCATGATAGTGGCTGGAGCAGGGATGCTCGGCCGCCCCCGGGGAGCCCAGCTCCCTTCCCTTACCCCGTCCTCACTGCAGTGTGCACGGGGAGGAGAAGACACGCATGAAGCTGAGCAAGGGCTGGAAGAGGTATGGAGGGAGAGGGATCCGAGCGATTTAACTCGATGGTTTGGTGCCTGCTTAATTGATGGGGGTGTTGAGGGGTGTTTGTGGCTGGAAGCTTGGAGTCTTGCAGCATGCCATGTAAATATTTAGCTTTGGAGTTTGATTAGTTGCCAGCACTGAGTGTTGCTGGTGTTTGTCTCCCCATCCTGCCAGGGCTCTGTAATTTGTTACGTTGACAGGTAAGATGCTAACATTTGGTAATGAGCATTTACTTGAATTAGAATGAGAAAAAATTAGTTTATGGTACCATACGAGTGCCTGCGTTCCGCTGCCAGGTCAGAGCCTCCCGGTCCCTCATAGCTGGCAGCTCCAGAGAGGTATTTCTTAAGGTGATCCACCAAAGTACCATCAAACCATTTAGGGAGAAATGCCACAGACCTTGCAGCAGTACCAGTGCAAGGAATTTCCATTTCCAGTGAAATGAAAATTAGGCTAAACTTTGAAAGGATGTTTGTTATTTCTGTGTCCCCCTTTTTAGTTGCCTGCCCTTGTGGGGATGTCTGTGTTTCTTTGCTTGTTTTTTTGCTTGTTATTTTTAATCCCCTCTGCTCTACTCTGGTGAGAGCCCCCTGCAGTACTGTGCCCAGCTTTGGAGCCCTCAACACAGAAAGGACATGGACCTGTTGGAGCGGGTCCAGAGGAGGCCACAAAGATGACCCGGGGGCTGGAGCACCTCTGCTATGAGGACAGGCTAAGAGATTTTGGGTTGCTCAGCGTGGAGAAGGCTCTGGGGAGACCTTAGAGCCCCTTCTAGTTCCCAAAGGGGGCTTATAAGAAAGATGGGGACAAACTTTTTAGCAGGACCTGTTGCAATAGGACATGGGGAAATGGTTTTGAACTAAAAGAGGGTAGATTTAGGCTCAATATAAGGAAGAAATTTTTTACGATGAGGGTGGTAAAATACTGGCCCAGGTCGCCCAGAGAGGTCGGAGGTGCCCCATCCCTGGAAACATTTAAGGTCAGGTTGGATGGGGCTGAGCAGCCTGATCCAGTTAAAGATGTCCCTGCTCAGGGCAGGGGGGTTGGACTAAATGGCCTTTAAAGGTCCCTTCCCACCCAAACTATTCTATGATTCTATGAGTCATTTCCCAGACCCAACAATGATGTTTATGGGGGCCGTGGGGGACAGAGGTGCACCAGGGAACTGGCAGAACGATGCTGAGACCTTGTGCACTGCTGCTCTGCTGTAGCATCGCGTGGGCAGGGTGCAGCGAGTGCAGGGTGGGAAATAAAAGCAAACAAGCTCCACATTGCTTGGGGGCAGGATTAATCCAAGGTAACCAGGCTCTGATGGTGAACTTCTGGTGGAAGGAATGATGTCACCAAGGCAGTGTGCTACCATGCTGCCCACCCGTAGCCCTGATACCACTTTTCCAAACCACCCCTTCACCCTAGAGAGGGTCTCATCCCTGACCTATGATACCCTGCTGTCCTCATCCTTCTCCTCGGCCACCAAGCACCAGTTGGACCAATCCCAAATCCTTTTTTTTCCAACTCTCCACATTTTTCCCAGATCCTCCTTGAGACAGTGAGACAAAACTGGTAATTCCTTCCTTATGCTCTTGCGCTCCTTCCCCGACTCCTGCGGGAGTTCGTGTATGTTTGTTTTGCTTTGCTCGAGGGTCTCCAGTATTTCCTGAGTCCTGGTTCCTCCCAGCTCTGATGGGCTGGATCCCTCCTCCAGCCCCGGAGACATCCTGCCCCGGGGACCTCTGCAGCGTGTCTTGGACAGTGCTCCAGCCCAGGCTCCTAGTGGGTGTTGAACAACTGACCTGGCACCCGTGCCCTGGAAGGTCAGCAAGCCCTGGTCTGAAAAGACAATATTTTATTTCCAACATTCCCATGCTGACTGGAGAAGGAAGTGCCGATAGATCACACCACGCGGCCAGCGGCTGAGAACAAAGCGGTCGCTGAAGCATTCCTGGATGATGGAAAATCAGGGAGAGCTTTAAAGCCGGCTATAGGTTTGTAGATCTAAAAGATAAATTTGCATTGACGCTAACGATGTCAGAGGGGAAAGAGAAGGCCTCTGTCAATGGCCCGTGCAGTGCCTTAACCAGCTCCAGACTTCCCGATGCTCTCAGCGCTCCAGAGAAATGCTGAAATGTTCAAATTCCTGAAAATTTCTGTAGCAACTAAAATATGAAGATGAGTGTTAGATCAGAGAATGTAGCAAAGTGATCAAAACAACTTTGTTAAAGCTAAATTTAGTTACAGAAAATATGGAAAGCCCATCTGGGACCAGCCTATTCAAGCAAGTCTGTGGGCACCTGTGTAGGTCGCCTGGCCAGGCAGAATCTGGTTCCCAGGTACCGAGCTCCGTCCTGCTCCCTGTCGTTTACATGGAATCAGGCAAAGCGTGCTTTGTGCCAATAATACATTATAATACTTACAACTTCTGTTACACTTCATGCCTCTAAAACACTTGAAGTCAAATCCAAGCCTGATGCTGAAGACCAAAAGCAGGGTTTTTTTGGGACCCTTTTCACTTGTGACCCTTTATTTACTGTTGTGTCAGCGATAAGGGACGGTTTGTTCAGGGTTGCTGAGGCACAGAGTACGAAGCAGACCTGACGCAGAGAGCCGGCTCTCCAGGACATCATAGAACATGTAGGGAGTGGGGAAGAACCCTACAGTAAATTGTGCATTGTGTCCGTACAAACAGTGTGGCTCTGCAGAGCAGACTCTGCTGCCTCTGGGTGTAAATGAAGCCGTGGAGCCAAACCTCAGTTTAAAGGCAACAGTGCAAGGGTAAGAAAAGACATATGATGGAAAATTTCCACGGCTCCTCTGGCAGACGAGGAAAGGAGATTTCAGTCATTTAATTTTTCAGTACCTGGACCAATAAATCCCTACTTTACCCACAGGACACACCATTGAGTCTAATGGGAATGAAGTTAATTCGTAGGTGTGAACTTGTGGATTTATGGTCTTAAGTCCCAGAATTACATCCTTCACTAAACACTGAATTCACCCACCAAGGCACGCCTCTGGAGTTCAATGATACGGTAAATTGGCCATTAAAAACATTTTTACAGACAAAATAGTCTGTATTTCTTAACTTGATGCCAAGTTTCAGTCTGCCACCTCTGCATTACGCCATCAATTTAACGCACCTGCTTATCCGTGTGTGTGTTGTCACCAAAGGCGGGTTGTCACCTCCCTGATGGAGTACGGGGATGTGCACGTGGGGGCTGAGCACCCACTTCACCACCAAGTGATTCCCAGGACCGAGTGGGAAAGTCGAGTCCGGGGCGAACGTGGCTCTGCTTCACCTGCTGTCTCAAGGCTCTGTCATCAGCACTTGGCTGTCACCGGTCGCTTACATCCTTCCTCCCAGTCCCGACGTGATTGAAACAATATGGAATGCATAGCTATGTAGTTAGAGAGACCCCGGGTTCTGTGCCAAAATATAATTGCATAAAATAAGAAGCTTAGCCACACTTTTCCTGTCTTAAATTAAAACTTGGAATAAAATAAAAGAGAAATTCAGCTGGCAACTTATTCTAGTTATCCTTCTAAAACAAGAAACGCAGAAATCATCAATCTAGTTATGATGAGAGCAGGGAGATTTAAAAAAAAAAGAAATCCCACTGTTGCAAATTTTCTTCTCAAGCAAATATATAAATAGTTTTTATTGGTTCTTTTTAAAATAATATGTATCAAAACACTAGATTTAAATGGCTTCTGCCCTCTGAACAGGGAAGATGTTGGCGGTTCCTGCTGCACTGCATTCTCTTGGTTTGTTTGCTCGTCCCTTGCAGGAACCACCCCAGACCCCCGTGAAGACCCTGCGGGGGCTCCCCGCGGCCCCAGTGGAGGGTCCCCAGGCCACCGAGTGTGTGTGGCAGCACTCAGAAAAAAGGGATGCAAACCCCTCCTCGGCTGCAGGGCCCGGACTCCGCCGAGCGTCCCCTCCCCTCTGCCAGGAAACAATCTCCCTTCTGCCTTGCACAACTTTTGGTACAAAAGATGTCATTGTCCCTCTGGGGAGGGCAGTGAGTTCACCTTTGCTGAAGAATCCTGTTTTTCAGCCGGAGTTTGGCAGAGGAAAGGAGCCTCGCTTCTACGGAGAGGGGGACAAGTCCCAACCTTGGCCATATGGGACACTAAACCCAGCTGGTATATCAGGTACCGCACTCCCTCCTGCTCCCCAGGGGCAGCAGAAATGCCATTTCCACAGGCTCCGTGAGACCCCACAAGCTCTGGGGGGGTCCTGGCTGCAATGCTGGGTCTCAACCAGCGAGACCCCCTGTTATGGCCAGGCATTGCCTCCCAGAGCCATGGCACAGGGTGACCTGGAGCCCAGGTGGCCAACGGGGAGAGCTCCCAGCCCAAACCAGCACCCTCCAGCCCTCTCTGCACAGTGTGGGGACAGACCGAGGTTTAGGATCTAAACCTGAGCCCACAGCTAGAAAAGCAGACCACGATCCAGACCTGAACACTCCTGAATGAGAGCAACTTCCAAATCTAACACGAGTTTTACGAGCATAACTTCTCTAGGAAATGCAATTCCTCAAAATATTGGCTCCAGCTTACATGAACAATTTCATGTACAGACAATAATCCCCCTTTTCCTGGAAGAGTTCATGTCCACCATAATTTGGATGCTACATCACATGTATCTTTCAGGAATCCAAGTCTGGGCAAGTGTGTGGCCTCACAGTACACTCAAGAACAACTGGTACTTCAGCATCACTTCCTCGCCCGTCTGACGACACGACAACAAAGGGGAACAAGCTGAGAGCTTTGGCACAGAAGAGCTGGCTCGCACCTCCTGGGCCATAGACCAGCCCCGTCACGTAGCACTTCTGCAGAGAGGACACGAGCGTGGGCCCCGTCCGTGGGCTAACGCAAGGCAGGGTGGGAGCTGGTGAAGCTGGAGTCGAGTGGGATCTCCAGGGGTGGGATGAGCTGGCTTCCAGCTGTGTGCAATGGCAACCGCCTGCAGTCGCTTAAAGCACTGACCGGTGGGATCCACGGGGGATCTCCTGGACCAAAGCCCTGCTGTGGATGGGAGTTGGAGGGGATGAGTTCCCGAGGTCCCTCCCAGCATAAATTATTCTGTGATCTATAGCAGGGCAAGAGGATTGCCAAAAATGTATCAGCAGCTACCATCACTTCTTAAACGAACTGCAAAGCGCTGGTGCGGCACTGTGTAGCCCCTGGAGCCCTGCTGCGCTGTATGGGTGCAGCTGCGGGTGATTTTCCTCCTGTGATGACTGCTCAGAGAAGAGCAAACAAAGACTAGCCTGCTCTGTAAGCAGCGTGGCTGGCGATGAGCTGCTGTGGAAAACTTTCTCATGGGGAAAACCTCTTCCCCTCTTCTCTCACGACCATCTTTCTTCCTGTGCTTGTTTTGTTTATCACAGAGTCACGGAATGGTTAGAGTTGGAAGGGACTTTAAAGACCATCCAATTCCACCACCCCTGCCATGGGCAGGGACACCTCCCACCAGACCAGGTTGCTCAAAGCCCCATCCAGCCTGGCCTTGAACACCTCCAGGGATGGGGCATCCACAGCTTCTCTGGGCAACCTGGGCCAGTGACTCACCACCCTCACAGTAAGAATTTCTTCCTGAGATCATAGAATCATATGGGGTTGGAAGGGACCTCTGGAGGTCATCTAGTCCAACCGCCCCGCCGGAGCAGGTCTATCTAGAGCACATTGCACAGGAACTTGTCCAGGCGAGTTTTGAATGTCTCCAGGGAAGGAGACTCCACCACCTCTCTGGGCAGCCTGTTCCAGTGCTCTACCACTTTCACAGTAAAGAAGTTCCTCCTCATGTTTAGGTGGAACTTCTTATACTCAAGTTTGTGCCCATTTCCTCTTGTCCTGTCACTGGGCACCACGATATATACAATATAGACAGTAGACGTGCAGGGATGTGCATGCAGACACCAAGCCCGGTGCTTTCTGGAGACACAGGAGTCACCATCCCTGAGCGTGTGGAGCCCCAGCCCATCGCCCAGCACCTGGGGCTGAGGGCACTGGCCCATCTGGCCACCGTGGCCCCACAGCTGGGTGAGGTGGCCCAGGCAGCAGGCAAGTTCCTCCTGGTCTGGTGGGTTCAGATGTCCTGCTGGACGTCCCGCATTCCTCCAGCCATAAAAACAGCCCCAGGAACAGAGAGCGTGGTTGGAGATACCAGGGTTTGGCGGGCGTCCTTGCAAGGATGCTGTCTGTCTGTCCATCCTCTCCACTGTGAAGCTCTCCCCGCCGTCACAGCGAAGGGGACAGCCTTGTCACAGCGTAGGGGGGTGGCACAGCCTGGTCGGGCTGCAGGAGCAGGGCTGAGCGCGTCCCTTCATGAGCCACGTAGCAAACCCACAGGGGGTTCGTTCCCTCGTCCTCCCCAAATTAGACAACCTCCGTGGCCGACCTACCCAGGAGTCCTCTACGGCGGTTTCCATCACTCGAGGAGCTGCTTTTTTATGCTCCAACAATCTTTTTATCACTTTAAGC
>JAOXNO010000052.1:8998173-9009164 GCA_028565335.1 Limnodromus scolopaceus
CCTGAAGTTTCAGTCCTACTTGTTGTTTTGTGTGTGTTACCCACAATCCTGAACTCTATCTTTCCATGGTCACTGCAGCCAAGGTTGCTCTCAACCTTGATGTCTTCTGCTAGTCCCTCTTTGTTTGTCAGTACTAGGTCCAGTAGTGCCTCTCCCCTTGTTGGCTCTTCCACCAGCTGGGTTAAGAAGTTATCATCAATACACTGGAGGAACCTTTTAGACTGTATATGCCTGGCTGTGTGGCCTTTCCAGTAGATATCTGGGTGATTGAAGTCCTCCACAAGAACCAAGGCCTGCGATTGTGAGGCTACTTGGAGCTGGTTGTAAAAGACCTCATCCACTTCTCTATCCTGATCAGGTGGTCTGTAATAAACACCCACAATAGTGTCTCTCATATTGACCTGTCCCTCATATTAGACCTTTAGATCTAATCTAAATCTCCCCTCTTCCAGTTTAAAACCATTCCCCCTCATCCTACTGCTCCGCTCCCTGATAAAGAGCCCCTCCCCATCTCTCCTGCAGCCCCTTTAGGGACTGGAAGGGGCTCTAAGGTCTCCCTGGAGCCTTCTCTTCTCCAGGCTGACCAACCCCAACTCTCTCAGCCTATCCTCAGAGCAGAGGTCCTCCAGCCCTCTGAAAATCTTTGTGTCCCTCCTCTGCACCCACTCCAACAAGTCCATGCTCTTCAAGGCTGTTTGCATCTCTGTAAGCCTGAGATGAGTTTCTCCTGTGCAGACCCATGCCCCTGGGAGGACTCCCATCATTGAGAGACCCATCTGATTGTGAGGACTGACCGTGCCTGGCCTGGAGGCACAGTCCCCGGAGCAGGGACCCACAAGCACCCATTTGCTGGACACACAGTGCTCGGGGCGGCCGCTGCACCTGAGATGTGCAAAGTGCCGGACCCCTTCTGCTGCTGGCTCCCTTCTTCTTCTCCTCTTGTCTCCAGGATATAGATATTACAGATTTCTTACCTTCCGATTTCCCACCCATGTCTCGCATGGTTTGACTGCCCGTGGCTGTGGGAGAGGAGCAGCAAGGACTGGTTTCTCCATCCAGCCCTGGCCAGGGCCAGCAGGCAGCAGAGTGGGTAAGACAAGAGCAGTGGATGCTGGTGCTTGCAGCTGCTGCCCAGGCTGAATGGCATCCCGAGTCACACCACCGGTCCCAGCAGCTCAGGGCAACATGAAGAACGAGCTTGTTCCATGGTGAAAGGTTTGTAAGATATATATGACGTTTAATGATGTTTAGCCAGACAAATGGTTATGTAATCATTGATTTCTCTAACAAATTTAACTACTTTGTCTATTTCTCCGTTGCTCACAAGCAAATCATTCTTTGTTTCAGATACATTTGTTTATTATTCCCTGAAAAATTATCGTATTCCTTCCTGTGAAGTTTTTGGAAATGGTTGTTTCTGATCACTTGGCACCCATTCTGTGCTGGTCAGGTTTTGCTGCCAGAGCGGCTGTTTCTGTGCCCGGACAGCAGGATCGTACCCTCTGCAGTCAGACGACAAAACAACAGCCGTCTCCCACAAACCCCCTTATTACACTGTCGTTCCCTCCCCCAAGTGCTGAACTGCCCACGCTTGAAAATTCAAATTAAAATTTGGGAGGCTTTTGCTGTGTTTTACCAGGTCTCAAGCAGATCACATTCTCCAAACCAACCCAGCCAACAATTTCCCAGGCAGCGCTGGGGGAGCGTGCCAGCGGGGCTGGCCGGGCCCTCAGCCCTCCGAGCCCCCTGCGCTTCCAGGGGGCCGTTGGTCGCTCCTCTTGACGGTATTTCCTAGAAATATGAACCATAGGTTGTACGCTGAAACTGCCTTCCCCGGGCTTGTTTATGAGAGCTGAGCCCAGTTCTGGGAAGTTTTCCAAGGAAATTTTACCCTCCAATTCCCTCCCGCCTCCCCGAACAAAGCGTTCCCCAGCGTGTTTGACAGGAACGGAATAGAACAGGGGATAAATGCTTAGGTATTGCATACAGGCATCACACGCGGCGTGGGTATAAATGGAATAAGCTGGACGTTATTTTTCCAGCTCTTCCGATTCCAAGCTCAGCAGCCCATGGGAATAACCTTCCCTGCTTCTTGTTGACAAGTCGTCTAATTCATCTCGATACTGATGACTAATACTCCTCGGGTAAAATCCTTGGCCCCACTGAGGTCAAATGCAAAACTCCTATTAACTCTAATAGGGCCAGAACCTTCCTCAGGTCGTTGCCTGTCATAGTGGTACCGTTACAGCTCCCTGAAACCACGGGGCTTCTCCAGCTGCAGAAACACAAGCCCTTCCCTCCCCACTGACGAACCTCAGCCACCAGCTTTGCAGTGAGCAGTGTTTGGGTGAGAAAATCTGTTTCTCTCACTCCTACCAGCGTCGAGCATCGCCCGTGGCTTGAGCAATGTGGACCGGGGCTGCCTCACGCGGCCACCGCCCCGTGGGACCCGTGGGATGGGGTCACCCTGCAACGCCGCTTCTCCTGCTTTGGGGCAGTCACCGTACTCCAGCTGGGTTTTCATGCTGAAATGGCAGGAGAAAGGAGGAAATAAACAAATTTTATGGGGTTTGTTTGGTTTTCTTTCATAGAAACACGCCTGTACCAGTTAGGAAGCGTTTATATTGCACCTGTGAAGGAACTGGACATTGATTAATTGGATGTCAAATTACAGCAACATTGAGTTGGCTCAATTATACTATAAATCTCCCTGTTGTCTAATTAGGTGAAGAAAGAAACAAAATCAAACTTGATTCATTTGACTGCTTCACTGAAATGGCCTGCAGCTTTCTAAATTGTTTGTGTTGGGGTTGGTCGTGTCAGGACCTGGATGTCCCTGGCCAGCCCTACCTGGGACCCCTACCCCTGCCTCTGCCCAGGACCCCAGCCCAGCCTGAGGCCTCCATCCTGCCCCAGCGATGCTGCAAGAGCCCATCCCAGCCGTTCCAGGGGATTCCCCCAGCCCCAGGGAGTCCTGGTAGGTTTCACACAACCTCAGAACATCAAAAGTTTAGATTTATTTGCTTCTATAAATGCAAATACTCTAATACAACTGCCCTGTCCATCTTCTGTGGATATAAAGCATTCAAATGTAATCCTGGCATTTAATTAACTGCAAGTTTTAGTACACACTGAAATCACTTGGCTTTTTTAGGACAGAAATACCAATATGTTTAAGTGATAGCTATTGTTTAAGACTTGCCTGCTGACCTCTGCCCTCACCCCTGCCCTTCACTTCTTCTGTCTCCTCCTCAACAGGGAAATCAAGTTGGACACACGATTTCTGTCTGTCTTGCAGACAAAGCATGAGGAAACTGGAATCTCAGGGTCTCCTCACAGCCTGGCAGTGCCTTTGCTGGCAGTAGCCTCAGAGGAGATTTCTCACTGAGGTTGGTGGCATTGCAGCCCACGGCCCCCCCACCCCCGGGTGATGCTGAGCGGCTGCCTGTTCCCTGATTCAACTGTGCAGTGCGTGGTTAAAGATCATTGAAAAAACATAATCACAGAAGGGACAGCAACGCCTCCAGGTTAGGAGCAAAAAGACCTGTTTTCTAGTTACTGGAAGTTATTCATGGAAAATATGTGTGTCTGTAAGAGGGTCCTTTGTTTTCACTTATTTTTTGTAAAAGATAACTTTGCATTACCACCTAACACTCTTGTCAATGGCTACAGATATGTATTGAGTGGGACGACTCTTTATTTAAGAATAAACAACAGTAAAAGGCCACGTGTCACAAGGTGCAGAACAGATCTGCAACCAAAGGTCCCTGCCTGGCTGTGGTTTGGGACTTTCAGCCCAAGGGAAAACATTTGTGGCAAGTGGTGTTGTTTTTTCCTTTGAAGAACACAAGCGTGAAGATCCTTTGCTTCGATGCAGGTGGTGTTTAGGCAACAGCAGAGCATGTTTTTCCAGCTGTCCGTGGCTGTGCCTCAGTTCTGACATGGAGAAGCCACCTCCAGGTTTCGGATGGCCCAGCACCATACCGAGGGCAGCGTGCCTGGGTCATGAATCATCAGTGGTTCCCCCTCTACGTGGTCTCGATTCTGCTCTCTCTGTTAGACCTTAGTGATGTCTTGTTCCTGTTGCTGAAACATCCACAGTTCTGCGTTGGGTTTAACATGTAGGAATCTGCCTGGTTTATTTTCCTTGACTCGTTAAGTTTCATTAAGACCCGTGGTGCCCTCCCGGTGTCGGTGCTGCTGATGTTCAGTCACACGGGCAGCAGGGACGGGCAGGGCTGTGCGAGTGCCCTGCTCTCATGCTGCCCCTCGGCAGTCCGCTCTGGCCGCTCTTCTCTTTTGAAGAGAAGCAGTGAATCTAAAATACAATCTTGAATTCAGAAGGAAACAAAAAAAAAAAAAGGGTTCCTCTCAGTCTGGCCACACTTTAGCTGGCCTGCCATCGGTTCAATGAAGTCCCTCTGCATCCCACTGCCCAACCAGCGAGGGATCAGGACCAACACCAGCACCAGAGAAATGGTGGAAGCACATTTTCCACCAACACCTACAAGGTATGTCTTTAAAGTATTGACTACAACCCAAATTACAAAGAATCAAAGGCGCTTCCCAAACACATCCCATGTGTGTTCAGGACTGTGACTGCTACGTTGGCTCTCAGCCGGGGGTTGTACAGTATCGGGTTCATTGTATTTTCACCATATGCCTTGCAGATCTGGATCCAGCACGATATGTCTCCAGGATAATTGGGCCCAGCCAGTTGGAGATTTCCATCAGCAGGACAAGCAGGACTTCAGAGGAGCTCCACAGTGCTCCATGGCTGGAGGGACCAGAGGCTAATCCCGGTGGCACTGCAACCAGGCAGACACCTTATGTGAATAAAAGAGGTAAAATATGTGTCTAAAACACCCCAAGATCTCTAACAAACCTAAATTCTATTCTTGCAATGTGGCGGCAGCAAGAAAGGGCCACAGGAGCTGCCTTCATCTCATCGCGTGAGCCAAAGTCACTGGGATGCTACGAGCATCGGTGGGTGGCAGAATTGCCGAGAGCCCAGTGCAGGGTACCTGCGACTACCTTGAACATGTCTTAGAATTTTAGGGGACAAATTACTTGACACTCCTCACTTTGCCAAACACGCTACTGGCCACTTGCTGTTGCTGCTGCTTCCTGACAGAATGGCTGATGCTGACAGTCAGGAAAAAAAAAAAAAAAAAGAGATAGTAAATGTTGGAATGTTGGATAGTGAGAAACATTTGTCCTGTGAGAAGCTATTCCAGCCAGAATTCATCAATAGCTTGGTAAACACCTTGCAGCCCTCCAGATACTTGTGTGGATAAACAAAAAGCAGAAAATTGAATAGAAGCCAAGTATTCAAAACTATTTTTTGCAAACTGTTTCAGCTCTGCTGAGTGCTTCGCATCTGGCTGTATCCAGGTCCATTTAATCACCAAGGGGAACGCATGTGAAAAGCAGTCGCCCTCTTCAAAAAGCTTATTTCTGCTTTTGGGCTTCCCTTTCTGCTATCTATTAGCTCTCCGTCCTCGCAGCAGCTCACTTTCTCACTCGCAGCCTCCTGCTGCTCTGATTGTCTTTGACAAGGGCAACGCAATGGGGGTGGGGAAGGATGATGGAAAGCATTACGATTTTATCAGCAGCCTGTTGTACATACTATTACGAAACGAGAAATAAAACCCATGTGTAAAATATCAGCATTGGTACTAAACTATAAAGGCCATAAGCCTGTTAACTGTAGAGAAGGCTGTGATGGGGTGGATCAATGGTCTCAGACGTAAGCCAGCTGCCCGGCATCTTGCCTCTGACAGCAACCAGTAGCAGATGCTTCAGAAGAACGTAGGAGAAGACAAATATCGAGTGACCCCCTCTCTGCACCATCCTCTTTGCTATCACCAGTAGATGCTTCAGGGACCTCTAACACCACATGCTTCTTCCCGGTCAATGCGTTTAATAATGGGATTTTGCTCGATCTGCTTTAAAGCCATCCATACTCTTGGCCTCCATAACATCCTGTGACTACGAGTTGCACTCTTTAATTACGTGTTACTTGATTGTTTCAATGTCCTCCTTTGCAAATCTTCTAACAGCAGGGTGAAGGCACCGGAGAGCACCTAAGTAGCTCATTTGCCCAGCGCTGAGGTTTCCTGCCTCCTTTTCCTTCCAGACGTGCCCGGCAGGCACTGTGAAAGCTCTGAGGCACGGCACAGCCAGCGCAGCAGGCAAACGGGAGCTGGCACCTGAGCTCCTCGACTCACCGCAGAAGAGTCAAAGGGAAGGCGACACAAGATCATTAGGCTTATCGGAAATCTAAGCATCCAAGCACTTAAATGCAACAGGATCTTCAGGATTTTTGTACTGCTTATTTCTTCTGAGCCTCTCAGTCAGAAGGAGCAGCACAGAGTCTCATACCATCCAGTGTAACGGCAGACTAGACCACAAGCCCATTGAAATATGAGCAAAATAGGTCTTTTCCCCCCCTCAAAGCAGCTAGTGAGCCTTCTAAACTTTCACAGCTCCTGAAGAATTCACCGTGTGCATCCATCTCAGTTCAAATATTGTCGGCTGCCAGTCCTGTAAACCTGGCCTTACCCAAAGAGCATCAACCAGACGAATGGCTGTGAGCAGCGTTTGAGGGTTTTGTATATATTATATTTTGCCTCTCCCTTTCAATTTTCCTTTCTTTAAATCTATGGCTCTGATATCTGTATAGCAAGACCTTTCTTTCCACTTCTGATCTATATCAGTCACTTTCTCTAATCCACTCAGGCAGATGGGCACCAGCAATAGGTGAAGTTCACACTTGTCTGCAGTGTGGCATCTTCTTCTGAATTGTTGATGGCACTTTGAGGAGTTCACACCACAACAGTGGTTTGAATTTCCCAGCTCCTTTCTACCAACTTTACAGTCTCCACAGGATAAAGTGTCCCCACGGTGCAGGTTCCCAGCTTCTAGGAGCTGCGTTATCTCAGGTGTCCTCCAGAAAAGCACAGTGACAGGTATGAAGCAGTAGGAGGTAAGCGAGAGAAAAAAGGGAAGGAAGAATTTTCATGGACCTTCATGTAATTCTGAATAAGAAAAGGATGAGCAAAGTCTCAGTGGGATGTGGCTAGATGGAGTGTGTCTCTGTGTACGTCGTAAATCATCGAGGAGGCATAGGCACCGCTAAGTTATTTACTACGCACCCGAGGCTGCTGTGACAAGTGTACAAGTTGCCTCCTGCAGAGAATGTCATCAAACGCTATGGATTCACTGCATGTCCCACCGGGCCTGGTAATTTTAGGAAATGTCTAGATATATGCATATTTTTTCGATAACTGCATTTTTGGTTAAAAAATACAGCTTGAGGTGAAGTCCAAAAATGCCAGAAATGCCTTTTGTCCACCGGTGGATTTCAGCAGCTTGTCAAGTGTTCACAGATTGTTTAGACGGGCTAAAATCTGATGGGCCCCGCGATGGCTCACTGGAGACATCCTTCATTTATTTGGCCTGACGCGTGAGCTTACGCAGCGCACTCTGCCTTCATCGTAACCGCAGCCCAAAATGCGACTGGGGAAAAACAGCACTGCAGAGCGGTCAGCTGGACTTTACCAAAACTGTCTGGAAAGTTCCCATTAACAATTAAGGAAAGCAGGTTTTCTCACCTCATAATGAGCAACTGAACTTGAGATGGGGATGGAGAGGGGAGTGCCTGGGCTTATGGAGCGAGTAGAGAACCAGCTGCTGGGGCTTAGGTAATAAGGTGCAGGTCACAGAGAGCTATAAAATGGTTGGCTGTGGCAGCTGGGGGCATAGAGAGTGTGGGCAGGGTTTGCTGAGTAGTGGGTGCTGGGGCAGGCTTGAGGTGGTGGCTCTGGGATGCTTTGTGTGTGCTGGGTGGTTGGCATTTCATGCAGGCTCAAAGACTGGAAACATTCAGCAGGAAAAGTCCACCCAAAAATACAAAGTTATCAGCTGTAGTTCATGAAGCTCCTGAATTTGCTGGCAGCTGGGTCATCACCTGAAGAAAGCCATTGTGGGGCCTGCTTTGGTCTTGGACTCTTCGGAAAGTCTCATCGCTGCCGGGAGCAGGATGCTGACCAGCAGGGATGTTTGCCCTGATGTGGTACAGCCATTCTGGAGTTACAGAGGTGACACCCCAGCAGAGCCCATCTCCTCACAGGGACACCTTTGCAGATGCTCTAAGCCATGGTAGGTGTTGCTTCAGCTGCACAAGGGAAGTAGGAGAATGTGCGGCAGCTGTTTTTAGCCATGCTATGCATTAAGCTTTGAATGTACAGTGGGTCATTTCAGAGGAGCAGAGACTTTAGGGGAGGCCTCGTTCTGCTCCAGAGGCACTGGAAGGAAGGTGCAGATATCTAGGGGAGCCCAGCCTGTGAAACACATCTCATCTGAAACTGTGTAGTGGTTATCTGAAGTGGTGTGGACAAGGAATTGTCCAGATAAGTGTTTGAGAGTCTGATGCTTTTGGCTGATTGAACTATTTGGGTCTTCTATTAAGCTCTAGCGCAGTAAAACTTATAATCGTAGTAAACTGTGAGTTTTCTTTTGATAGTGAAGTACCAAATAGGCTTTTTAAAGGGTACAATTGAGTTATGCTGATCACTTCTATGGGTTACACTGCAACACCAAAGCAGGTGTCTGGCACTTCTCAAGAGAGTGCAGTCAGCCTGAGTCTTGGTCTGCTGCAAGATAAAGTCAAAAGGTCTTTCTTCCAACTCTGCTGGTAATATTTGCAGGTGCAAAAGGATGACAAAAATCAAAATTAACACACTTTCAACCTGACATAATCCATTATTAGTTCAGTCCTGTTTGCAACTAGCGTGGGATAAATGTGGAATTTTCCTTCTAAAGATCTCTGAGCTTCCCACCTTCTCCATGTCGCTGGCTCAGCACCTTCTGCCACCTCCCCTGCTCGGGTGGAGGATTAGCACTGCAGGATCCACATGTCACTTCTGTACAAAGCCCTATCAAAGCTATGGGAGACAGGCATAAGATGATGGGTGTTATTTTGGTTTTTCAATTCACTTCAAAATCTAGTTTTACTTAGAAACAAATGTTTCTAAGTTTTGGTTGGTTTTGTAGTAAAGTGCTGCCTCCTGCTGGGTAAAAGGCCCTGTAATGAAGCCTTTCTCCAGTGATTTACTGCAAAGTGTTTCTTTTGCCTGAAGTCTAGAAAAGAGCTCTGCAGAGATTCTCCTTTGGTGATGGAATAGGATATCCATTTTGCAAACTCTCCAGCATAGAAGGAACAGAACTGCCTGTGGATAAGGGGCTGCACAAGAAAATACTGTGATATTTCTATGATCTCTCTGAACATGGAGGGATGCTGTCGGTGGGCACCTGCAGAGGGGCAGAGAGCCAGGCTGCTGCTTTTCTGCCTTACCCTCATTATAACACCTATGGTTCAAGCCAAACCTTTCTGCTTGTGCCCAGTTTGGTGTCTGTGGAAAGATGAATTCCTCAGGGAAGGAACAGGGAGCGCTCGCTTCTCCTGTTGGGGCTCTCAGTGTCAAGGTGCTTCTGAGGTGGTGACTGAAGACCATACAAGATCATAGAATCATAGGTGTGCTTCCCCCCACTCACCCACCCTTCTCTAGCCTTTGAGAGGGAGACCGGAGGGAAAACTAGGAATCCGAGTGGATAAACTTGCGAGTGAGAATAATAATCTCAAATGGAAAGGGCGAATCTGCTGTTAGATAAGATGCAACCTTCCTGCCGTGTGTGTCTGGGGGCCGGCGCTGGGCTGCAGTCCCCTTGGGGTGTGCCAGCCTCCCCGACCAGCCCCGAGGCCTCGCCAGGCTCTCTCGCACAGCGATCCTTGCAACACGCGCAGAATTCTTGCTGCTGCATCAAAACATGCCTATATTTAAAAAAAAAAAAAAAAGTTTTTTAAAAAAGGGAGGGATGAAGGAGTTTACTTGCTTGTATTTGACACCCAAGGATCAAATTAC
This sequence comes from Limnodromus scolopaceus, assembly GCA_028565335.1. Taxonomy (NCBI): domain Eukaryota; kingdom Metazoa; phylum Chordata; class Aves; order Charadriiformes; family Scolopacidae; genus Limnodromus; species Limnodromus scolopaceus. The sequence continues at coordinate 9,008,100 of JAOXNO010000052.1, forward strand.
ATATACCTGCAAAAACCTGTTTTTTATTATTTTAGGGAAATAATAGCGAATTATGTTGTCAGTACATTTCCTTATCAGAAACTAGATAAAGCTTAGAGCATATTTAACTATCTCCTAGTTCAGACTGTGATCTGTTCCAAAAATAAGTGACAGAATTATTCAGTTATGCTGACCAGAAGGAGAATTATGTTAAACAAAAGCCTTACTTTAATAGATGGTACTATAAAGTATGGGTGAACTTTGCTTATAATGGTAGAAATCCCAATTTATGTCAATCCTTGAACAAGATGTGTCCATCTATGCTCACAAATGACCTGCTAACATGAATTTTCAAGTCTTCCCTTGTTCCTAATTAACTGATACTGAAAATATTCTGGGGTATTGGTATCCCAAATGTATACTCTGTCTGCATTTCTATGGCAGCTTTCCCTTGGCACTATGGGGCCAGAGAGCTCATTGATGACAGCTATAACTAATTATTTCAAACTACCAGTTTCTTTTATTTGAAAATGACTTCCGGTCTATCAACGGCAGTATCTGTGTGTGTTTAATATTGCGGTTGGCTCTATCAGTAAGGAAAATCTTGCCCATATATTAGCAATTTAATTTCCTCTCCCTTTATTAGAGAGACTCTTGGTATCTCAGCATCCCTCCTCTGCCCATCCTGCCGTGTGTGACCGGGAATGACACAAAAATCACTCTCAGCTTTTCTGCAAAATCGCCTCAAACCACTAGATGGCAACCAACCACTTACATAAAGACAACTCTGTCTGTGGGGTTTTGTATAGACTAAGCCACATAGAATTCGCTACTGCTAAGTAGCTAAAGAAATTAAATTTCTGCTGATAGTTAACCTCGCAGAGTATAGTGAAGCTTGTCCAATAACCACTAGCAAGATATACGATTAAAACTTCTTTCACATTCTTGGATCACGAGCTAGAATATGAGCTTTGGCGTGGCTCAGATGTGAGCGCCAATGAACAGCATCTTTTTCACAGAAAGAGTGGTCGGGCATTGGAATAGGCTGCCCAGGGAGGGGGTTGAGTCACCATCCCTGGACGTGTT
>JAOXNO010000052.1:9009264-9019492 GCA_028565335.1 Limnodromus scolopaceus
GGATATGGTGTAGGGGAGAACTTTGTAGAGTAGGGTGGATGGTTGGACTCGATGATCCCAAGGGTCTTTTCCAACCTAAATGATTCTATGATCATATTTAGCATCATCTCCTTCTGTCAGAACTCCTAAAGGTGTCTTTCTAATAGGGTTGCACTTTACCAGTGAGTCACTTTTGGCAACGTGATACATAAACTTTAAGAGGCTGTGCTATTTTTCTAAGCTGCCTCACTATGCCCATAAGGAGAGAATTTCACGCGCTACTGCAATCGGTGGGAAATTTGCCACTGACTCAGAGCTCAGTAGAGATTTCACTTAGATGCTGCAGGAGAAATAATGTCCCTGACAGAGGAGCAGAGATGAAGAGTCACGGACCCAATGGACCTGCTCTTTCTGCTTTGAATCATCCTCTGGAGAGGGAAAAAATAGAATAAAAGACCTCTTGAGGTTAATAAGACCCTTGAAAATGCTCTAAGGGCAGAAAAAGCTTGCAAGATCATGAAGAAATGCTTGAACAGCTCACAGTCCATTACAGCAATTCCTGCAGTGGAAGAAGGTGGCCAGCTGACATGTTTAACTCGCCCCCAGCACTGCTGCCTCTCTGCTCTATGCCCTCCTCTGGTCATAGTGGCGATAACAATCCATTCAATATTAAAAGCAGCTTTTTATATTATATACACAAAGGGCTCCTCCTCAGGCTAACAGAGCAGTGGAAGTTCTTGTTGAAAAAAAAGAAAAAACCCAGCTGCAGAGCAGGAGAGGATGTGCAGCCCTCAGGTGACCCTGGCACCCCTTTCGGAGAGGTTTTGAACAGCCCTTTTCTGGTAACTCTGGTACCAGAGCCCTTTCTGGTAACTCCTGTGTGCCCCCGAGGTGTGGCGTGCAGACAGCACTACCATAACCCTGTCTTATACTCATTTTGCACTGGTCCACAGTTCAGCAAATGTAAATATGCAAATGGATGAAGCGGTGAAAGATTTGCTTTGATATTTACATGAGATGAAGCACTTCTGTACTGACTCTATCTCTGTCTGTAGGGGAAACACCTGGCGAAACTGCTGCCTGGTGGCAGCTCGATGTTTTTCTAGATGGTGCAGCTGCTCCTGCAGTCTATCAGATAATGTTTGGGGAGAGGGCCATCCGTCACCCCCGCAGCAGGATGTGGTCCTGCGGCCTCGGCACGCTCGCTGCCAGAGCACGGAGCCTCTCTGGGGCTGGCAAGCACGCTCCACAGCCTGACCGTGCCCGAGGAGCCCGGCTGGGCCGGTGGCCACGCTGCAGTAGGGCTGGGAAAGTCACCTCTGCCTCCTGCTGCAGAGCAAGGTGGATGTCGGACTGAAACGCTGCGAACGCAACCTGGATGGGCAGAAGACAAGCCAAGGCTCTCAGTGCTCTGAGCCTCCACAGCACGGCTCCGCGAGGCAGTTCCTGGGTAAAGCCATTTGATCTCAATCAGACTTTACTAGAAAACGCTCACTTGGGCTCAGTGGGCTAGTTAGACCGCCGCTCGCTAGCCCAGGATGAGGAGAGTACGTGCGATGCTGGGGTTTGCAGACTACGAGCGTCACAGCCAGTAATGACAAAACCAGACATCGCACTTGGAGCAGCACTCAGTGGCTCGTACGTAGCGACACGCACACCTCGGCTTCGTCCCGGGGCTGCGGGTGCATCACTCCGCTCCACCAGAGCCGGGCAAGCCCTCACCACACGAGCCAGCCTCGTCTCTCCTTTTCTGTCCTTTAAAGCTGCAGACTCATGATGCAACCCCTAAAAATAATTCAGGCCTCTCCTCCGTAGTGACAAACATCCTCCTGCACGAACCAGAGCTAAATCTGTCCCTGATGTGTGCCTTTCAGGTTACAGCCTGTTCTTTTCCGTCCCGTCGGTGCTTGCTTCTGCTCACGCTCTGCGCTGGTGGCTCTGCTGTGACTTAGTCCCGGTTGACGCCGTGACTCTGCACCTGCCCAGCTGTGGTGTGCTTGTGAGAACCACATCTGCACACAGGGAGGGTCGGCGCTGGAGGAGGGCACGCAAAGGACAAACTGGGGCACGTTCCCAGTTCAGGTATCTCACCGCCACCATGACACAGGGTGCGAGAGCCTCTCGCTGAAGCAAGGGGCTGTGCTGTGAGCTTGGGGAATCTGTCCCGTGCTCAATGCCATACTCTCCCATTTGCTGTTTTCCCAGTTTTCTTACTTCCAGATGGAAATACTCTCAGCCCCTGAGAGATCTGGGGCAGATGTTCGTATAGGTATGTCTGCAGAGCATCTCTCTTTAAGTGCTGACCACCTGGTGGGGATGACATCAAGCCTAGTTGTGCATTTTCCCCATTCCCAAAGTTCAGTGGCATTGCTGACCCTCTAGGGACAGGTGACCCCGAGGGATAGGGACAGCAGAGCTTGCTGCCCGCTCCTGCAGCGTCAGCTGTCCTGAGCGGTGGGCTGTTAGCTGCGGCGTGCCTCGGGGACACCAAACAGCCTGTTTGTTCGTGTAATGCCCCTGCACGTTGTTGGGTATTGCCTAACGGTGCTGAGTCACACCGGAGGTACAGCAGAAACTGGTCTCTTCTCAGAAACATTTGGCAGCACAGACATCATCTCACTGTGGTCACATATTTTGGGTAATTAGCTACAATAGGGCAAAGCAATCATTATACCCTCTCAGATCTGCCTGCATTTTACACGTAACTCCTGCTTCTTGTGACCACATGAGGTCCATGTCACAGACAAACACGAGCTGTAGAAGACCTAAGACTGCTGAGCTTTTTGCATGCAGCCTCACAAGATGCTGAGGCACAGGGGTCTGGCCTTGAAGGTGATTATCTTCACGTTTTGGCCAATGGGACATTTATAGACACAGTCAGGAACGTATTAAAGCCTCACCGTCCACTCAGCTGCTGTTCCCGTCCTTCTGACAGGGTTTGGCGCTCCCAGACTCGGAGCTGTAGGACCAAACATGCATCACCTCTCCCACCCTGAGGTGCCACTGAACCAGTGAGGGTTCATCATCTGCCTCCTGCTTACGGGAACAGCAACCTTGACCCAGAGGAGGGAGGACTGGGCTGTCCCCAGCGGTGACAGTATTGCTGGCACCAGCCCTGCCGGCTCTCAGAAGCTGCCCACCCCAGTCCAAAGGCCGGTGCGTTAGCTTCAAGTGTCGGTTGTAGCTGGATGCAGTTATCCCTTTCTATTTCTCAAACCAGTTTATTTAAGGCACATAAACTCGTGTGCAGATGAAATGGGCTCTCTCTGATCTGCATCTGAACACGACTCCTGCTGCCATACCATTGTCTAATCATGATAAGGTCTGATAAATCAAATTCCACAGGCTTTTTCTTGAATACCAGTGCGTCTCGAGGAGAAAAACAGGCTTCAGTTTAAAATGTGCTGGAAAACAGTTTTGGACTAAAATGACTTTAAACACAATGTTCAATTTGCAAATGCATCAAACCACTGTTTGCAAATAGGTGAGCTGATAAGTATTAGCCCATAGGAAAAGCTTGCTGATTTTAAAATACAGTGAGTATTCTTTATTTATACTTATTTTCCAAAGCCTTATCCTTCTTTTGATGGAACGCTAAGCAATTAGTGTGTATTGTGACAGGAAACCTGAAGCCCTGAGTCCATAAACTCAAAAAATGAGTAAAGGACGCAGGCTTTTAACCAGTATCCAAATGCTGCAGAGCCTGCACTAGAGTCTTCTGAAAAATCTATAAAACACTTTTACAGAAACGCAGATTTACTGAGAAAGAAAAAGGCAACAGATATTGTATCTTGAGTACTAGGTTTGAAGAACACAAATATTCCAGGTCAGCAGCGTATTTTTACATTCTAGATGACAGCAACCTTGGGGGAAAAAAAAGTTCATTTTCACATGGGAATAATGTTTTAATCTTTTCTTGATAAAGAGTTAAAGCCAGTCACCAGCTGTAGCTTCAGTGGAGTAAGCAAGAAATGAGTAATGCCAGGAGGAATGCAGAGGAATCCCACTGAAACCAAGCCTGTGAGAGGTTTAGGGAGGGGAAGGTAAAGAATCAGTTAACGTGAAACAGAGAAACGCTTATATAAAAGGCTGTATTTATAATTACTCTTCTGGTTTCACACCAAATTATTCATGGTAAAAACTGCAGGATATAACTCACACTACTGAATTCCTCTTTTCTCTTTCAAAACCAGTGAGTAAGAGCTTAAAGAAATCACCCTCTGGGAACAATTTCAAATAATCTTCATTGTTCCTCTGAGCTGTTAATTTAGAGTCCAAAACCGGAGTCTCTCTATAAATCTTTTACAGAAGTGCCTAACTAATTCCTCTTTAAGTCATAATTTGACAGAGTAAAACACCGTTTCTCCAGCCTGAGTAAATTTCACTGCCAAGTCTTTTGGTGCCAAAATCGTTCGTATCAAATCAAACTCAGTATTCACCCCATACTGCAAGTGTATTTGCAATCAGAAGTCCTTTTAGAGCTGATAAAGCATATTTTTATCACTGAGATGGCAGATAATTCTAGATTCTTGGTTAATTTATAAATTCAGCATGAAGAATTGAAGTCAATCTCCTAAATGATTTGGTATTTAAAAAAAAAAAAAGTAACTTTCTGAAATCTCCAAAGTGAAAGATTAGTTGAATGACATGAGTAAATTGATCTAACAACAGTCTCTGTTCTCTGGAGAGAACTCTGGTCTAGTTGATATCACAGCAGAAACTTTCAGATATCTGCTCATGTCAAAATATTTTACTGCCTTATTTTCTGTCATTTTGTTTTCTCGTATCTGTTAAGGAAATTAGATTTTTCTGTCATCACAGCTGCTTATTTTTCCAAACAAACCCCTTCTATTCTGATAAGGTAATTGCACGTTGCAATTTGCTGTTCTTTGCTAAGAACGCATTCTCGTATTATCTTTTGGACAACATTTGTTGACAAACCTGTAAAATCATCAGGGGATTTTAGGCCCTGAGGTGCTCTAAACTACCCACTAGGAGAGAGCTGTTAGGATATCCTAAAACTCCCTTCCCACAGGGCTCACTGGGAAGCTGGTGCTACCTTCTCTTCAGCTCGACCCTGGAGTCTGTATCTGCAGTCAGAAGCCTGGAAGAATGAAACAGCATTGCTGTGTGGTGTAGAAACACACAAAGGTGTGACACAGGACAGACACCACGGATTCAGAAGACAAGATGTGCTGCTATATACCAGTCCCAGGTGCATTGGGTGTGCTGGGACCCTCACAGTCGTGGGACTCGTGGTCCCACAGTGGCTCCTGGCAGCCCTGCGCTGCCCGGCGTGGGGGTCTCCACAGCCACAGGCTGAGCAGGAATGAATGCAAGAGGCTGGTGGCAACAGGGCACTGATGCCAAAGCTGCTTGGACACCAACGCTGGAAATGCTGTATGATTTAGGCTGTTATGTGTGTACATACAACACCAAACACATGTATTTTAGGGTCCAGTTTAATGCCAGTAGCTCCCTGCATACAGAGCTTCCATAAGCTGTACAGTTTCAGGCCAAAGGGTCAGGAGAACGAGGCTCGTTAATGCAATCACATTAATGACTCAACCAGCTATCACTGATTGCCATTGTTTTCCAGCAGCGTTCTGTGTCCTGGCAACAAAGCACGAACTTACCACGCCACTTCGTTAACAGGTTTGAGTAATCTGCTGTGCACATCTGGGTGCCCTTCTGCAGTCAGGGACTGCCTCCTGTAGTGTAAAATAAAACATTAATGCAACTCCTGTTTACCAGTTTGGAGACATCTGGTACCAGCTCACCAGCTCCCGCAGCTTGTTTGCACTCTTTTATATTTTTAAACAGGCTCCAGCAAACCTTTCTGGCACAGCGAAGCCATCCAATTGTGTAACAGCCAGGGGGACAAGGCATTGCTCAATTTTGTTGAATTAAAAAATATACAGACGAAAAAACATGAAGGATGGGTAAGAATGGCACAGGCAGGTTGAGCCACCCGAGGAAAGCAAATACACCAGGTTTTTAAAGCGTCTTACGTGTTACCTGCAAAACTGGAGCAAATTAAAACTAATACATGATGGGTGTGTGCATGGAAAAAAAAAAAAAAAAGGTGGGCAAATTCCACCTCAACGAGTGACACCCGCTGCTCGTGTGACTCTTCTTTGCCCTTCTTTCCAGCCCTTTTGGCACACGTTGCCAACTGCTATCAAAATGGAAAGAGCCATTTCCCTTCTGTAAATACCTTCTACATTTTCACCCTCTGACTAGTTTCAGGGTTAGAAAACTGAGCCAACCGTGGCAATTTCTTTCCCAGCCCCTTGTTTTATTACCATGTCTTTAATCATCAGTATGTCGAAAGGACTGTAAATTGCCTTTGCCGTGGCAGAGATGCTCACTGCTAGTGTTGTGGGTTCACTGGACCTTTTTGGGCTGTGTTAATGCAACACAGAAGACTGTTGGAAGTTTCTTAAAGGCCAGTGATGTTCTGGGTAGGTCCTGGGATTTTTTTTTAATCTATGTAAATATGTTTTTTAAAATCTCGGTGACTGTTCAGTACACGGCTAAAGGGAGGGAGCTTGTGAAAGGACCAGGAAAATAGGGTGAGCACACTAACCCTTCCAACTAGAATCCCTGCTGAGTCATGAACCTGTGAGTACACCACCTCCCAACTAAATGCTCTAAGAAGCACTATTTCAGTGATAGTTACAGACTGGCTCTCAAACACCAAACTATAAATGGAAAGGAAGGGTAAAAAGCAAACATTGCGTACTGCGGACTTGGTGATCTTTCTAAAAGCCTTGCTTGTAGAACTAGGAAATTCTGACTGATCATTGTAACCGTGACACAGAATAAGGTGCCGCACCCAGCTACTCCGCATCCCGTGCCGGTGGCCCCGAGGAAGAGCAGCCCAGGCCACCCGCACCTCAGCCTCCTTCACTGAGGCCACTCCTGGGAAAGCCTGGCAGACTTGGGTTCTGCGCTGATTTTCCTTCTTCCTGATGAAAGACCTTGGATTTGTATCTCTCTATAAATGCTTTGTATCTCGCGCTCTCTTAGCACAGCAAACTCTGGCAGCAGTGAACTAACTCTGACCCTTTGCTCAATAATTATTATACTGCAACCTGGCCACGTTTCATGGGGGTTAGGCAACCTTATGCCCTGTGAGCCCTCTGCTGCCATCAGGTTTGCTCACCCTCGACAACCAGTGGAAAAAAATAGTAACTCTTTCCTGTGTCCTCCGCAGCACAACCTTGCCCTCCCTGCAGAGCTCTCAGCCCGTCCCACAAGGTCAAACCTGCACTGATGAGCCCATCTGACACACAGGTGTCCTATAGGCATGAATGACAGTATCACAGCTACCTAATAGCCAACATGTCCCCTCCGGCAGATGCTGTGGGCCCTGGGCTTCCCTTTTTTGAGATATCCCCTGCTGCAGCACAGCCATGGTCCGTTTTCTTGATTTGCAGTCCCATAGCTGTTTGGTGAGTCACTGGTGGATTACTTATCAGCACGATGTCTCATGGGAGAGGGGTTACAACACATTACAGCTAACGTGCTGGACACTGGGCCCTTCTAAGTTGGGAGAGGACAAGCAGAAACCAGCGGACTGTGGCCAGGCAGATGAGGAGACCTCAAGGAGGCCACTGAGGAGACATGGTCCCTGCTCCAGACAATGCCTGCGCCGACCGGCCCACTCTTATCTCCTTCTCCAAACAGGGGCCCTGTGGAGGAGGCGACAGCGTCTCGCTGCCGGCAGGAAAAGGCGACGGATCTTCTCAGGAATCCCCCTTCTCCTCCTCTCCAGCCCCGTCCTGCCCGCCCGGGGCGGTACAGGCCGGCTTTGCCAGCTGACAGAGCCAGCTCAAACCCGCGGCCGAGGGGAGTTGCTGCCGCCAGGGCCCCCGGCGTGCCAGTCAGCGCTGCGCCCGGCGAGGACACCCGAGGACACGGGCGGCTGAGGGGACGTCACCCAACTTCTCCCACAACATGGCGGACGGGGCAGGGGGGGCGAGCATGGGGCTTTGCCACTCAGGCCGAACAAGCCAATCAGGTCCCGAAGCTGCCCCGCCGGGGCGGGATTTGCCTTTCAGTGCGCGTGACGCGGACGTTAGTCCCGGCCTGCGCGGGCGGCGGCGGAGGGATGCGGGCGGCGGCGGAGGGATATGGCCGACGGGGCGCGGTGCAATGCCGTCGTTCCGAGAAGTGACGCGAAAGGTGGAAATTTCCCGGTCGCCGCATGCCGGGCGGGTTGGGACAGCTGGGGTGGGCCCGGCGACCGTCGCGGTGGGGCCTCCGGTGCCGCCGTTCGCTGGTGGGAGGCAGCGGCGGGTGTCGCGTGAACCCGCCCCTCTCTTTCCTCTCATGTCTACGCTGAGGTGACGGCGGCCGCCCCACCGGCCAAGGACACGTCGTTCTCCTCAGCGGTGAACGGCTCGCGCACCCCCGTGCTGTCCCTGCGGGTGTCCCGGCCCGCAGAGGGACCGTCTCCCTCAGAAACGGGGAGGGCCGAGCTGCCCCCGCCACAACAAGGCGCCGGTGGCTTTTCTTCCAGCGAGGAGACGGGGCGTCGGGGAGGGCAGTTGGACGCCATTGAAGTCCTGGTGCCGTATTAAACGCGCTTTGCAGGATCGTAATTAAACGATCCGTGTTTTGTTAGAATAATCTTTCTCAGGCAGCGCATGAGATAACGGGAACCTTTGTTACAGTAACAACATCTGAAAGGGGGCTGTTTCCAGCTCTCAAAACACGTTCTAAATAAAGGCATCACCTGGGGGGACGCCTGTCGTCACATCAGCGGGAGCCTCGCCTGGGGTAACTGGGAAGCGGTGGCTTTAGAAGTAATGCCTTTCTAGCAAGTAAAACTCTGCGTATCCCAACTTCTGTGCTGAGGGTTTGGTGATGCCGTGAGCAGCTGAATTGAGTGAAAAGCCTCCAAAATTCGGCCTGTGGCCCGTCTCCTTGTCCTGTGGGGCCAGGGATCCAAACCTGGGGTAACACGGGGTGATGCGCTGGATGGGGTGGGTGGCCATGGGGCACTGGGGGCCTTCCCCCACGCTTCACTTGTATTTCTATACCTACGACGTCTTAACCTGCAGTAGCCGCTTTAATATGTTTTTATTATTTTCATTAATAAAATTACTTCCCCCTGCTCGAAGGTGAACTTTCTTGCTTCCAGTGTGGCAACGCGCAGCCCGCCTCCGGTCAGCATTACACTATGCCATCGTGTTTATTTCCTTATTCAGTTTTACAGATTTTTTTTTCTCCCCCCTCCCCCCCCGCGTGACGCGTTTCGAGCGCCCGCAGCCCCGCACCCAGGGCCCGGGCCACCGCACCGACATGCTCTTAAAAAGACCGTGTTAAGTCCCTTCTCCTCTGCTTCATTATAATCCTTTTGCAGTGGAAAACGGCGTAAAAAAAAAAAAAAATAATAAAGAAGCGAATACCGCCAGCCGTTCCCCCCTTCTGCACGCACTGGGGCGGCGGAGCCAGTTCCTCCCCACGGGAGGGCCCACGCGTGTCCCGCTTCCCTTCCGGCGGGGGCACCGCTCACCTCAGGCGGCCACCGAGGCCCGGGCGCAGCCCCGAGAGGAGGCCGCGCACGTCTCATCCCCCCGCCGGGGGCCGCAGCGATCGGATCGGAACGGGGTGGGTTCGGCCGCCGTTCGAAGGGATCGGGGCAACGCCGGTAGCCGCTCCCGGTGCCCGCCGGGCCGGCAGCGACCGTTGGCGGCCGCGGCAGGGCGGGGCCGGCGGACTATTTTTTTTTCCCGGCGTGCCGCACGCGCAGGCGCCGCTGTGTGCTGCGTCACAGCGCCGGGCCGCGCTAGTCTGTGCGTGGCCGGCTCCGGGTGCGGATGAGCTCCGCCATCATGGCTTCCTCTGCCACACACCCGGGTGCCCCTGCCACCGCCGCTGCCGCCCCCACCGTTGCCGCCCCGCCGGCTCCAGCCGCCCCGGGTATCCTCATCGGCGACCGGCTGTACTCGGAGGTGTCGCTCACCATCGACCACTCGCTGATCCCTGAGGAGCGCCTCTCGCCTACCCCCTCCATGCAGGACGGCCTGGACCTGCAGTGCGAGACCGACCTGCGCATCCTCGGCTGCGAGCTCATCCAGGCGGCCGGCATCCTCCTCCGCCTGCCGCAGGTGGGTCCGCGTCCCGGAGCCTTCCCGGGGAGACCGGGACGGGGGGGGAGGAGGAGGCGGCCGGGCGGGCGCCGCCATTGTGGCGCGGCGGGAAGGGCGTGTGAGGCGGCCGCGCGGGGGGGGGAGGG
>JAOXNO010000052.1:9019592-9042220 GCA_028565335.1 Limnodromus scolopaceus
GGGAGGGAGGGGGCAGGCGGCGGCGCCAGCTGGTGCCTGACACAAAATGGCGGCGGCGGCGGCTGGGCCCGGTAACTGACTCCCTGCTCCTTCCTCCTACCCCCCCTGCGTTCGTAGGTGGCGATGGCGACGGGGCAGGTGCTGTTTCATCGGTTCTTCTATTCGAAGTCCTTCGTCAAGCACAGCTTTGAGGTGAGGCCTGGAGGGGAAGCGGCTGGGGGGGGGGTACGGGGAGGGAGAACGCGCTAATGTTCTTGGCGACTGGTGAATTTGGCCAGCCACACGCCAAACAGGCTGCTGTCTACGAGCCTTTTGGCCATGAGGTGGTTTTTAGTTGTGTAATTCTAGTCTTATCGGGGTGTTTTTTAGTTGTGTAATTCTAGTCTTACCGGGAGTAAAAGTAATTTTCTTACGGAAACGGGGCTTCCTTTCAGATTGTTGCTATGGCCTGCATCAATCTTGCATCGAAAATCGAAGAGGCACCTCGTCGTATAAGGGACGTGATCAATGTGTTTCATCATTTGCGTCAGTTACGAGCAAAAAGGTAAGATTAGCTTCGTTATGAACATAAGCATCTGTTGTCACTAATGTACACTGCAGTTTTCAATTCACAGTATTTTTGCAGGCTAAGTTCAACGACCTGAAATTGAGAAGGGAGTGCTCATTGGCTGCTATGTAGGCAGTACAGTTCAATGCTGACTTCTTGTACTGTTACTTTTGATGACTTGGTAGACCCGTTTTCATTATTTATATAGCTACAAGTCATGAGTGTTGGTTCTAGTTTTAGGTCCGTGGTTGTAGTTTTAGGTCTGCTGCTAATTGATTTTTGATGTCTTGTAGTTCTTGAAAGGTAGTTTTAGGTACGAGTTGCTAATTAGTGGGTTGCTGTATATTCTCCAGACTTTTAACCACATTCAGTAGTGTTAATGCATTTCTCTTGTTAGCATGTAGCCATCCCAATGTGGTTATGGTGCCAATAAAGTATCAGTTAACAAAAGATGAAAGCTGAACTTTTCCGAGTGACGATAGTATTATCTTTTAGAAAAAGCAATTTTAGAAGGTATCTGAAAAAAAGTATGGTTTGGCCTACAGTGTTTGCAGCTTTAATGACACCGCTTCAACAAGGACTGTGTAATTGAGTCTTGGAAGCTGAAGGCATCTTTAATTGCAAAAAGTGAGACTTGTGTTTTTCATGGTACCGTGTGCTTGTGTTGGTGAAGTTGAAGTGCAAGCTTACCCGATCTGTGTGCAGATCTGGATAATTGTCTGCTAAGGTGTAGAGCTGCTCTCAGTTGTGAGTGCCTAATACTGCTTTTTTGTGTGTAAAGTGATGTATGTTCTCGTGTAAAGCAAATTAACTTGATGTATTGGAAGGAACAAGGAATGGTTAAAGGGAAGGTGTTTTCTAAGTTGTTATTAAACGCAAAATTTCTTTAAATCTGTCATGCAGCAGTATTGTGTTCTGTGAGATTGGAGACATCAGCTGTGATGAAGTAGCTTTACTTTTAGTGGCCAATTGCTTACAGTGTAAGGTAATCCCATAGTTACAAAAGGATTTTGTTTTCAGCTAGATTCTTAAATTCACACTTTCATTTTTCTGCTTTGTAGCACCAGGTTACAGCAGGAGTTTAAACTTGGATGTTGTGTAACCTTTTCTGAGAAGTACAGTAGAAATCCCTTAGGGAAGCCAGCTGTTTCTTGGTGTCTTTATCCTGGTTATGTTCCTGTTGCATCTAAAACTTGCTTTTACTGCTTTGTGCTCATGTTTTCCTAGTTAGCTTTCAATAAGAATGATTCAGTGTTCTACTTTGGAACGTAGCTTTGTTGTTGGTTGGTTTCTTTTTTTTAATGTTGTTATCCCTTGTGGCCCTGAGAGAGTTTTGTGAGGTTATGCCGAATATGAATTCAGTGGTATTGTTTCTTACCACAGTTATGATAAGGGAGTCTGGTTATTGGAATTATTGAAGCTGGTTCAGTGATTCTTAATATCTTGGCTTTGATCCAGACAGTGAAGGCTAATTAATCACATGCAATGCTTTTCTTTGCAATAAGAATACAAATTAGGTGTTTCTTTGTGTTGTGCGGAGGATCAGAGAAACTGAACTTAACCTGTGAACTTAAATCTTTCCAGCTAGCCTGTTCCAAATCAGAATGTCACTTGTGCATGTTACATGGTGTCTAAAATGCATCATGTCAAGAGAAATCGTGCACTTCTACCCATTATTTTCTGGAGAGATGGGTATTGTTACTCTGAGATTCTGAGTGAATCTGCATGAAATTAATCTTAAAAATGCTGAAGTCTGACATTCAGGCTTACCTTTTTTTTTTTTAAACAAGCAGGATGTAAACATTTTTCTGTACTTTTTACAAGATTACAATTACATAATATCTGTACACGTTATTAACTTCAACTCTTTTTTCCCTTGCAACCGACTATACAGCGACCAGCTACATTTACCAAAGCCTGGGTGATGTGGAGTGGTACATAAAGATGAAGCTGTCGTCATGGCAACAGTGAGTGAAGTATCGAAAATCCCCAAGGAGAAGCCAGTGCTCTGAGAATAGGTCACTGGAATCGGGGGACTAACAGGTTGGCCGCTGGTGAACCATTTGGAAGAACTCCTGTATCTTGTTATAAGCTTTTTTCTTTGCTGTCCAGGTTTTTAGAATACTAGCTTAATCTTTTTTTTTTTTTTTAATCTGAAGCTAACACTTAAGCTGTAGTTAGTTTCTCACACACAACCCAAAACTGAAACAATCAGTTAGGCTGCTGTACTTTCTTTTTTGCCTCTAGTCTAGTATTTCTGTTAACTGAAGCTCTTAACCTGCACATGAAGTTCGAGTAGTTTGAGTAGGCTTTCTTTCTTTCTTAAACAGCTTTGGGTTCTTAGTTCCACTTTCTGCCTCTGTATAATTGCAGTTTGAATTCATAGTAAAACATGCCTTCACAAGGATACAGAAGTCTTGAATTTGTAAAGCTATTTTATAAAAATTATTATGTAAGCAGTTCCTTATGTGTATATGTTTGCAGAACTGGGAATTGCATTGGAATTTTCTTTTTGTAAGATTTAGTCAACTGAGTTACTGCCAGGTGGTATTGGTAATACTGAGAAGTAAGAAAAAGCTAAAGTGTTTTGGGCAAGCATATTTTCTTCTGGATTTTTCACAAGCGTATGTCATGTAGTACTGCATGTAAAAATGTTTGTGTGCATGGAGAAAAGCTCATAAATACTGCTTTTTAAAAAAATTGTCTGCCAAAACATCTGTGTTCTGAGCAAAGTGCAACTATTGTTTAACATGTAGAATGTAGTTTGAAGTTGATTTTATTTATCTTGAATGTGCCTGAAAGCTGCAGAAAGTCCTTACGAGACTGGAACCAAATGTGACTCCTGTCATGTAATCTCACAAATGTTGGTTTGAGATGCTCAGTGGGCTATTCTTCATTTCTGTTGCAGCAGACAGGTTCATGCAGTTGTGTTGGAAGTGGCCTGTATTAGTAATACACACCATTTAGTGTTCTTCAAACTGTTCTATAAATCTACAATGCTTGTATTTACAATGTTGGAGACAAATACAGAACCCACTTTCTTCTCTTACATTGCCTGGCATAAGAAAGATCTGGTCTTTGAGATGCTGATGTTATGCTGTACTTATCAGAAGTACTTCTTGCATTATGAGCAAAACTACACACAGGGCACTTTTCCTTTAAAGTATTAGATATGCCAAAGACAAAAATTTTAATATTACATCAAATGAAGCTGTAGTTGTGTCGAGAACTTAGATTTCCTTTTCGTCAGAGGGATTTTAAAAAGGATATTTGTAACTTATTTATTGTTACAAACGCATTACAGTGTGTGTTAATCTTTTGGGTTGTTACGCAATCTCTAAATCCCGATGACGTTTTGTGACTTAAGTGTGGGGTTGACTTACCAGGATGGGCACGGTGTGCTCTCTGTTCTTACATCTAAAGTCTTGCCTGGAGCTCTAGTGCTCATCTCTAAGAACCGATTCAGGGTAATAATTTGTAATACTACTTGGTTATATAGGGCTTGAAGCTTATATTTTATATAAAAGCTTGTAAATTATTTTTCTCTGGTTTGTTACTTGGAACTAAAATGATTACTACTTGGACTGAAAATTAAGTGTAGCAACAGCAGTAGCAATATTTCCCTTTTTTTCTTTCTCAGTAAGAAAGCTTAAGTTTTCCAGAGGGAAATTGCTGAAGTTTCCAACTTCTAAATAATTGTGCATACCAATGCTTTGGAGCTTATGGCAAAAGTACTGAAATTGGTAAATGTTAATATAGTGAGGAATCTGACTTTTGCCAGTAAGAAGGTGCTATAAAGTCTTCTGCAGATTTTTATTTTTGCATAAGTGGATAAAAGGCTGCATTTGTGTTTCTGTTTCTGGAAATGCTGTCTGGATAAAATGATGGTTTTCATGACTTAGATCTCTAGAACTTCTGTATCATAAGTGACTGGAGTAACGTGGGACAACAGAGTAAAGCACACTTGAGTGTCTTAATTTTGAGTTTGTTGTCCCTTTGCTGTTGAACGTGTACAACCACAGTGTGAACTGCTTGTGCTCATCCTATGGCCCAGGACAGTGAAAGGAAGTGAAGGACAGTGAAAACTTAAAATGCAGTAAGGCTCACAGTCTTTGCTGTTGCACTTCTGGCTACCTTATTGTGTTTTTGTAATACTTTCTTACATAGCTTTCAGAGAATGCAAAGACATCTGGAAGATAGTAATCCTGTGGCAGGCTACTGGATGATTCCATGCAGTCGTGTTGTCCTGCTGTTGATGTCTTTTTTTTTTAGACTGGAATTCATAGCTGCTCTGACTGTTTCATCCCAGATTTGTCACCTCTGAGAAATATTGTGCGAACAAGATAAGCTGAGCTTGGGCACCTGAACTTGCTCTGAATGATGCCTTGCAGATCCTGTTAATGCTAGTGATCTCTAGATAAAATTGTATAAAGCAATATTGGAACAGATGTTATTATAAAACCCAGTATAGTTAGTTGAAATCGATGGGAAGTGAGTCACTTTCACTGACTGGAAGAACTTCAACTTGATTCTTCCAGTTTCCAACTCCAGAGCATTGTGTTCAGACAGCCTTTGTAGTGTTTTAAGTATTTAGACAAAACCGTAGCCTCTCTACTGAAGTAGTTACCTTAAACGAGCTTTAAAAGCTTTTCTAGTTAATTTATGAAAAACAAAAACCTAAAACAAATATACTCTGACTGCATTATATTTAGAGTAGCTGAAATCACAAACTCCGTAAACTTGCCCTGACGAGTGAGAGTAACCCTTAAGTGGAAAAGTTACTTTTATACGACGTGGAAAACATAGCATTTTTTTTTTAGGAGACAGAAGTAGTAAGACTTGTACTTGAATTCTAGCTCCTTCCTGGCGCCAAGAAGCTGCAGTACTTAATTTCAAACCTCCTGGGACCTGTTTCTCAGCCCCTTGGGAGGAGCAGGGGGAGCTTACTCTTCAAGTGTGTGGTTGTACAACTTGATGCTTTTATGAGTGGAGTGGATGTAGCTTGTAGTATCCTTTGACCAATGGTAATAAGCGTCCTTCCAGGTGACTGCAGAAGCCTTAGCATAAATTGTGGATTATTGAAGTTGGGAAGCATGTCAGCTAGCCATGTAATTGATCTTTTCTTTCTGGGGTGGGAAGCTAGGGGCTTGGGGTATTTTTTCTACTCTGATTTATCAGGGAAGAGAATTCTGATCCATTTGTTGAACTTGCATGGAATCAAAAGAGACAAGTTGGTAGGCAATACACTTTGATAAAACAGAAGCTGTATTTTGAATCCACTTTGCATTACTTTTTTTTTTTCTTTTGAAGGTAATGTAAAATATATTTGTCACCAGTGCTTGGGGTGTACTAGGCTTTGTCATGTAAACAGACTGTGGTTTATTAGAGTGTACCTAGTTGCAAAAATATTCTTCTGCATTGGAAAGCATGTGGAATATGTGAGGCATATTACAAACAGGGAAAAAGTTGGTCTGTCTCTAGGAGGAAGTGGATTAAAATACACAATGTGGAATGTTGAAAGGTCAAGTCGAAGCACAGACAAAGAAGAGAATACAAAATGGAGTGTGACACTTGTGCATAAAGCGTGCAGCAAGTTTAGTTTTTAAAAAAAATGCTTCGGAGAGTTCAGGTGTTGAATTTGGAAGGAATTAGGACTTCATAGTGCTCTACTTAGGAATCTTTCTTTGTGAAATGAGCTCTTGTTCTGCAAATGCAAATAGCAGAAGTGACATGATATCCACCAATTAGTGGATGCAGCGTTCAGCATCACAGACAGATCTGTCACAATTTCAGAGGTTAAATTCTTTGCTTTACTAGGCTTTTTGTATATCACAGTAGCAGGGGTGTCTTTTTCTCTGAAGTTGTTGAATAATCTTGTCTTCCACTGCATAGGAAACTGCAATTTCTAAAGCACGAGCTTACTACTATAATATCAGTAAAAATACCACTGTTCTAGCTTACTTTTGCTTTGACGTCCTACCTAGCAAAGGTAGTTGTATCACGTTCCTTCCCTTGTCTCTATCGTGAAGTGTAAAGGTTCCTTGAGATCTTCACCATGAAGTTGACTTTTATTCCAGAGGCTAGACCAGCGTGGTGTGCATACACAGTAGCGAAGGAGTGTTTTTATCTTGGCCATCTAATCTGTAGCTAGTCAAAAGCAGAAACTAAACTAGTTTATCTAAACTTGGACAGCACAAGATTAATGCTTAAACTTGCTTGCAGGAGTTGAAAACAGGTTTCTGTTGCCATTAGTTGGTTGGAAGGGAAAACAGAGATGACGCTATTTTTGGATATGCAAAACAGTTTTGATTTTATTTCTTGCAAACTATAGGACTCCAAGCCCCCTGATACTTGATCAGAACTACATAAACACCAAAAATCAAGTAATCAAAGCAGAAAGGAGGGTACTGAAGGAGTTGGGATTTTGTGTTCATGTCAAGCATCCGCATAAGGTGAGTTATCAAAAATAATGTAATTGCGAATACTGTCCTACCTTGATGACATCATTGTGAGCTGTGGGATGAGAAACACAGGTGTAAAAATGACCTGATTTCTTCTCTTTATTCCTTAATAATTATCATGAATGCTTTTGCCAGAGTGCTTGGGCGAATAGTCATATTGACTTTGGTACAAATTGCTTCCTTTGGGAATGTTGAAGGTGACTGGTTTTGAAAATCATAAAAAAGTAGTAAATAAAGAATTATCTGAACAAGGTTGGATGACATAGAATCATACGGGGTTGGAAGGGACCTCTGGAGGTCATCTAGTCCAACCCCCCCACCAAAACGGGTCCACCTAGAGCAGGTTGCACAGGAGTTTGTCCAGGCGCATTTTGAATGTCTCCGGAGAAAGAGACTCCACCACTTATCTGGGCAGCCTGTTCCAGTGCATGTCTTGTTCCAGACGTGAGCTTACAGTGTATGCTTAGAAAAGGAGTAGATACCATTGTTTTGGAATACTGTTTGATTATACATAGTTACTTTCTTACTGTTGCTTTATATGTTAAAACTAAGAGTTGTGTTTTTTCTTTTTTTTTTTTTTTTTCCCCCCCACTTATTCTTCAGATCATTGTTATGTATTTACAAGTCTTAGAATGTGAACGTAATCAAACCCTGGTACAGACAGCCTGGTAAGTTATTTTTCATTCTTTTCCTAGCCAGGAAAATAGTAGCAGAAATAACAAGCCTGATGATCCATATGCAAAGCAATGAGATGTAAGTTATTACACAAATACATGCTTTTAAAATATTTTAGTGCTTGTTTCTGCTTACTATTTTCATGGCTTGATTCCAGTGTAGTAATGGAGAACTCAATTTAACTTTGTTCTTTTTTCTACTCTTTAATTAAAGGGTAGTCCATGATGGTAAGTCATAGAGCTCTGCCCTCTGCACCTCAGCCCATGACCTGGGGATGGCCTGTTTGGCTGCCCTTCTCTCCAGCCAACCCAGTGCAAGCTCATCCGAGATTCACTGAAGTGGTCCATATCCATCGGGCAGCATCTTCTAGTTCTGTCTGGGTGTCAAAAGGATTTGTATATTTGCTTTTAGAAGTAACTGTTAAAAATGTCTCTAAATGTTTTTCTTGCCTAGCTACTGTATACTGTAGTGTATTTAAAGGACACATGGGGTAGACTTTCTGCCAACATTCATTTAGTTGATTTAGCGTTTGGCTAAACTTGAGTTAAAAAAATAAATATAAAAATGACAGTGCATGCAGCATGTTCACTTAGAAGCCATGTTGGGCCTGGTTTTCTGTAGAGTCAATACTTACTGACTGCTGTTCGTTTCTTTCCTGTAGCTCAGTAACTTAGAAATTGATGGAGGTCTCTGCTGTTTAAATGTATCTCTTGGCATGTGTTGCTTGGCAGTGCCACCATGGTGGAGCATAGTGAAGTGCAAGACCCGTTACTAACTTACAGGTCTTTTTCCAACACTGAGCAAATTGGATGCTTCTCTCTCTGGATGAAGTTAATGTGACCCGAGGCACACGTAGGATTTAAATGTAATATTTTATGAACTTTATAGGTTGCATCTAGCTTCTGGAAAATGGTAGGTTAAAAATATCCATGCTTATGCTTGCATTTGAGTTTTAAGCATATTAATTTTTGAATACAAGAACATTGGTGTTTAAAGGAAACAGCTGGACAGATGAAAAGTACCTTTTAGACTGTTAACTCAATGGACACTTCATGGTGTAACTTACTGTCCCTACGTAGGAAGTAGCCATTACATACTATTACTTGCATTAGGGTTTCAAAACAATGGCAATGGTGCAAACTTTGTTACAGAAGTAACAAATGTAAACATTAAATACAATAATTTGAAAGAAACCAAGTTTTTAACATAATAACAGAAAAAATAATAAAGTCAATTGAGTCTCCAGTATTGTTGTCCTCTAAATATGTAAACCTGAGAGCCAACCTTTCATAATTTTTTTTTTAAGGAATTACATGAATGACAGCCTTCGAACAAACGTGTTTGTTCGCTTCCAGCCAGAGACTATAGCATGTGCTTGTATTTATCTTGCTGCTAGAGCACTGCAGGTGAGTATTCCTCTGTCTTTAGTTAGCATTCCCTTTTACTGCTAATAATTTGGTTTCAAGAAAACTAATAAGTAATATTTGAAACAGAAGCCTGGTCTGTAACCTCTGTTAGTAAGCTTTCGGTTGCTTTATTTTCAGATTCCACTGCCTACCCGTCCTCACTGGTTCTTGCTCTTTGGCACCACGGAAGAGGAGATTCAGGAGATCTGTTTAACAACTCTTAAGCTCTATACCAGAAAGAAGGTAACTTTGAGACCTTTGTTTTTCCTATTCAGTTCAGCTTGAGCTGTGTCATGGTTGTCCAAGTGTGTTTGGAACACCTGTGCACACATTTATTAACTGGAAAGGCTCCGCTGTGTGGCTTCTCCTTTAAGGGAAGTGTGAGAACAAGTTATGGAAGTTAAGTCACATTACTGGACCTATGAGTAAAAGATAATGGAGTGTTTTTCAGAAATTAGATGAAAATATGAATTACATTGGTTCAGCTTCTTACTGCATTGTTACTTTAACAGCCCAATTATGAATTCCTGGATAAAGAAGTAGAAAAGAGGAAAATGGCATTACAGGAAGCTAAACTGAAGGCAAAAGGCTTAAATCCTGATGGAACTCCAGCGCTCTCAACACTGGGTGGCTTTTCTCCTGCGTCCAAACCATGTAAGTGTTCTCTGAATTGTAACTTGCATTGCAGTATTTCATAAGTCATCTTAATCTGTGTCCCAAGGTGTTTTAAAAAAAAAATGTAGGTTTGCTTCTTGAGATGTTAAGACAATTTAGGCTTTCTCACAGAACTAAGAAGCAAGACAAATGTTTTTTTAAAAAGACAAATTTTAAAATCCATTTCAGTACCTTGATATAGCAGATTAGAGGGAAGTGGGATGCCTTAATTCCATACTTCCACAGATGGGAGAGTGATACATTAATAATAGGCACCCTTGAGATAATTATGTTGTGAAAATGTCTATACCCAACAGTTTTTATATTACTGTGTTGTGAAGAGAGACTCTGCGGTTTTAATCTGTTGCGGGGGGTGTCACAGTAGCCTTTATGGTTCCTTTTGCAGCAGGTATCTCTGAAAATTGCTTTCTCTGCCTTTTTTTTTTTTTTTTAATGTAGTTTTCAACTGTGCCAGTGCAGTGAAGGAAGACAGCTTGTGGTCAGGAAATGGAGAAGGGAAGGTCACAGTGCTGTCTTGGCATTAGGGTGAATAAATTGTAATGCATATCCTGAACCAGCCAATAAATCTGTCTGAACTCTAATGATACAAAGAGCAGTCAGTTTTGTCTTGGTGCTTTTACCTCTTAATGCGGCTAGTGATCTGTAAACTACCAACGAAATTTAAAGGCTGTTGTGAGCGTTGGTCCAGTGGCGGTGGGTAAAGCACAGGCCCTTCTGGAGTTTTACATTAAACCTCTGATGTCTGTTGAGCGAGGAAGCTGCAGGGTAAGTCATAAGGCAGCACCTCTGCCTTACTTCCAGTAGCCAGGTAGAAATGCATCATTTGTGCTTAGCAGCCCATCCACGAGAAGGTGAATCCATCTCTGGGCTGTATGGGCTGCCTGTAGAGACAGATTGAGTTCTGAAGTGAAGAAGTGGGGTTTTTATATTAGTGGTACAAATATAACAAAAATTAAATAGGTAATTTTGCTGTTCAGTCTTAATTCTTGCTATAGTATTGGAAATTAGCTCTCAAGGTAACAATTAAGTTACGTATTTGTGGGCCATAAGGGCAGCTTTTATTTTGTACCACTTGGGCCCTGGTGGATGAAATCTCAAAGGAGCCTGGCTGCTTGCCTCAGCTGAAGGTCACAGTGTTCTTCTCCCCTCCCGCCAGCAGCTGGCTTCAAACTATGCATCGCCCTGGGAGCATCTCACTCCAGAGCTCTCTTCTAGGAGCGTACTATAAATGGAAAGATGGAATGAGTTCATGTTTACATTTTGCTCGAATGCTGGTAAAGGTGTATAATGGATACGATGTGTCTATTACAGAGCATAAATAAAATATCTAATTTAGAATTTAAATTTAATTCTTAGCTTCCCCAAGAGAAGTAAAAACTGAAGAGAAGTCTCCAGTATCTCTGAATACCAAAACTGTTAAAAAAGAGCCAGAAGAGAGGCAGCAGGCTTCCAAGAGCCCTTACAACGGGTAGGTAAAAATCTCTTCCTGATGAAGAGAAGACTTCTGTAAAAGCGGTTTCTTCAACTGAAGTAGAGTGGACTACTTCTGAGCTACTTCATGGAAGTAACGAGTACCTCAGGAGTGTAACCCTGTGGTTTTGTTTTCTTTTTCCTCCCAAGCATGAGAAAAGAAAGCAAGAGAAGCAGAAGCAGCAGAAGTGCTAGTCGATCCAGGTCGAGAACAAAGTCGCGGTCTCGCTCTCACACACCCAGGCGGCAGTAAGTACCGGGCTTTTGTTTGGTCAGTGGGGGCTTGCGGGGGGGGGGCATGGGTTTTTTAGCAACATTGTCTTTTTCGTCATAAATAGCTCTGGAGCATTTCAGCAGGGCTTTTCAGTGCTAAGAAGTAGGGCTGCTCCAAGGAGCTTGTGAGTGTTTGGTGCAGGCTTCTAAAAATGGCCAGCAGCGGTGTGAGGCGCGGGCTCTCGGTTCTTGACGTGAAGCAGTTCTGTTGTAACGGCCATTAATGGTTCAGGCTGTGAAAGCTTACCAGTATCCTTACTGTGCCTGTGCGTGGTGAGCGAGTGTGAGGTAGTCCTACCCTCTCGCATGATTTTAACAAGGAATCCGTTACAAATGAGAGCAGTCTCTGGGAACTCGGTCCACTTTGAAGTGGTGAGAAGTGTCACAGGTGGCAGTTTCACATGTCGCAGCTTTCTTGCAACGCCTGGGAGAATGGATCTTCTGCCAGTGGTGCGTGATGCACTGTCTGGCTCTTCAGTACCCTGCTGCCCTGCTGTGACTGGGGAGGAGGGGGAGCTGTGCAGGGTGGTGTGGTGATAGCTGCTGGTGGGTTGTATATATACTTTGAAAGAATCTTCAGACTGATCTCTAAGTTGGAAAATGCCAACCTGGATCTCATTGCAGTGTTCCCATGAGTATTGTTGACTGTCGTGTCATGGAAGGAAAAAAAAGGCAATAATAACCAACTTGTGATCTGAAGTTGAGGGGAAGATTTTTGACAGGGTCAAACAGCTACGAGAGGCGCTGCCTTTAGGCTTTTTGTTTTCAAAGGAATGTTCTGGGACGGTCACTGTCCTCGGTTATCCTTGTGGGAGAAATAGTCTCTGGTTTCTTCCAGTAACTTAAAAGTTCCTAAGCATTGATTTGGGGTTTTTTTACTATTATTTATTTTCTTCTGTGTGGAAGAAATGTTTTAACTTGTAACACTTCTGTGTAAGCTACAATAATAGGCGGAGCCTGTCTGGGACATACAGCTCGAGGTCGAGAAGCCGGTCCCGCAGCCACAGCGGCAGCCCTCGCCGACACCACAACCACGGCTCCCCGCACCTGAAGGCCAAGCACAGCCGGGAGGAGCTGAAGAGTGCAAATAGACACGGTCACAAAAGGAAAAAATCTCGTTCGCGTTCGCAGAGCAAATCCAGGGATCATTCCGACGCTGCCAAGAAGCACAGGCACGAGCGGGGACACCACAGGGACAGGCGGGAGAGGTCCCGCTCCTTCGAGAGGTCTCACAAGGGCAAGCACCACGGCAGCGGCCGGTCGGGACACAGCAGGCACAGACGCTGAGGTTTGCACCTGCCCCGGGTTCTGGCTAAGCCTGTACATACCACAGTAAATGGACTCTTTATTTGAGAACAATGGAACCGATTAGGATTTGATTAATTTAAACCCAATATCTAATTTTTCTAAAACATGTAGAAGATTTTTTTTTTTCTTTTGGGAAAGAAACTGTTACCAACTTTTGCACATAATACCTTAGCAGTATCAGATTGGTGGGAAACAACGATCAGGTTAAATTGTATGTATTAGAGTTGTGTATTGTTTATTGATATGAGAACTGGAGAATGGATTTCTGTAAAAAGGCAAAACGTACCTTATTTTTATACAAGTCAATTGCAGACACTTATATTTAAGTATAGTTATTTGTTTAAACGATGGTGGATACTTTCTTACACTGGTTTTAGTCTGCATGTGTTAAAAGATTTTTACAAGAAATAAAATATAAAGCTGTTGTTTTTTTTTTTTACTGCCTGTTGGGTCTCAAATACATTGAAACTGAAGTTACTTTTCTGAAATGCTATCACTTTGGCCGTTGCAGGTTAATGGGACGTGTGGGATATTGATGCGATTCCATCCCAAAGGAGAGACTGGGAAAGCTTTGCTGAAGGAGCTGTGAAGGGCTGCTGGTGTCACAGCTTTCCTGTCGCTGCCCCGGGGAGGGTAGTGGGTGTCTCCTGCCCGTCACTGTCACCTGCTGTTCTCCTCTGGCCTGCTTGTGCTGGCAGGACAAATAACATGCCTGGAGTCATCAAGTTTGGGGATGTTTATTTCCCTCCTTTCATTGCTAATGGTGGGATAATGCAGTAGAAGGAAGAATCCTATTGCCAGTGAAAAGCTTGGGAGCTTTTAGCCGGGCTCCCTGGGGGGAAATGCTGGCAGAGCCTTCCTGCTGCAGCTGCATGGAGGGTGGCACTGTGACAGCTCGGGGACACTGGGGTGTGCTGCCCTGCAGAGGGCAGCTCAGTCTGCTGCTGGGGGGAGTCTTGGCCCCCGGCTGCTGGAGAGCTGTGTCCATGGGACCCAGAGCTGTACACACAGGGCGGCCATGGGTGGAGAGGAGCCATGGAGTGGGCGAGGAGGAATCAGATCTCGTCCCTTCAAGTTGGGGGTTCAGCTGGGAAGCTGGAAAGGGACCTGGTGTCCTGTGCTGCTGCAGGAGCAAGTTCCAACCTCTGCTGGGCCACAAATTCTGCACATCTCAAAAAGGAAAGAAAAAAAATAAATGTGGTTGAGCGAAAGCTTCACTGGAAATGGCACGTTCTCATCAGCAGCCACCCAGCATCCTGCCGGGCCCCGGCTGCAGCTCTTCTCTAGAAACGCAAGAAGTGTGTTTTTGTGAAAAGAGGGGGAAAATACACGGCTTCCTCTGTTTTCTTGGTTACCTCTGTGGTTTTTTTCAATCTGCAGTTACTATTTCATGTGTTTGTTGCTTTTGGGAAAAATCACTTGTTGCTATGGGAATTAAAGTAGCTTTTTTTCCCCTAGATACAAGTATTTAGATGGTTTAGGGCAGTGTTAAAAACCCGGTTCTGAAGTAGGAGCACAACTGGCTGGAGCTCTGTCAGAGTTTGTGTGTCGGAGTCAGGCAGGAGGAGGGCTCGGCCCCTGCGTTTGTGCTAACGTGTAAGCGCTAATTACCCTTCTGTGCTTCTAGTGCCCCTCGCTCCGGCGCTGAAGAGCAGAAGTTACTTCCACACAAAGCTGGAACATCTGGTGATGTTGGACGTCTAGACACCATCTGCTGCAGATTGCCTGGGCTTGCCATCAGCTAGCAAGGAGGTCAGTGTTTGGTCTTGTGTGGGGAAAAAAAGATGTCTTCAACCAGCTTTAGGGATGGTGGCCTCAACCATGCAATGCCCTGGCCAACAGCAGGCCATAGAGTAACGCAGCAGGTCTCTCTGGAAGTCCGAGTAGGGTCAGTGCCGTGAAGAGAAGATGTGCCGGGGCTCTGAGTGACAAGAAGGACAAATTGGGTGGTGGCTTGTGGTCCTTAGAGGGAGTGGAGCAGTCTGAAAGTGGGATGGTGGTCCTGAATGGCTGTAGCCCTGCTAATGTCCCGTTACCTGGAGGACTTGCTTGCCCAGAAGCCACCTTCTTGGCAGCGGTTGAATACTTACATACGTGACAGTGTGGTTACAGCTGGTGGCCAGGCTGCACCCAAAACCAGCTGGGGCTGCAGGGCCACACCTGAGCAAGAGCTGCCCCTCCTCTGCCTCACCCCATGGCCACGCTGTGAATAAGGATGTGTTCATTAAACTCCAAATCACAAAAATTAATCACTTGAGAGGATTCTTTGATCTTTAAGCATCTCTATCAACCTCCAGGAGTCACCTGAGGATATACTGACAAATCTCAGTAGTTGAGAAGTATTTTTCTTTAATGCTTGTTATTTTTAAATTCTTCGGTGTCTTCCATGTGCTTGAGTCACTTACAGAAACCCTTCATCAGCAGAAGCTTATCTCTGAAGGATGTGGTGGCTTTGGTGACCCACCATTGACATCTGAGTGTAGAGCCCAAGGCAGCAGTGCCGCCGCAGGCGGAAACAGCAGAGGGAGGCGTTTGAGAAGCGCGATGGGGTTGTGAGTTCCCTGCGCTGGAACTGTGTTTCTGACCGAGCTCACTGTCACCTGTACGGGCTTAATTTTCACGGCGGTGTGTGACACGCGGTCAGACATTCACCCTTCAGAGTGGAAACGTGTTTATGGTAGAACCGGACTCTAAGGCCCTGCTGCAGCACTGTTTCCCACTGGAACCCCAGGTGTTGGTGGGGATGCAGTGGCTTCCCCGGCTCGGGCTGCACCCCAGCACGGCACCCGCTTCCCTCTGCCCCATCCCTTTATCGCAGAATCGTAGGGGCTGGAAGGGACCTTCGGAGTTCATCTAGTCCAACATCTCCGCCAAAGCAGGGTCACCCAGAGCAGGTTGGACAAGAACGCATCCAGGTGGGTTTTGGGTATCTCCACAGAAGGAGACTCCACGCCCTCCCTGGACAGCCTGTTCCAGGGCTCTGCCATCCTCAAAGTAAAGAAGTTTCTCCTCATGTTGAGACAGAACTTCATATGTTCCAGTTTGTGCCTGTTGCCCCTTGTTCTGTCACTGGGCACCACTGAGGAGTTTGGCTGCATCCTCTTGGCACCCGCCCTTTAGATATTGATAAGCATTGATGAGATCCCTTCTCAGTCTTCTCTTCTCCAGGCTAAACAGACCCACATCTCCCAGCCTTCCCTCATGACAGATGCTCCAGTCCCCTGATCAGCTTTGTAGCCTCCGCTGGACCCTCTCCAGTAGTTCCCCCATGCTTCACTTGCTGTGCTGCTTCTCTCACCAGCACGGATGGAAGTGTGGGGATCCAAAACCGGTGCTGGAGCGTGCAGATGAAGCGCAAAGAAAGATATTTTGGTCTTTCCTCTCCATCTTTCCAGTGTTTTCAGCGATAGCCGTCTCCGGGGCATGGAGGAAGGTTGCTCGGGCTGCATCATCGAACCCAGATGGCCACAGGCAAATGTTTGCTTAACGCCGACAGAGCGGACGCCGTCCTGGGGAAGTGGCAGATGGCAGCTGGGGGGGGGGAGCGGGAACAGGAGCCACGCATCGCCCCGAGCCACAGCCCCGCAGCTTGGACACGTCCCAAAACAACCTGCTCTGAGAGCAAGCAGCTGTGAAAGGCTCGGGCGGCACGGTCTGAGCTGCAGCCCAAAGTGAAAGGAGACCACGGGAGTCCGTGGGCAAACAAAGCAGGGTGTTAAGAGGAGCTTGGCAGGTTGGATCTTGGGGATGGTGACACCTGCCAGCGTCTGGGGCCAAGCACAGCACCCACAGCGCCTGCCCTGCTGCAGCTTCTTGGGAAATACGGAGTATTCCCGCATCGCCTGGTGCTGCAGCTGCTGTTAGAAATGCTGCGGTGGAAATAAGGTGCTGCCACTGAACTTTGAAGACCTGAGAGCCTGAGTTCCCACAGGAATTGGTGGGAAATGTTCCAGCTGACTGGTTCTCCCCAGGTGCTGGGGTTTGGCAGGGTTGGTCTTGCCCTGGGAGTTTCTTTTCCTCAGGAAAAGGATTTTGCTAAAAATCTTTTAACCAAGTTTTCAACAAAATGATGCAAATATTTCAAGTGAGTAAATTCAAACTGTTGCAACCGTCCTTCACGTTCAGCTTTGTTGCAGACGTGCGATGGACACACATGGACCGAAAGGTTTGGATGGCTCGGGGAGAAAAAAATTGTGAACAATCCGAGAGTGCTCTTGGTGGAAATTGTCCCAACAGGTATTCATGAGGGCGTTAGCTGCCCCCGAACCCCGCAGGTTAGTGGCAGCGGGCACAGCAGAGCGTGCCTTGTGCACTGCTGATAATGACTGATAATGATAAGGATCCCTTTTCCGGGAAATCTTTCCCCGGTCCCTTCTCCTGCCAGGAAATGGTCGTGAAATCCGTCATTTCACATCAGTCCCATCCGTGAGCTGCCAAGTCCGTGGGTCTTCTGTCTGTGCTCCTTGTTTCTCCCCCCCCTCCAAAGCACAGGCTGGTTGCTTGCAAGCTCTTTGGGGCAGGAGGAACCTGCTACGGCCCGTGCCCTGCGCCCCCCTCTCCCCTGCAGCGCTCGGGTGTTGTCGCAGCAGAGCACCGGCAATTACACCCCGCTTAGGGAAAAAACACTTCTGTAAAGGAAACAGCTTTCCATTCCCATCTCCTGCCTGGCCACAGACCAGCAGGGAATTTTGAGAAAAAAATAAAAATAAAAATAAAATAAGTTAAAATTAGAAAAGCTGGCCTGAAAAAAATACACCTTTATATTCCAGTAGAAGGAAAAAAATGTCAGAAATTACCATTTTTGTCCCAGGAAATAGAATCCCTCTTCTCAGCTTTGCTGGAGAGGACAAGGGGCTCACAAGCCTCTGTGCAGAAGTCCTCTGGTTTGCCCTGGTCCCCCAAAGCAGCCCCCCCTGCCCAGCTGGGCTGCCCCCCAGGATGCACCCATCGGCTTCCCGGGCTGCTACCGGCTGCGCCTGCTGCCGTTCTGGGTTTTATTCTGTAGGTGGAAGTATTGCAAAGCTGACACGAGCATCCCCAGGCGTGCACACACACGCATGCCTGCACACGTACACACACACAGAGGGACACAGCTGGGCTGGTACCACTGACCACACCAAAACGGAGCAGAGGAAGAGGAGGGGATGGTGCTGATGGGTGGGCAGCCTTGAGAGAGGGCATCAACCACCAGAGGTGTGATGTACCCCAGTATCGACCAGGTTAAAACCAGTGTAAAAGCATCCGCAGGCAGCTCTGCAACGGCTTGGGTGGCCCGGATTGAATTACCCCTAAAAGGCCAATTGCAACCGCAGCCACGGAGAGTCAATAAGTTAAAATGGCTGCTGTGCATGAGGAAATCTCCACATGACGCTAATGAACATTGATTTAATTGCACTGTTGGGCACCTCTCAGATAAATACATATTTTAAATAGTTTGAAGCAGGAGGGGATGGATTTAGGTTGCTTTGAGCCACGCTGGTTTAAAGCTGTCCCAGGTCTGCAGGAGCCGAGAGACAGAGAATCCCTCCGAGGTGTCCCCGTATCTCACATCCCTGCTCAGCTGCTGTTCCCAGCCTGGTTTGCCTGAGCATTAAAAGGTCTGTTATCTCCAAAGCGGTGATACATCTTGCTGCCCCATCAGTTCCCCTAATGACCGCTCTGTTCAGCTGATTGATAACAACCCAGACCCCACCGTACCTAACGCCTCCCCGTGCCTGGCACTTGCACCCTGCTCCCTGGGGCCGTGCGGGGTCTCCTGCCGGGGAGGTGTGTGTGTCTCAGTACAGAAAGAAAGTGTGAGAAGCACCAGCAGGTAATTAATCCATTTTACAACTAATATAAATATCCACTCCAAAAGGGTGTCTCAAAGGAGCCAGTCCAGGGCCACAGGCTTCCCGAGGGGACCAGAGGAGCATCACCGGTCATGTCACGGTGACATCAGAAGCCATCACCAGCCAATAAACCCCTAACAGGACTGTGCTGTCCCCAGGATTTAAGGGAAGAATGCCATTTGACGATGAAGATGTGGGTTTACTCAGAGCCGACTCATTTTCCCCACATGCAGAATTTCCTCACAGGTAAATGAAAAGTGCAGAAAGCCAGGTAAAGGTACCAGATTTAAGAAGAATATAGTTCTTGGTGTAGGTTTAATGCCTCGGGGTGGGGGGGTGGGGGGGCTGGAAGAGGCTCTCCCCAAAGAGGAACGGGCAGTGGGGCTGGCAGCTCCTGCTTGACCTCCCCCCCGTGCCCTGAACACACCAGCTGCTCCCTGGCACTTTTCTTCAGGGTCGCAGGAAAAGGCATTTTCAGCCACTGTCCAAAGAGCAGAGGGGTGGTGCTGGCTGAGCAGGGGCTCATGGTCACCACCGCTTTGGCATCCAGCAGCTGCTGACCCATTTCCAGTGAAATTCCCAGCCCAAAGCCTACTGCAAGGTAAAACCATCGTAGCAGGTTTTAAATCTGGCACAGCAGAGCAAACAGCACAGGAGGGGGCACAGGGGCATTAAAAAAGCTGCTTTCCAGGGGCTGTGCTGGGACCTGGCATGAGAAGGGATGCAGGGCTGGGAGCGTGAGCCCACTGGCTGCCACTGCCAGAGAAAGCAGGGATCTCTCAGGAATGGTTTTAACCGCGTCCAGTGCTTCACTTAACAAGCAAGTAATCTTCAGCCTATTAAAGAGATCAGAAGCATTACGTATTTTTAAGCCACAGCTTCTTAATTTATGTTCTTAAATATTCCTTTATTCCTGGTTAGCAGACTGCATCCGCAGGAGGAATCGATAGAGTTGTTTCTTTAATGTGACTTTTGAAGTTCCTTCTTCTCCTTTTATTTTTTCCCCTTAACAGGAGATTTTTTTTTTTCAATTAAAACCTTTGCAGACTGCCTCTGATCTCTTTAATAGGCTGAAAATTGCTACAGTCCATGTATATCCCCTTGGCCAAGGCCAATTGCCCCAGCTCCCACTCCTCCAGCCACCACTGCCCGGAGCCCCTGGGAGGGGCTGCAGGGGGGTGCCGTGGGGGGCTCTGTGGGGCTGTGCTCACCACGCTCCTTCTGTTCCAACGACAATCAATTTGTCGCCGAGTTTCAACTTGAAATCACACCTCAAACATCGCCGCTTCATCCAGGCATCCTCCAAAATCACATCGCAAACGCCGGCACCCACGCAGCGATCCCTGGGGCTGACGGCGTCGCTGCAGTCGGAATTAATTACTGTACAAACACAGAGAGAGCGATCCAATAAGAGACCTCATTAACATATTAGCACCAAAAAATCAGAGGAGAACATGGACTTGTTGAAGCCAAGACACGTCTCTTGGCCAGGCTCAGCTTGCCCATGCCATGCTGGGGGGCAGCTGGTGCCCGTGGGACAGCCAGGGCTCCAGCCTGTCCAGCAGCCCGAGGGTTTGTGCGCACAACTCCTACTCAAGCCAGAAAAATTTTGCCCCCCAGATGCCCAGGTGAGACTGAGGGTCTAGGAGGGAGGACAAGGAGGTGTTGCTAAGTACTTGTGACAGCAAAGCACATCTGCAGGAGCGCAGATAATTGGTGGGCAAAGCAAATGGTCTGAACTTGTCAGCTCATTGGAAGGCAAAATTCATACTCATCGTAACTGTGTGCAACCTGTGAGGGCTCTGTCTGCTCTACAGACCGTGTCACTTCTGCTACGCCCGGCTTTAAGCTTACCTTTTTTTTTTTATTTGGTAGGAAAAAACCCATAAACAACTGCAATTTGAGCCTTTTTCCCTGAGGTCAAAATGGCTCACTCAGCCGACTAAAAGTGCTCTGGTTTGGAGGGAGCCAAACAACAGCCCAAGTGCGCTTGCACAGAGGATGCTGAGGATTTGGGGCCAGCGGCGCAGTGGGGACACCGACCCGCACATCCTTCCTCAAACAGCGCCTGAAATGGCTCCAAAGTGCCGCAAGCAAGCATCGATCCAAGAAATTATATTTACCCACCAACTATTGCACAGCCACTGTGTAAATATCATGAGGGATTGACCAAGGCAGAATTATTAGACCGGTACCCCCGTTCCCTTCAGAGAGCAGTGCTATCCAAGTGAAAAACAATCATGTAAAGAATAATTAAGTTCTCCTGTCTCCTGTGCATTTTTGTGCATTAAGAACAAATCCCGTTGTTAAAGGGTTTCTCTGCTGCAGCAAACGTCCACCAAACCAGAGAGCTGGTCCAGCTGAGGTAGGGCAGGTCCTGGGCAGCCAAGCAGCACATGCCCTGTGCAGATAAGGAATCAAGGGAGGAAATTAATAGCACAATGGTCTTAAACCAAGTGAACCTAATTCAAGCACACCCGTTCAGTGAAGCAGTGCAGCTTTGGAAAACACCTACAGGCCTTAGGATCCTCAGGTTTGTATTGGGAGTTAGGTACCTTTTGCAGCCAGTTTTCAGTCCCACTTTAAAGCGGTATAGAGGCTGAGAAGCTGAAGTTTTGTTCAAAGCCTGTAGGCTTTTATATGCCACAATCCCTCTGCAAAGAACCCAAACCCTTAAGCATCTCGCTCCAGTTGGCAATACGTTTCAAAACTTACGCCCTGCGCTGAGAAGACACCTGGCCTGACAACACCCGTAAGGCTGACAGATAACTGAAGGGAACAAACCGGAGGGGAGAGGGCTGGAGCTATCGCAGGTGTCCCTTTTAAGAGAATAAAATTGGTGCTCTCCGGGCGCAGAGCATCCTCCTGCCTCCCTCCGCTCCCTGCCTCTCGGGGGGCTCGGAGCCCTGGGCGAGCCCAGCCCCAAGCAAGCACTCCCGGTATTTCATATTTTCATCCACAGCAATTTTTATAAACGAGTCAGACGCTAAAGGATTATAGCACAGTAGTTTGCCATCAAGGAAACCGCAAGCAACAAACAAAGATGTTATCTCAAACATATGGATCTTATTTGAGGAAATATGTCTGGTTACATTAATTGACACAATACGGCTTGGGGCTGTTTTTTGTTTTATAACTCCTCGTGGGTTCCCCTGGCAACAGCGAAGCTAATGGCAGGGATACCAGAGCTGAAAACACAAAGGCAGGACCGAACACCCTTCCCTCCGCCCCGTACATGTCCTCGACAGCCAAGTACAAGTGCTGGCCGCAGATGCCGGCAGGCATTGACCTTGCAACCGTGTTTTGCTGGCGTTCTTCAGGCCAGCGAGCCGTGCCGGGGGACGTAAGCCCCAGACACCCTTTTCAAACCACCCTCTGCCCCCCCCACCCTCCCCATATGTGAGAGCTTTCACAAAGCTGTGCTCAGGGATTCCCGGGATAAGAGCCCCCGACGCTGTAACCCCTGCCTGCGGGATGCTGCGCATCCCCTGGGAGCAGAGCTGGGCACGGGGACAAACTCCGAGCAAGCTCTTGGAGACCATGTTTTGCCCCGGCACACTCCTGTGAAGGCAATAGAGATGAGTGAGGTCCCATTTTCAAGAAAGTTTAGGAAGCTGCTGGCTTTTTCAAAAGATTGGCAAAAAAAGGCTTGGGTACTGAAAGGCAGAGAGACAACTGGAGGGAAAGCCAACCGTAACCCGGGCTACATCCCCAGCAGCGTGGCCAGCAGGGCCAGGGAGGGGATTCTGCCCCTCTGCTCAGCTCTGGTGAGAATCCCCTGCAGTGCCGTGTCCAGCTTTAGAGCCCCCAACATCAGAACAACACGGACCTGTTGGAGCAGGTCCAGAGGAGGGCATGAAGATGATCTGAGGGTCAGAGCACCTCTGCTGTGAGGACAGGCTGAGAGAGTTGGGGTTGTTCAGCCTGGAGAAGAGAAGGCTCTGGGGAGACCTTAGAGCCCCTTCCAGTCCCTAAAGGGGCT
>JAOXNO010000052.1:9042404-9064606 GCA_028565335.1 Limnodromus scolopaceus
TGGAGGTGTTCAAGACCAGGCTGGATGGGGCTTTGAGCAACCTGGTCTAGTGGGAGGTGTCCCTGCCCATGGCAGGGTGTGGGAATGAGAGTCTTTAAGGTCCCTTCCAACTCTAATCATTCTGTGATCCTATGATTCTATAAATCCAGCTGCTTAGGAGCTACTCCCAGCCGGACACGAGCTACTTGAGTCCTTCCAGCAGCCTCAGTAAGTGTCAGGCTGCAGCTTTAGGTAGTTCATGAGCTTTACAAAATCTGCTGAGCCTTGATAGCGTTGTAGGTGTTTCAGGAAGAGGTGGGCACTGAAATACCTTTCGGAGTTGTCTATGGGGCAAAGGGAGAGGGTGCAGAAAAGGAGATGTGATCATTTCTAACTGCATCGCTTAATTATGCTTTTGCCGATTACCACAAGGCCAGAAACGAATTTTCACCACTAGATGTGTTACTTTAAAAGAAGTACCCAAAGCAGACACTGAGGTTGTGCACAGCTAAAGACAGGGCTTTGGGCGAGACGTGCCAGCCCACGGTCACCGTGTCCTGCTCACGCTCTCAGGGTTACGGTGATCATGAGGCGTGAGATCCATGAATCATTTTCCTTGGGTCAGGCTAAGAGAGATCACTGGGGACTTTTGCCTTTCGGGATCTGTGCTGTAGTCTGGTTTCTGTTCTCTATGCATCCCCTTAATGCAAGCTTTTCTGTTTCAGGAGCCTGCCAAGGCTTTTGCTCTCCCCTGTTATTTACGGTGCTGGCTTTTCAGTCTTTTCTGTAGACTTAATGCTTATTACGTAAATGTGAACTGGGCTGTGATCGTGCTGGGAGGATGTTCTGCAGACCTTCTGCGTGACCTTACCCATCGGCGGGTTCCCATGTCTCCATTACTGCAGCTCACACCCTGGGAGTCAGGGAATGTACCTACGGCTCACGTCCTCTCATGAAGTCCCTCGGGCAAAGGACTCTTCCCTTGTAAGCTGGAGGCACAGCAGGTTTGTAACATCCTTGCCCAAAGGTAGCCAGAGGAAAGTATTTCTGTGAATTTCTGTGCATATAATTCATAGAAAAGCCTGGTCATCAGAAGCAACTTTTTATCCTTTTGTTTTATAGCACAGGAATTAAAAATCAAACCGCTCCCCGTGTACGGTTTTAGCTGATGAATTACTGTCTCGTTCCAGCCCCAGTAACTGCTTCCATTGCCCTCGAAGGAGGTGCTATTGTTATTTTTAGAAGGAATCAACAAAAACAAAACCCCAAAAAGACATCAGCAAATATAATGAAGTTGGCAACTGCTGATCTATGAAAGCTCTGTGGCAATACTGCTACTTGGTTACACCCACAGCACCCATAAATCATTCTCCACGTCTGACCTCTTTCTGGACACTTTTCAGCTGTTCCTGATGATCCTTTTTTGGGTACTTTTCCCAAAACGCACATGTGGTTCTTTGTTCAGAACTTTACGATGATTAAAATGACCAGTCAGTCCTGGTAACTTAAAACAAATATTGCAGCTAGCACAATGCTTCCCATACACAGGAAACAGCTGGACAAATGGATGCTGAAACGGATTTCCATAAAAGCCAATGATTCATGAAATCTGGTGTTCGGCAAGCAGGGTCAGCTCCGGGTTCCTGAGGAGCTTCCTCTGCCGGAGACAGACTCCACCGCCCCGTCCGCCGCGCTGCGAACCGTTACCCTCCCGCCCACCCTCGGCATCACGTGCGATTTTAGCAGAATAGCAGGAATTCGCTAAATAGAGCCGTGGGGGTATGTTTCATCTACATTTCCTGCTGCCAATTAAATGCTTCTCAGCTGACCCATACAGGGAAAAAAAGTGATCTCATAAGTCAAGAAAAGGCAACCCACGTGTTATTAATGCTTTCGGTTGTTTCAGTGCTCAGGGACCTGTAAGTAGTTTCACTGACAAGGACATTTGGACAGGACAAGAGAGCATGACCCTCCAACCAACCCCATCAGCAAAGGAGAATCTGCTGCACTTGCAGTGGATCTTAAGGCTCCTCTCGTAGTGCCTCTGTGACCACCAGATTTCTCCAAGGACTCAGAGTTCAAAGCAGGTACTTGCCAGCTGGGCATTATTCATTGTAGTAAAGCGGTAGTAGGCCCAAATAAATCACTTTCCATGTCACATAAATTGGGAGACGGAAAATACCATTGAGGTCACACGGTTCATCAGCTCCTGCTGGTGCAGGGCTGCTCCTGACAGAACATTTTCCATAGCTTTTTTCCTGTCCACTTTGAATGGTTCAAGCACAGGGGCTCCTCCGCTTACCCTAGAGATCTTCCGTGGCTGACACAACTCCACGTGAGGACATTTTTCCTCTGTGTTGCACTGAAACTTTCCTTTGCTAAATGTCATCCTGTTACTGCCATGGCGGACCACCCTGAATTATTCCGCTAATGTTTACCGCCCTCAGTTTTCATTCTGTGCCTGTCACCATAGTGTCCGGGTACTTCTGACCTGCAGAGACATCCCACTGTAGATAAAAGGTGGTCGTGTGCTGCTTGTGGCTACCTCTCCAAGCACCAAAGACACCTTGGGCAAACCATCTGTCTGTGCCTCACATGGACAAACCCAGACAACCTCGAAATTAATGAACTAAAGTGATCAAAGTAGTATGGCTGTTGTAGAAGAAGTTTGTCAAAAACTTGACACCCACCTAAATTTAGCAAAAAGAAAATCAGCAGCCTGAACTGCTATAATGGATGAGGAAGCCAAGGGAATGGTCTTCTTCACACTTAGAAGTCTGTTGGTACTCGTGAGACATATTTTCTGGTTGTATGCAAGTTAAGTGAAGATGTCACCACACAGAACCTACTTCCAGCTACCCATCCTAATTAAACCCCAGATATGTGGGCTCCATATGAAAATCTTACCTTTGTAAGGCAAAGGTGTGGGTTGGGACGCTGTGAAAAGCAGTGGACGGGTAACAGCTGGATGCTCGGCCCTGGATGAACCATTATTTTTATGTGAAAACCATCAGAAACTTGGCCACAAATTCTTTCCTCTGGCATGACATCGTGCTCTTTTCATAGGAACGAAGCACTCACAAAAACGTGGTTACAGGGTCAAATGGGATCCCCGCAAGTCTGAAAAGGTGCTGAGAGCAGAACTGCCAGCCTGTGCCCTGGAGAAACGATCAGCGGTTGTTCATTAGCATCCGCACGACGGGATGAGAGGCAGTTACAGCTCAATGTTGCCATCACTGTAGCACAGACAGGCGAGAAGACACAGCCACAAAAGCCCCACCACACCCTCTGAACACCCTCCTGCCACCTCCTAAAAGTTAATGAAAATAATTCTTCTGTGTAAATATTTCTTTAAAAAGAAAGTTAAAATTCTCTGTGATTTTTTGCAAGAAACACCACCAGTATTTTTCTGCGATGCTGCAACTCCTTGACCCACAGCGTCAGGGAAAAGCCGCAGAGCTGCCCCGTGGCAGGCGGTGCAGGGCCGAGCCCGGACTGCAGAGCCTGAAGCCAGAAATAGCCACTGGCCTCGCGTATCCTTAGAAATTCAATTTCCCGGTAGCCCTTACCAAGCAGCCCCATAAAACAGAGTGGCTCCAGTGTTACAAACCTGCCCTGGAGGTCTCAGCAGAGGCGCAGCACCGGGCAGGGGGGTGGCCAGCAGCATGGGGAGGTCTACCAGATCCTGTGGCCATGAGTCACGTCTGATACCGTGTTGAAATAGTAACTGACTTTTGCATAAATCTGTGCATCAATTGGTAACTCCAGCACTTCCCACATCCCCCCAGAGCCCACTGCTCACCTTATCGAGACGTGTGTGTGAGCGCATCCATGTGGCATCAGACAAACCTGCAGGGAAAGATGGATCACAGGAGGCAGGAGGTGGGGACTCACGGCAGGTCAACGGGGAGAGGAGGAGAAGGAAATATCTCCTGTCTGGGCGGCGAAGGGTTCAAGTTAATCCTCTACAGCTGCGCTGTCTGTGCTGCACTGGAAGAAAAAGTTAAAAAAAGGCAATCCTAGCAAAGGACACAAGCTTTCCAATTTCACTACTTGGCCACAGATAACCTGGCGTCCTTCGCCTTGCAGATCTCCTTATCTCACTCCGGGTACACACACACAGAGCCAAGTGACCTGTTAACAGCAATTTAACCACTTAGGGTTTATTTTCCTTCGCCGACACCAGAGATGCCCCCACACACAATATTTACCCGTAGCCATAGCTGCAGTAAGCAACACGGCTACAACAACTTTTCAGCGTCAGCAGCAGAGAGCTGGTTGAGCCTCCACCCCACCTCACCCATCGCTCACTGTCCCTGGGTCTGGGACAATGGAATGGGGGAGCAAAGGGGGCGACAGGAGTGCTCGGACCTTCCCAACTCCCAGCAAAGCCTGACACAGGATGGCAGAGTGAGACACCAGTGTCAGCAAACGCCACGCTCCAGCCTAACTGCTTCCTCGCTGAGGGCACACGTGAATGGTGACGCGCATCCAAAGCCCGTCCGTTCATGGCACCGACCAAGATGTTGGGCAAAACAGAGGGGACAAGGCACCTCTCCTTCTGCAAGCTGAAGACACTGCCACCGAGGCTGGAGTTGATCAGTGATGCTCACAGTCTTCTTTGTTTCAGGGTCTCTTCAGCATACAGCAGTTGTTGCATGCAGCCCTTCGTTCTCAATTTGCAAGTTTATCTTTATTTTTTTTAAAAAAAAGAACAAGTAGGCAGCTGTATTGCCGCAGGCTAACTTGGCACCAGACCGGGACTGCGGTCCTGCCAGCCAGAGCTCAGCCAGCCAGCAACAGACACAGCGAGGATTTCCCTCCTGACTCAGTGACGGGCAGGGGAGAACACCAAACCCCAAAAATCTGGATCCAGCCCCAATCTCACACCCAAGGGAGGAAGGCGGATGCTGGAGTGGCAGGATTGGGGCTGCCCCTGACTTCTGCCTTGGCCACTGCTCCTCGCTCACTGTTACGGGTGGAGAAGCAGTGTTATATTTATTGATAAAAAACAATGATTTAACAGAGTTTGATAGTAAATGCGACAGTGTTTTAACAAGATTTGACGGCAAGGCACACTTGGCTATTTACTGCATGGAGGACAGGGTCAGACAGAGCCATCAGGGAGATCCCCCGTTGATTTGAGGTTCAGAAAGAACCTTCTTGCTTTTTAAACTCCTTCTCAGAGTGTGTGTGCGGTCGGATCCAGTCCTAGTCCCAGACTTCATCAATGGTTTCTGTCTAAAGGATTATATGTGTGCAATCAATCCTTTACGTCACTTAACTATGATTTCAAATTTTACAATGGTATTAGTTCACTTACCGAGGATCTGTTGTGGCAAGGAATCTCTTAACCTCAAGGAGCAGTAACCTGGAGAGGCGTTCCTACCCAAGGGGAGATCCTGGCCTGCAGCCTGCTGCCGTGCAGGAGAGCTCCAAAGGCTCTTGGGCTGTTCACTGTTTATGGGGGTAAGATGATTGACTTACAGTCACATTTGCATATTGACCACGGCACCAGCGTTGTGGTTCGGTGGGCGCATTGCTCAAGCTAGCCCTTGGCTATTGTGGTGTTATCTGTCTCCTCGAAACCACTTTGGGTTACAGGAGATAAAGGTCAGTTCGGGAGGGGGGAGCACACTGTCACACTCACACCTGGAGCAGCCAGGGGCCACCATGAGACTGTGCCTAGTGCGGAGCCTCTCTGAGCTTTCATACCAACAGCTGCTGATAAAACCTGGATAAACACTGAACACCTCCTGCCACAACACTCCAGAAGGGCACAATGTGTACAGCCAGGCTTTCCTTACCATGCGCGCCTGCCAAACCAAACTAGATCTAGCTATTCTATTTTTCCAACTATTTTTCCTTTATTTTTAATTTCTGTATATCACAAGGTGTTAAAACACAAAGGAAACAAGGTTAGACCCGTCTCTTTAGGAGCGTGTACACCTGCCAGCCTGGCCCTCCCTTCACCAGCACCAACCCAGGCTGCCTGGGGACAGGGCACTTGTGTTGAACAGGATCATTAATGTGATGCTGCAGTGTACCCAGCTATCAGTACTTACCCTGGAGGTGCCCCAGCTGAGGAGAAAACCTGAGAAAGTGCTATCTAGGGAGAGCCAGGCTGGATATGGAAGTGGGCCAGGCCAGCATGGACTCAGCACCTGGCTGGCATTGCCAAATCAGCAGAGTCTCCCTGTTGGCATCCAAGTCCAGGCAGATCTGGCACCGGCACCTTCCGTGCTACATACATTTCCCGTTGAAACAAGATTTGGTTGTAGTTTGTAAGAGCTAGCAGCTTTTACACATGTCAAAATATTTCTCCTATTGCCCCTTGCTGGCTGTATCTCCCACACTCTTCTGGGATGACTGATGATGAAGAAAAGAGGTTCTTGGCATGTTCCTGTTTAGTTATAAAAAGCACATCTAAGGCCCTGCATTCTGCAGTGGGAATCAAAAGTGGTAGGATCAATTTCTTTGATTCTATTTCCAAGCCTTTTCCAGCAACACCCTACCCCAATGGCTGCACCTCTTCTTATCTTTTCCATAAATAACTTCATTATTTCCTAAACTGACCATGAACAAACAACACCAGGACTGCTGGAAGTGGGAGAAGGGGCCACTGTACCCCCATGGCTCTGTCTTCTCTCCTCCCCGCCAAGTGCCTCTTTCAGAGAGCGGGTGGCCTGGGTCAGCTTATGAAGGAGAAGGACAAATTTAGCTATTTCTGTGTGCAAAAATGCAGAACCGAGACTCTGCAGTTTCAACAAATGTGGCAGGTACAGACAGGCAGGACAGACACGCAGCTTTTAAAAGTCAGTCTCCGAGAAATAATATATTTTGCACATGAAATCCATTGCTAAAGATAATAACTACATAATAA
This sequence comes from Limnodromus scolopaceus, assembly GCA_028565335.1. Taxonomy (NCBI): domain Eukaryota; kingdom Metazoa; phylum Chordata; class Aves; order Charadriiformes; family Scolopacidae; genus Limnodromus; species Limnodromus scolopaceus. Next base: position 9,049,267 of record JAOXNO010000052.1, read on the forward strand.
TTAATTCATGCCAATTGCACTGGCTTTAGAAACGACTGCTAAGCAAACTGCCAGTGGCAAGGTCAAATACTACAGTGAACCACAGAAGACAAACTGAAGAGCACAGACATCCCCAGCTTACTCCTCTGCTCTATTGCAGCAAAACCCACTCACTCAGACACTTCCACTTACGCAGCTAAGGCGGCAGTGAAGGATCTGGTAAGTGATGTATTTTTTCTCCCTACCGAGACTTGCAGAGTATTAATTTCAACAGCAGTCTGCTAATGGCTACTCAGGGATGCTCGGATGAAGTGAGCAGGGCCGAAGCCCTTAGAGAAATCCCTTCAAGGTACCAACTGCTGAGCTCGTTCCGGTGTTGTGTGTCCCTGAACACACACTGGTTCCTGTGGTGGGCTGATGCAGATTCCCACCCAGGCAGGGATAAGTGCATCCCATCAGCAACCAGCTCAGCCTCAGCGTGCTCAGACACATGGCTCGAGAAGGAAACCTCGAATAAAGCGGCTTCCACAGGTATTCCTGCTGAGCAAGGTCACGCCGAGCTCTTGGCTGGTTTGCCTCTTTGGACTCTTAAAATCTTTGGGCTGTGTTGGCAAAATACTGTACTGTTGTAATGGAGACATCATTTCTTTTCAGTCCCCTCACCCCCTGCAGGTGTGGCCTCATGAGCTGTAATTCTGCAGAGCAAAGCTTCATGCTGAGGTGTCACTTGAGAAGACCACCCTGTGACTGGGTCAGGACATCAGGTTTCACTTTAAATGATGTTTAAGAACAGCCCTGCCTATGCTGGTCACTAACCTCCACGGTCCCCACGAAACCCACCGCTCCTTGGAGCACACCCCACATCACCCGGGCATTTCACCCTGTTTACATTTAAACTTGCCAGGGTTGTTAGTGTGACATCCTGGCAAAATTACAGCCTAAGCAATAACAAGTGCAAAGTCCAGTATTAATACCCCATTTATTCCCATTTTTGGTTTCGTTTGGCCTTTACAATGGGTATGAAAAAGGGCTGAACCTCAGGTTGTCTACATGTTCGTGCCTAGAGCAAACTGCTTCCACAACAGACCATGGAGGGACTCTCACAAACCTATGCCTGCCCCACTCTCTGACCTAGCACCTTAATTATCTTCTTCTGTACTTTGTCCAAAAGTTGTTTGCATCATTAAAGACCTTTTACACACTGCTGACTGCAGCTGGCTTTCTTCGTGTGCACCGCAATCAACTTCTTATTTATACCAAATCGTTCTTTCAACTTTTACATCAGGGAATTCAGAAGCTTTGAAGCATTTCCAGCCTCCGCCGCAGCACGGGTGAACGGGCACATGCCCGAAGCGGGCTCCGTCTGCCTCTGCTGTCCCCCCAGTGACACACTCTGCGTCTTACGTGATGGCCAGCATGGGATCTAGCACTGAGTCACACCAGAGAGCATTTTCCTGCCCTGGGATAGTTTCAGCTTTCCACAAATAAGAAAACAAAAAGCAAAACTTTCCCAGGTTGCTGAAACACGATCCTGTATCTTTCGACTTTCGGTTTGAATTCCAGCTTCTTTTTTACCGTAATTAAGTCACTAATTGCATTCCGTATTTTTTCCAAATGGACTAAAATATAAATTTAAAATAAAAATTTAACATCCAGTAGTGTCAAAACAGTGTATTCTATCAACTTGAAAAATATTAAATATCATTTTGGAAAGTGGAGGCTCCCCAAAACAAACCGTTTCCTGTAAACTTGTAGGTTTAAGGAACGAGCAAACCCAGGATTTATAGGTTAAAATGTCTCTGTGTCATCACTTGTGTGTTCCTGACATTTAGAAAGTGATTGACTTTTAGGAGGTATAAAAATCTACACAGCTTTCGGAGCAGCCAGCATCACTCCACACCCTATTAAAAGAACAAGCACAAGTACCAGGAGAGTAAGGAATAGATGGCACCCGCAGTGTGATTCAGGACTGCTCTTTTATCCTCTAGTATGTTAGGTTATGACTCACACAAAAAGATAACAGTTAAATCTGATTTTTTAAGAGGTTGGTGCCGTGCTTAGACCTGAGATAGTGACATTTTCTGGTGTAATCAGACAAGCGCCACGACCAAAACGGCTGTTGGATTATTAGCACATCCATTTTGTTTCTAATTTCGTTCAGTGTGTGACATCAAATAGAGGATTAATAAAAAAAAAACCAAGTAGAATATCTGTTTATGCACGACCTGTGGACATGGGGATGTGCTGGCATTTCACAAGCAGAGGAATTGCTCTGTTTCTCTCCCCGTGCCCTTGTTCAGAGCTGCCCTACACACAGTGTGGCACTTCACAGTGTCACTTAACGGCCTGCAGCCCAACGAGCAAGGCAAATACACAGCTGTCCTGGGGTGTGAGGGGCCAACAGTGTAAAATCTGCAATTTCTGGACTACGCAGAGGGTGGTCACATACCAGAAACAGGCAAAGAAGGAAGGCAATGGGCACAGTGTGATGCACGTCCTAATACTAGCCAAGTCTGATAATGACACAATTTTGCGAGCCTGCTGGTCGCGTCTGCTCTGCTTTCACTTTTAATAAGTTCCCATGGAGCAATGTACCCCCAGCCCTGCACGTGGCCAGGGTGGGACAGCAGGCAGGGCTGGTCCCACCGCAGCACAATCCTCCCTCCAAGCTCTTCTCCATCTCCCACAGACACCTGGGCCTTTACTCCAGCTCAGCCTCAACTCCCTGCCTTAGCTCCCACCTGACCCCCCAATTCTGCTTTGATTCTTCAAACCCTTGTTGTGCCAAGCCCCGAGAGTTTCATTGCTTCAGAGCAAACCCTTGCATCCCTGCAGAGGGATCAAAGGTTGCTCACACTCCCCCAGCATGGAGCCCAACAGCCGGGAGTCACTTCTTCGACACGCCAATTTGCATCGAGAAGCTCTTTAAAGCTCTCTTCAGAGAGACATGAAACTGCCTTTCTGTCCAATGAATCACTGAAGCCTATAATCAGCAGAAGACAGGACCTGTGAAGCACACAAAAAGGGCTTTCTGCCTCACAAAAGGTATGGGGACAAGGTATAATATTGTATCATGGAATCATAGAATCATTTTGGTTGGAAAGAACTTTAGGATCATTGAGTCCAATCGTTAACCTAACACTGCCTAAACCACCACTAAACCATGTCCCTCAGCAGCACATCAACACATCCTTTAAATATCTTCAAGGTATTTAACTTCAAGGTAACACATACTTGCTTTTGCCAGTGAAGCTCTGGTGGATTTGTACTCGTTTTCGCCGCAGAGTTATAGCGCAATGGGATCACTTAGCGCTAACAGAAGGTGTTACTTTGGTAGGCTGCTCGGTGATCGTCCTTTGGCTCACTGGGAAGAAATATAGTCACATCCTGGCACTGACCTTAATTCACCACTCATTCAAGGCTCCAGATGGAAAACTGCAAGGAGGGACCGTGTGTCGCGCGGTTGTTTCAGCGGACAGAGGGTATCTCTGGAGAGACAAGCAAAAATAATCTGCGGGAACTGGCCATGCTTGCCTGGAAGATTTTTTTTTCATTATCTGGGAACAGTTCACAGTGCAATGCCAGATGCTCATATTTTCCATCACACAAATTATATTTCCGGTGTTAAAATCTCTTCAACATTAATCTTTTGCAGTGCCCTTTTTATTATCCTATCAAAATTAATTTTGTACTAAGCTTTGACGATGAAAAAAAAAACACGAAACCACATAAGCACTAAGCATATTTGGTTATATTGTTTCACACCAGTACAGTTGTATATGGAGTTTATTCTTCCTACAGTAGAATACACTGAACCACCTATAACAAATAAAGACAAAATCAAACACTAAATTTTCATTATGTAAATAAGTTCCAATTTAAAGTAACTAAAAATAAAGATGTATGGGTTTTGTCTGAGAAAGGAAATTTCTCCAGTTTCATTCTTCTGCTCTTTCTTTTATATTAAAAATGCAAAGCACTTCTGCAGCATACTGCAGGCTTTAAAGGGGACTAGTTATAAAACACTGGGAGCCAAATAAAGAATTTAAAGCAAAGAATATCTCACAGCACAACTGTTTCTTTAAATTGAAAGAAAGACAGTCCATCTTTTTTTTCTGATTAATACATTTTAATGATAAATGGCATTGGGTCTGGCTCTAGTTTCTATTTTCATATACTTTTAATGCTGCTAAGATACCCAGATGCTTTTTTCTGAAGTCTAATTTCTTCCTTCATGGAAAAACTCCATATGCAAGCCACAGGCTGGGATCCCAGATCATACACACCAACTCAGTTAAAGATCTATTTATCATTTTTAATGCATGAGGCACTTTATTTTGTAATATCCAATTAGCAATAAAAGCTTGATACATATGGCAAGCACTTATATCTATGACACATATGGCAAGCACTTTGATACATATGGAAAGCAGTAATTTCATCACCTGTCAAAGGAGCAGCAAGACAGCTCCATGCCACCAGAAATGGATTTGACTCTTTCTGTACTATTTTCTGTGGAGAACACAGAGATTTTGGTCATCTTTCAGTGGAAAAGTGATGACCCATAATGGAGCATAGACTGACTGCTCCAGCAAGTGACCTGGGACAGGGAGCATGCCTTAGGAAAGTCCAGGTTCTCCTGCCCCAGCTTCCCACAGGCTGGATCTGAGCCATTTCTTGTCCAAAAGTTTGCATTTGTGATATGCTTGAAATAACACGCCTGGCTCTTACTGCACGTACTGTGGGCTCTGATGCTCATCAACACTTGAGTTAGGTTTGGCTTTCCCAAGGCAGCCCATGGAGTCTCCATGCTGGGTACTTCCAGTGCAATCCAAGAACTCACCTCCCTGATATACCATGAGTCCTGATCTCCTGAGAGTCCAGGCTACATGTGGGTACTTGATCAGTCTTTGCTGCTTGTTTCTGCTCCTTTTCCAGAATGAACCAGCAAGTTCCTTCTGAGATAAAGCCAAGTCACAGCTCTGAGCACAGCTAGCATCAAGGACTGTCCCCAGAAGAGGTCCTGAACTAGTCTCACAGGATGTCCCCTATTCAAAGCTTTCCCCATCTATACTACACTGGCCATGTCTGTCTGGTTTTATCTCCTGGGATGCCAAGGAGACAGCAAGAAGAGAACAACTGCTATGTTACAGTTGTCTAAATATTGCTATTGTAATTCTTCTACAGCAGCCAAGCATCACTCTGGATGCAGAAGTTTGAGGCATCATGAAAGGGCTCTGCTGTTGCTTTGTGTTCCAGAAACGCTGTAATGACTCCACTTGCCCTGTCCCACCTTGGCTTTGGATAGCGCTCTGCACCTCCTCTTCCATCACACATAGATATATGACCGACCACGGTCTCCTTTTCCAACCCACAAACCCACGAATGTGACAGCAATCCCCTCACAACTTGCACCCAGGCAACTGTGCTTCCTCCTAATCATGCTGTGCTCAACTACTGTGTGTAGACTCTCTCCAGTTAATAGTAAGACACTACATATTTGAAACTTTTCTGGAAGTGATGACTACTGGATAAAAATAAATGGATACACTTGGTAATAACACAGTATGTTAGCACACTAGATGCAAACTGGCAGCCTGCTAGTGGGATTAATAATTTATGGAAAGATTTAGGACTGTACGAGCTACTATTCTTGATCAGGCAACAATATCAGCTCTGTCAAGGAGGAAACAGAAGCCTTTGCATTAGGCAAGAACAAGACAACCCGTTGCCATGGGACATTTTCTTGTAACCTTGAGAAGTGAAAGGATGGCTTACTGCCTACAGCCAGTGGGTCAGCATCCCACAGAGGCAGATTTGTTTCAAGCCTGGAGATTTTTTTAGTATTCCCTTGTGCCATGAGTCCTAGAGTGCAAGGTTCCAGCACACGAAAAACCCATTCATAAATGACACCGCTTCTACAAGACACATTGCCTCCAGGAAGTTTTATTTCCTGAAAATGTGGTGATATAATTAGGTGTCTGCATTCTCCCTCGTACTTTCTGCTGGTGCGTTTCATCCCATTACGAGAAATACTCTGTAAACTTTCCTTGACTATGTGAAATTAATTTAATTGTTTTTAAAAGCTGGTTAAAAAGGTTTCCTGGCATTTATGTATTTTGCTTATTGCTTAGCAGCAGCAGTTCTGGGTTTCTGTGAGGGAGGGGAAATAAGGGAAATACTTGTTCTTCACTTGGTTTGCAGCCATGATTTATACACTCCCTCATGCTAGAAACGTTATTTCTGTGACTGCTTTCATTATTTTACATGCTATTCCTCCCTCTACAATTTATGACTGCACAGTCATGCTTTACTCCTGCTGCTGCTGAAGGACATAAACACTAAAGCAGTGGACAAGAGCCCGGATTTTAAATCTGACCTGTTTGGACGGCCCCAGCAGCGCAAGGGGAGGAACGGCTGCTACCACATGGAATCAGGGAAATAGAGACTCTCTTACCGAGGGCACGAATTGGAGAGGAAGAGGTTGCTTTCCACAAAGAGAGGTTGCTCCAGCTTTGCTTTTAGCACAGAGACGTTACCGCGCAGTGGTGATCTCCAGCCAGCAGAACGGTCCAGAGGTAAACGTCCCACCTCTTCTTCGATATAAACATTTCAGCGTTAAACTCCAGATTACGACATCAGGTACTGCAGGGCTCACCATGACGCCTGTTCCATAGCTATACACTGGTGAAAAAATACATAATAGCATTTACTGGATCTACATTATTTAAAAATTCTCCTAAGACTGTAAATACAACCAAAGTTCATCTAATTTTTTTTTTTTAAATCTACACAATAGAGCTCTGGAGCTCATAATTTTAAGAGCTGTCTCAATGAAAATTCAACTTCAGCACAGAAAGACTGCAGCTGGACAGTGGAATAACAATTTTCAAGTTTGAAGAAGTCAGGATCTTTTCTAGACAGAAAATGAGCATCACTACCGACCAGAGAAGGGGACTACCCAGCCATCCTCCAAACAGGCCTTTGGGAGTGCTCCCCATTCCTTCTATCTACATTTATGGAACTTCTGAAAAATTAATTCCTGAGGTTTGTGTTTCAGTGGAATTGCTTTCACATCTTTGACATTTCCAATTTTCAACATCCTTAAGAAAAATACAAATACCTGAGCAAAGTCAGCAGGTCCTGTAGACAGTTCCCACTGTTTCCCGGTTATCTTGGTTGTGCTTGAGACTCACTGTTGCCATTGCCCAATTAATTAGTCAATTAATATGAACGCAATCCCATTTAGCAGACAAGCCTCCACTGAGCAGAGGAGGGATGCGGTCTATCAGCAGGTGCCTGGGCTGGAAGCTACAGCTGGGCTCTTCTGCGTCGGAGAAGGCAAGCTGGCCACCAGGCCTCCTGTTCAGCCAAAGCCGAGGAAAGCTGGAAGGTGAATCGTGAGGCTCAGACCTCCACCAAGCTGAGTCCACGCTCTCCTGGGGACAGTATTCATGTTTGATTCTAACACACCGCAAACAGCTGATTTTTGGCAACAGCTTCTTTGAGGGCATAAAAGACTGTTAAGTTCAGGTCCGTTCCATCTGCCAGGTGGCTGCAGAGCACCTATGCCACCTCCACGCAGCAGCAGCCCCCAGAGTAACTTTTACAATACTGATTTTTTTTTTTGTTGCTTTTGAAATTTGTGAATAAAGGATTTTTGAGCTTTTGGATAAACTCTGCTACCACTGAAATCAGGTAAGGCTTAGTGATGGCTTCAGTGGGAACAGAAATTAAGACAAAGTGTGTTTTCAAATCCAGCCCCAGAGGCTAAATCTACAATGGCTGTTTCTTTCACTGCTTTTACTGAATAAAATGCATTCCCTGCCATGCCATTGGGTTCAATAAAGATTTTCTCATTTTCTCCAGCATGGAAGACATGGCCTACTGCTCTCATTTTGTCATATATAGGACTATCTCATCACTCAGAAATAACGAGGTGAAGGTTCACAGTGTGATTATAAATGTATTGGGTTTACAAGAAAAGTGTCCTGTGAAGAAGCAACTCCATGATTCCAGGAGAAAAGCAAGCCCAGTCCCAAAACTTAACCAGGAGCAGGCAACTTCAAATGAAGTTGCATATGCAACTTCAGTTGAAGTATGAACTCTCAGAGCAGAGTGTGAAACTGAGAGTGAAGGATGCACTCTCAGAGTGTGCATAGGAACCAGCTGATCATATGCACGCTCTGAAAGTCTCCAAAATGTTCCCCTCTGACTTACCTCCCATAAAGTTTCACTCCAAGTCACAGCTGATGGTCTCAGAGGATGGCCTTTTCTGGAAAGTGACTCCTGGGGCACCGGGGGCACTGACAAGGGTGAACTACCCCTGTACTGCAGGGCTCCCACCCCTGTGTCACTGTCACCAGCCCGGGAGCTCAGCCCCAGCTCCTGCCCTTGCCCGAGCTGAGTCTACATGACAGGTCTACCTCTGCCCAGGGCACTTGCCAGGCTGACCTGCTTCATCACCTCTCCTTGCTTGATGACTGCTGGGCTGTCACCAGAACCTGTTACTGTCACCAAACTGACCCTGTTTGGGCTTATCTAACCAAAAAAATTGAGCACCTGGTCACACAGTAAGTAAAGTCTCAGACTGTGTCTGTATTGCCCATCGCTGTTTCTCGTAGCCCACCCGGTGTTCCACACTGACAAACTGCCCAACAGCAGAGCTGTCTTGTTCCAAAAGCAGCTACTTCTGCACGTTAATAAAGACAACCAAGACTTGTCAGGGCTTTTCATGCTCCAAAACAAACCATGGCTCTGTGTATCAAGCAGTAAAATAAAAATATTGATCCTCCCGTGTAACAATTTCATAGATAACTCCAGCCCATCTACTTCAAAGCTAAAAATCATGCTTAACATTTTTCTCATGAAATTCAAGAGGCAACCATCTTTTGGACAAAATGTATTAAGTCTTCAACTCCTTGTTAATTAGCGCAGCTTGAAGACTTGCACACAGAGGAAGCCATGTCCCTGCCAATGGCTAGTCTACTGAGCGCACAGATTTGCCACATTTTCATGCTTATTGATAGATACTCCACAAGGTCTCACTGACCTAAGCATATTTGCAAATATAACAGCACTCAAATAATGGCAAAAATCTGATTCTAACCAAACAAATCACATTTTTACACCAGAAACGAGCAATTAAGTTACATGGGAGAACACACAAACCAGGAAATTCCAACAAAGTGGTTTGGGAAAACATGATCTGAAATGGGCAATGATTTTAATTACACCTATTGAAGATGTGCTCATCTTAGAGAGGCAGTATATTTTCTCTTTTACTTTTCTCATCTTGAAATGTAAATAGTGTGTAATTACATTGATATGCAATGGACAAAGAATCATTATTGCATAAAAAAATATATGAAACTTTAAGTTAAAGTCATAGAATGCATGAAATGCATTGGCTAAGATTTGACGCTGGGGTGGACAAGTAAACGGTCATTTGATGCACCAGAATGGTTCCCCATGTGCTGTGTATGTGACTGTCAGAGCTGACTCAGTTGTCTTCTCATAACCGCAGCAATCCTGCTCCTGGGCTCATTCAGCGAAGCCGCCCTTCCTCTTGGAGGATGCGGTGGGGTTAGAGCCGGCAAGCCCACACCGCCGCTGCTGGTACGCTTACTGGAGGTGGGTGCTTTCGCAGCTCTTGAAATACCAAACTGTCCAGAGAGATTGATTTCTTTCCCAGCGCCGGGGCTTGTGCGGCTTTTCTGTCCGTAATCAGCGAGCAGGGCAGCAGAGGAGGTTAGGCTGCCCTGAGTCAGGGAACGTGGCGATAACGGGAAGTTTCCACTCAGCTTTTTTAGTTCCAGTACTTGTTCCCTGGCTTGAGTCAAAGCTGCAGTCAGCTCATAGCGTTCCTCACACTCTCTGCGCACCGTTTCCTGGAGAAGAGTGTTCTGCAAACAGAAACAAACACTGGCTTTACAAAATGCCATTAGTCAAAACCTGTGCCTATTCAGCTCCTCAGGGTTAAGGCAGGGGTGGCTGGAGGGTATTGATGCACACAAACCCTTCAATACTTCCCCATATTCTGGTTTTTCTGAGAGTTGCTCAAAGGACATACATCAGCATTTACACACCCTTCATTCCCTCAGGAGACAATGGAAAATATGAGGTAAGTTATCAGACGTTTCTTCTGATCTCCTGCCCATCCTCCATCTAGGGGGAAACTGGGAATGCTGCTTTTGGAAAGGAAAAAGCAACATATGCAGTTGGAGTATTACTGTGGCACTTCGTTATGATGTTCAAGAAGTTATCCTCTTATTTTTTGTGCCGGCATTCTTTATGGATTATTATTTCCCAAATAATTAAGATAAACAATTTTCAGTCAACTGGTTTTCATAAACTTTGCACTGTGATTCCAGATACCTAAATACTAAGGGACTGGTACCGGGCCTTGAGCAGACAACTCATACTGTTTCAGTATTAAAGGAGTCCCCAAGTTGGTATATCACGTGGAACTTTTTTGTGGTGCTAATTTTCCTGGTTTCCAGATGAAACAAAAAAGTAAATAAAACACAAGGGACAACATCACTAAATTGAGTCATACAAGTCAGAACTACTGAAAGTACTAACACAAGCAGGAAATACCCACTTTTTCATTCTCCTAAGCAAGCAATAGTTGCTAACACCAGGAGGTCCATGAGAATGGAAGGGAAGCAACCACAGCAGCAGTCTCTAACACAGAGTGAGAATCAAGTCAAACCGAGAACACTCTCAGTCACGCACAGCCTCATTGACCGGACACAAACTTTTCTACTTAAACCTCCTTAGTGCTAAAAGTATGAGCTGTATGCCGGGTCAGATCACGTATCACCTTGAAGTGAGGGCAAACATTTGTATTTGAAATTCTTGATGTGATTATGACAGTGGGTGTATACAAGGGAAGAAAATGTGTAAGAAAGATAATCTCAATAGCACTTTTTTGATATTTTGAAGAGTGAATACTGGTGTCAGTAAAGTCAGAGCACAGAAGCGTGTTCCCACTAAAGCGAAAGACGGTAAGCTCTGTTCATCCAATAAGAGGTTACTAAAACTATTAATTTTTTGCATGTGTGTTCCCGTCAAAACTTGCAAAAATGATAGAGAAATTAAAAGTACCTTGTTGGCCAATTTTTTTTAGATTTTAAAGTTTTACTTTAGTCAAAGCATCTGTAGCGGATGTAAAGTGGAAACACAGAAGTTCTGCTCAGGCTGTCTAACCTCTTTGCCAACTGCAAGGGAAGGAGCTGTTGGAGAAGGAACTTATCTACATGCAGAAGCAGAAATAGGAGAGATGTAAATATCCAAAACAACTTATTCTCTGAATACCTAACTCCGCAGACAAGTTAATGAAAGAAAGTTAGACGTTACTTTCCATGCCACTCAGATGGCCACTGACAGTCCATGAAATTATTTGGGAAGTGTTACCTGCAAACCTGAGGAAGGAACCTGGTGTGAAGTTTATCTTAAAACCAGTTTAAATTTTCAACCACTCTTATCTGCCCACTTCCTAGTACAATTATATTAGAGGAGGAACTCTGTTTCAGAGTAGGGAAAACTAAGAACATAAGCAGAGCCAGTGTAATCTCATGATTGAGGATAATTGTGTTCCTTACTCTGCTGAAGCTCCTGACCAACACTTGAAGAGGGCATGTCTTTCCAAGAGCCTTTTCCCCAGGTACAGGACAGAATGACTGCCAGCATCATTCTAATTTCACTAGCACAGTGTTTCTGAACCTTTTTCAAGGAAAAAATAAATATCAACCAAAGCCCTAATTAATTTTGAAGAGTTTAATTTTCATTGTTTACCAGGTTTTTTTTCTGCCACTTAATTACTTTGGACATTCCAGTCTAATCTTATCTACAGTCCCTGACTTCACTGTTTTCACATTTCTCATAGAGCAGTAGAGCGCTCTCTCCTCCCTTCCCATTATATTCCAAACATTCAGCAAATGCTTGTGGTAAGAATATCCATCAGTCAAATTTCTTTTCACATTTTATTAGCTTTTATGCATTCCTGTGTTATAGAAAGTGGATTTACTGGTGGGAAGTGGGATACATCCCCATTGGCATGGCAGGATGCACACACATACTCCCACATTAAAAGATGCAATCTCTGCCCCTGAAGCCATTCAGAACAGGATTGCATCTATTATTGCTCCTATTGACAGTATGAAGTTTTTTCTTACAACTTATTTCCAAAATAAGTAAGATTACTGGGAGGATTGCTGCAGTCTGTTCAAAAAAATGAGAAATGTCCATGTATTCTACTTTAAAAACACAAAGAATACTTTACTGTATACTCATGTTTATGTAGCATGAGGTGAGGATAGAGACTAGGAAACAAATGCCCTGAAGGACCTGAATTTTTTATTATTTTTTTTAAATAAAACACTAGTTTAAGTATCTGCCAAATTAAGAAAATCACATATTTTGTGATACATTTCATTTATGAAATTATGAAGGACTTGTTTTATAAATCTTTTCATTTCAATGGGTTTTAAACCAGTACATAACAGGTTCAGAAATGTATATGTTTTGAATGATTATAGAAATCACACGTCTCTAAGTAAAAATAGCAAGGCATTTCCTCGGTCATGTTCCTACCTCCTCTTGAACTTGACTCAAATTGTGAATCAGTTGTGTCCTCTCCTGGGTTAATTTTTCCAGTTCATCTGACTTGTGTTTAATTTCTTTCCTCATGTTATCCAGAAATGATTCATTATTGTTCTTTTCCATCGTCAGCTGAAATTCAAGTTCAGTAATTAGTCTTTTAAGGCTCTGAATTTCTTTCTCCTTATCTTCATCTTTCTCTGCAAGTTTGGTCTGGGCATCTTGTAGCTTTTTTTCAAGAATTTCTGTCTCCATCCTTAAGCTGCTGGTGGCACTGGATATTAATCCTGGTATCTGCATTAGATTAGACAAAAATTGCATTAGTCTACATTCAGTGGATATCATTAGATATGTAGAATTAAGTATCAGACAAATGTTGATTTTAGGAAAAAAAATACAAATGCAAACATACATGTCCTCAGGGGCAAAAAAATAAATGCTTTGAATTTACATAATACCCTCAAAGAATATCAGAGAGCTGTAAATTAATCAAAACTCACTCAGAACAGAGAGATTAATTAGTATGTCAAAATCAAACAGAGAAATAGAGGTAAAAACGGGATAATTTAACGTCTTTTTTGCAAGCCAGTATTTCTTCAGGTTTTTAAAATTGCAGGCAAATATTTGTAAATTAACTAAGCCAAACTGTTATTTTCATCTTTTTAAAACATTGTGTAATGTAATGAATTTTAAATAACAATACAATTTCATCAAATTTATTTGACTTCTCCGGTATTCTCAAGAAATGTGTCAAATCTTTTGAAAACTAAAGTTATAGGTACAATTTTCAATTTCTAGATAAAACTTCATAAACTGTAGGTCTGGGTAGCCACCTCCATATGATGCAACCACTATTACAAACCACAAAGCAGTTAACCGGCCACTGGACCTTACCCCATCGCTGCTGAATTAATTGGAGAAGGAAGAAAACAGTGCAGATGGGTTTGTGACAACCTGTCATAGTCCAGAATAGTCCAAGGCCTTTAAAAATGATGTTTTCAGTTTAAAAATAATTAACAACTACAGTCTGTGGACATAGCTGAACTCAGGGTACAGAAAATGTGAGCAAAGGAAGAACTTCCACACCATTTAACTAAATGGAATAATTACTTATTGACCTGCTCCATTTAAAAAAAATTGAAACATACAGAATCATAGAATCATTTAGGTTGGAAAAGACCTTTAAGACTATATTGTAAAGATCTTTAAGACTGTATTGTATTGTAGATGATAGTAATATTGTATCATCTAGATACAGGATTACACATAAAGAAGGTGTACTCCTTCACACTCTATTTCTGAGAAGTTTATACTATGTGCTGCCACTTGTTACAAACCTTCTTCTGGAGCTCTTCATGGTCTCTCTGATATTTTGTGATCAGTTCTTGCTGTTTTTGCCTCTCAATGTCTAGTTCCACTCTCGCTTCCTCCTTGACTTTAAGAATTGCTTCTTTGTGTCGTGCTTCACCTTTAGCCAGATCAATCTCCATCTAGGGAACAAATAGTTTTTAATGATATGTAGCAAGTCATCTTAAAACATTTTTCACATTCCACACTGCCATAAATGAAGGGATGTGAAATTTGGCAGACTGAGATTTTGGGCACTGAACAAACACAACCAAATGATTGCAGCCGCTGGAGCCTGGTGAGGGAAAGCTCCCGCTTCCCGCTGGCTCCCGGAGGCACGGACGGCTCCTGCTCTGCAGAACATCAGCACTGAGTCACTTCTGGTAGCCCTGGGAAGATGCCCCACAAGCCCCATGGTGTCCCAAGTGATGCTAGATACCTAAATTTAGGCAGTTGAACTTCACACTAAATCACTGCGAAAACACTAATTTACAAAATCCTTTGCTGGTTCTTAAAATAGAGGATTACTTTGCTGAAAGCATTTGCTCTGGAGGTAAAACTCAACTCGTTATTATTTTCAAATGCAGCAAAATTATACATTTCGCAGTAAACGACACCTACTGTGCTAAAATTAAGACATAAGCTCAATATTAAACTATAAAGATCTTAACTCTTTCTTATAAAATCATGTTTTATTCATGCTCTGCCACTCAGCCTTGTCAGGGAATAGCAACTTGCCATATAAAAGGCTTGTGTGTCTGCTCCCAGGGACCACACTCAGGTGACACATACTCCACACGTGCCATCTTGCAATTTAGAAGCGCGATGCACGTTAGCACTACATACCAATTTTATCGCACAACCCCTTTCCCCTAAATATACTCTAAATCCCAGCAATCTAGGGCAAGGAGCATATAGAGGAACCTCCACAGAACCTCTCAGCAATGCATCAGCAGGATGCCTGCCTCTCTAAGCATCCCCAGCTGACGATGGCTTGTGGCCACCACGCTAGCCCCAGTGCCAGTCCAGGCTTCAGGGAGCAGCAAGGACAGCAAGGAGCAGCTCCAGCTTGTTTTAGGGTCCTGACAACACAGCAGTGATAGTACGTATGTAGGACAAGCTCGGGACAAAAAAAATAGGAGAAATGTAAGTGAAAGAGTTGCAAATTCTGGGCAAAATATCCCAGTGCTTAAGGCATCTCACGAATTTAATATTGTAAATTCAAATTTGAAAATTCAGCCATAATTTCCTGAAAATAAAAGCCTGGAGGCTGTATTTTGAAAAATATTTTTCCTAAACCAATATGCTAAAATTATATTTCTGCAGACTGAATTCTAATCATAGAATCATAGAATGGTTTGGGTTGGAAGGGACCTTAAAGATCATCTAGTTCCAACCCCCCTGCCATGGG
>JAOXNO010000052.1:9064706-9120346 GCA_028565335.1 Limnodromus scolopaceus
TAAGGTCTCCCCAGAGCCTTCTCTTCTCCAGGCTGAACAACCCCAGCTCTCTCAGCCTGTCCTCATAGGGGAGGTGCCCCATCCCTCTGATCATCTTCGTGGCCCTCCTCTGGACCCATTCCAACAGATCCATGTCCTTCAATCCTAATGTATCACGCTGAAAGAATATGAAAGGCACATTACATGTGCACAACACTAGCCTAATTACTTAAAATTATTAAAAGCAGAAAAGCTTATCTAATTTCATACACTAATTGTGAGCAAAAGTACAACATCCCCCTAACTCTTTCCAGGGAAAGATAAACTCAAAATATTTCCATGATTTTGTAAATCATAACATACCAATCCTGGACGTGGTATAGGCACAAATCCCGCATCGAGGTTTAGCTTAAAACTGGTATATTTGGAAGATCCTCAAAGTAGACTATTATTCTTATTATTGTTATTATAATAGATATATCTTGTATATTACTAGATATGGGAGTTAGGATTCCAATCGTAGAAAACCAATTTTATTAACTCTACATATTGTTACAGAAGCAGATCACAGGTTGTAGGCTACTTGATTACAAAGACTAAAAAAATAAAAGCAGTAGAAAGTAGAAAAGAAAGAAAAAACTGAGCATTTTTCGCATTTAACATTTGAAGCTAATACAGCTGATAACCAGAACAGGGAAGAAAATCACAGTTGATCTTCAAAGAAAGCATAATGGCTACTAATTGCTTTAAAACCACTTACACGCCCCTCATTAATTAGTATTCTAAGAATCCATAAGACAAGTGTTTGCATCAATGTTAAAATCTTGTGTAAAAGAGAATTTTTTTTGTTCCATTAAAACAATTTAAAATTCATCTGTATTTTAAATAGAAAACTAGAACACTTTATACTTATGCAATGGCACACTGACCCAAGAGAAAGATAACTTTGTCACTTTGTCACATTTCTGATTCTTTTGTCTGATGAGAACATTTTTAGAGCACTTGACGTTCACCGCATTTTAATGGCTGTGATACCAAAGCTGTAATTGCTCTCTCTTACTAGTAGCAGTCTTTATCTTGTTTTAATGTCAGGTTGAACAATACGTTGTGATTATGCAGACAGTGTGACCTCATTCTAAAATTATATCCTGCGACAGAGAGGTTAAGAAGTTTTAAAAGAAATGTAACAGATCTTAATTGCTAGTAGTCAAAAAATTTTCCCGAGACTAAATAAAGCTTTCAGACACTTATCACGTACTGAACCAAAAAAGAAAAAGACAGTAATTTTAGTCACCAATTATGTAAGGCTTAAATCAGAAAAGTCAGAGTTATTGTTCAACGCTATTTTCAATTTTTCTTTCACAGAGTTATTTTTTTCCTTCTTATATTCAGCTTAGGGAGGGCGTTGTGCTCCCAGGAAAAAGTGGCAGATTAAAACAAAGTTTATATACAGGGGTATTTATGGTAAACAGCTTTCCAAATCCCACTGGAAGAGACTGGCAGCTGGACTCTCCAACCCCAGTTAGACTCTCCAGTTCCAAACTTCACAGCATGACCCAAAACCACAAGGAAAAAACAATCTGTTCCGCAGAGTGGAGCCAAAGGTCTCGATTCCCAAGACTGCAGTTACGCAGTGAGCCTGCTCAAAGCCCAGTAGAAACAAGGAGCTGTAGCATTGCCACATTCCAACCAGCTGCGCAATTAGCTAAGAAACCTATCCAATTAGCACATACAGTGGGTATACACGTTTATTCTTTAAATTAGGTGAAAGTATTTTTCCAGGGAAGACCTCAAACACAAGTACATACTAAAAGACGACTAACAAGTTATAACTTAACTTTGTAGAATGCAGTTATGCCTATTAAAGATGTGGGTAGTGGTGGGAAGCCCTTCTAAGAAGAAAAACCATGTTAACAGGAGTTTACGTTTGTGGAACAGACCTGGACAACATGTTCAGCACTGGCACAGCCGTGGCAAGATGTTTGAAGGGTGTGCTGCCCCAACTCTGAGCTATCTTCATAGTGTTGCACCCTACATCCATGGACCAGGACTAGACCTAAAAAGTCTTTCCCACTCTGTCCCCCAACCAACCCAGTTACCTCCTGAATTTGGGTTGACCTCCTGAATGTATTGCAACCATCCTTCCCATCTGCAGCCTTTACTTAATTTTATTTTGCCTTCACTCCATTAAATAAAGGAGAAATAGGCATTTGTAAAGGAGCACGTGTGTATGGAAGGTGTATCATTCTCCTTCCCACATTCCCCCTCCTCCTCACTGTGAAAGGAACCATCATCCAACTACTCAAAGAGCCTAGGTGGGAAGGCGTATAAAAGTGGCTTTGCAGGCTTTTGTAAGAGTCAATGAATAAAATAACAAAGGATGGGCCATTTCACGGAGAAGCCAAGTCATAGGAGCATGAAGTCTTTTCAAATGAAATACTGAGGTATTTTCACAGTAAATTTCAGTGAAGTATTTATTTTCATACTGTTCTGATTTGAAGGGAAGGTAAGTAAAGAAACAGCAGACTCATTTGCAGGAGCCTGTTTGTCAGAGATGCAACTGTCTGAAAGGAACAGGTGATGCTGGAGGTCAGAAGAAAGAACAGAAGCCTTTCTCATGCTAGAGGTCTGTTCTTGCTCCAGGACTTCCGTTGTGCAACTCCTTCAGCTCTTTTTTTTACTGTGAGAATCCTCAGCTCAAATGAATGGACGAGCTGCATGCCTTATTTCTGCTGCCATGTCTCCTTCCCCAGTTCCCCAGTCTATCCATGTTCCTCCACCTACCCACCATGCTCCTTGGCCCCCCACCGCAGCCGACAGCCAGCACTACCAACCTGCTGCCGAGGTTCCCATGCTGTAATCAGCTCTGTGTGTGCTCATCGAGCCGATACCCATCTCCCGCTAAGATCTTTGCTCTGCCTGTGGGCACGCAGAGCCTGCCAGGTCAGGCAGAACGAGGTGTCTCTCTGCATGGAGGGGCACATGTACCCTGAACCCCAGGTTGCACAAGCTCCCCTGCACCCCCAGGCTGAAAGCAATGCTCATTCCAAGGACTTCAGATCTTGAGCTAGATGACACTGCTAATCTGTGGGTGTCATTTTCCTCTCTGGACATGTGGGGAATAGTCCTGACACCAGCAGGAACTACAGGTTCATATCAAAACAACAACAAATTTCATGTTCACAGATGACTTGGAAAGGACAAAACTGCCGTGTTACTTCTTCACTTGCCAATTGTCATGAGTCACAGAATTGTCCCAGGGATGGCACAAACATGCATCCTGCACCCAGAGCTGAGTACCAGGCAGGATATCCACACACCCCTCGCCCTCCTTGTCAGCTGTACAGCTAACATCTCCATTGCATTCTGCTATGCAACAACTCCTGATAGCTCCAGAAATGCTATGCTACAACAGCCTGTTTGTTTAGCTCTGCTTTGGTTTGCAAATACCTGTTTTCTAAGGAAAGGACATTTTTGATCATCTGCTTATTATTTATTTTCTAGATTTGTTTCACAAATAGCAATCTTCAGTTTCAGTTCCCTTAGCCTGCACGCAGGAAGCCTCTGTGTTCTCTGCATCTTGTCAACAATGTCCAACCTCGTTTTTACTGGGCAACTACTTAAATATTAAATATATGCTTTCCTATGCTTCTCTTCCAGATGCGTCAGATCTGGGTACTGATGCACTCCCCCATGCAGAATTGTGGTTTGGGGTTTATAACCCAGACTGTTGCACACAGAACAGGGTGTTCACCTCCTTGGAGCTTGCGTAGGACAACAGTCCGTGAGACTAGGCTTTTCCTGCTGCACCCTCTTCCTGCAGAGCACCCGGGGAAAGCACGGAGTTTGTAAGATGAGAGGTTCAGTGGGCTCAGTCCTGCTCCTCACACCTGGGCTTGCAGGGGACTGCACTCCTAGCACAGGCACTTTGCAAATACCTTGAAACCTGGGAAGTCTGGATCAGACCTGAATATCTGCCAAGTCTGCAAACACTCTACTAAATACCTTCTGCATTCAGTTCCAACCTATGTAGGGAGATCACCCATTAAAACCTCTTGTACAAAGAATACTATTGACATGTTTGCACTTGAGGAGATAGGCATCTGGCTTACTGTACTCATTTGTGACAGCTGACTACAACTGAAAAAAAAATAATAAAGAAAGAAATCAAAAGGATGCCAACTGCACATCCAGTATTACCTTCTCCCTCCAGTTATCTTCATTCCACATCTTCTGTCTTAATGTTTCCTGCAGCTGCTCTGTTCTGTTCTGATGAGAAATCAGCATTAACTCCCTAGAAACCACAAAAACTTTTATGTAAATAAGTGCTCTGCCCAGATTGGTGGTATGCCATTTTCTTGCAATTAAGTCCTTTGCGGCAAAGGCTCGTCTTTTCCTCTTTGTTTAGTATTCTGTGCAATAAGCCCAGCAATCCTGCCTGGAGCCCAGAGGCACAGCAGTAATCACTACTTAGCATTTGCATAATGCCATCACATGCTTTATGAATTTTATGTTTTAAAGAAAATACTATAGTTGGTCTTTCTTCCACACATACATATTTAAACCTCACATATTTTTAATAATTCTCAAGTGAAACGTTGAAGAACACTGAATAAATGTTACAACATTCAAACCAGAAATTTTTGTATTTACTGAACTTGGAATATTACTATCATTAATTAAAAAAATTGTAACAGGTTTTGAATTAAAACCCCCGAGTGCTTTCCATTGTTAGAGTTACATTTTGTTACGTGAGGCTTGTAGAGCAAAAAGCCCCGGAGAGTTTAAAATCTTGTAACTTAGATTATTAGCAACATACCACCTGGAACAACTCATACATATGGGGTCTAAGTAGAAGGGAAATATTCTTAAATTAACATATAATATCATTTCATGCAGGTACTAAAGTACAGAGAATATTCAAATGCTCTAAATATAAAAATAGTTTAATGCCTCTTAGTGCACATCACTCTCAGAAAAGGCTTATCTTCTCCAAAAGCCACTTTTCTGAATAAATTTTCCATTGTACACAAACCAAACAAATAACATACTGCTATGTCTTAAGTAGGGGACAGGACTTTCCTTTTTGCCAATAACTGAAAATTTACTAGTAGGACACTTAAATAGTAAAAATAAGCTTGTGGTTGTTAGGAATAAAACTGGATATGTAGATTACACTCAAAGCAATTTAAAAATGTGAATTTAGGTTGGTAAGTGCAGAATTCTAAAAAAACAAAGGCTCTCAAACTAGATATCATTCCAGAAAATACAATCCTCAGGAGCTCAGTGCTTTATTTTCCACATCTGAAAAGTAATTACAGGGAAAATGGCAGCTTCGTTGATATTTGATAACCTTCAAAATAAGACTAGACTGGTGGGAAGTTGTCCATATACTTCACTGAATACTAGACCACATCCAATAACCTGGCATATTGCAATATTTATAGCATTGTTACGGTTTGCAAGTTGCTAATAACATAAGTTACAAGAATTTAAACTCTCCAGGGCTTTTTCCTCTACAAGACTCTTATAACAAATAGCAGCTATAACAATGGCAATAAATGGGTGTTTTGATTAAGCTTGAACTGAAGCCCTGGACTGCAAAGTAAGGAATTTTTTTCCTTATTTTTTTTTTTTTTAAATAGGCTTTTTTTCCTTTTCATCAAGTCTATACTGTAATAATTTTAAAAACCCATCAAATAGGTTCCAAAATTTAAGGATATGAGCTGAGGACTGCCAAGGCTTTTCCAGTTTTGCCCTAAAAGCTGGAGATGAGAAGGGGCAGTGGCAGGGCACTACCCTTCTGAGCACAGAGGCACTTCAGAACACACAGCTGGGACCAGCAGGTCTCTCCCAGTCTGCCCAGTGCCATAACTACACTCCTCCTTCTGCCACCTCTCCTCCTGCATCCCGACCGGCACAAACCACCTCTGGTGCTTTACAGAATCTACATGTCCTTTCGGTAATAGTGAGAGAGGTTGAGGAACTGGCAGAGGAGGAACGTTTTATTTTGAATAGATTTCCCAAAAGACAGTCTAGGCTGAACGCATAGTCATGGGAGATTACCCGTGGTGTCTCAGCTGCGATTACCTTTCTTGTTTCAACATCACCACCTCCTCCTCTGTTTGTCTAAGAAGAGCCTTAAGTGCTTCCAGTTCACTTTCTGATCGACTGGTTCTTCTTTTTAGATCTTCTTCTTTCCTTTCTTTCTCAGCCACCTCTTCCTGTAAATGTTTGCATACTTGTTGGCAAATTAGAAGAGATTCCTCTTTTTCCTTGAGCTCCTTTGTAAGTCTAAGATGAAATTAAAAAGTATCAGCATCATAGTTACTATATTCTAGTTTACAGGTACTAAACAAGCAGAAATCATTTGTCCCTGGAAAATCAAATCTTAGAAAAAAAGCTATATATTCTTTATGAAGTTAAATCTAGTGACACGAACACAAAAATAGAAACTAAACCCCCCCAAAAAATTATAAAAGCTATATTAAAATAATAATTTTTTTACTCTCACTGGTCAGAAATCTATGTTATGTTACAACATATAATTTCAGCCTTTACCTTGACTCAGAAATTCCATTTTCATATTTCATTTTTTTCAGCTCATTTTGACAGACATCAAGTTCCGTTGATTTCACCCTAATAAAACATTTTTTAAAAAGTATATTTATCCAAAGAAATGATAGCCTTTACTCATGCAGTAACCTGAACATCAGGTTTATCAACCTATTATCTGACTTGCATTTTCTATTTTCATTAAAAGGCAGACAACAAAAATTTCCGTAGGTTCTAGCCACATTTTAAAGTAATTCGAAGTTACACTTCCAATGTCAACTCAGCTTAACCTAGGATCACAACATGCTTAATGCTGCAAACAAGAAAGTGATATCTCGCAACACATGAAAGTTTCAAGTAAGATACGAATAAATAGCAATTTAGCAGGTAAGAGGACTGGAAACTTTGCAGGTTTCTTGTCCTTATGTCATTATTTCACCAATTAATAAACATGGTTAAACTTCATATTTACATTTAAACAGATATAGAATATGTTATTTTATTAAACTGTACCCCAATTACATTGAAATTTTAATATTACATTTGGAAACCTGTTAATGTTTATTTAACTGTGTTCATGAAATCTTTTTTTCATACTCAATACTTGTATTATCATTAAAATACTTTGTTGCTAAGCATTCCAAATATTTGCAACTTTGTTATGATCAGATCCTCTGAATATAGGAACTGAAACCAGAAAGCACACATCATAAAAGAATGAATCCTTGTTTAAATTTCAGGAAAACATACAAGACTGATGATAGCTGGTCTCGAGATTGGCAGTACTAGTTCATTACTCTGGAGCTTCACATTTGAAACAGTAATGTTTATTTTAATCAGTGAATTATAAAGATTGATGCTATTTCTGAATGATTTTCCATGCTCTGTTCATTTAGGTTTTGCATACTCTTACTTGAGACCATAAGCACAACACAGTAAAATTACAAACCACAATATCATACTGGTGCATGGGGAAAAGTCATAGGAAATTTACATTTTCGGGGAAGGATAAAAAAGAAAAAGAAATCAGAGTCACTGATTAAATACTAAAGTTTTTGATTAGTTTTATTGCACCCTTCCCTCCATCCCAAACCTACAATGTGAAATACTGCTTTCCACATATATTTTTAGTCCGGAAGTTGTATGGATTTCACAAAATGTATCCTACACTTGAAATGAAGGGTGGGACTGAGCTGACCTAACCCTCCTCTTTGCTGTATCATTAAATACAGGGGGAGGAAGAAAGCCCTACTCCCACAGACATACACGCTCAGTCAGTGGTTAGAAATACAGGCCACTTAGTATGAAGATAAAATATTTTTTCTGTAGGTCATAACCTTCTCAAATCACCCTTATGAGCAGCACTCTCTGAAAAAGGTGTTCTGTTACAGCTTTATGCACAGTGGGGAAACAATCAAGCATACAGAAATCTTACATTAACAGCTTTTTGTAGTGGTCCATTTCGGCTGTTACTTTCTGCAGCTTCAGTCCAATTGTCTCTACTTGATTTGTTAAATCTGAAAACAAAAACATGGGTTTCACATCTGTATTAATACTAAAATAATTCACTTTACTACGTAATGTGTCTTATTTGCATCTTAGACACGTAGCTCCTCACTCCCATCCCAAACAGGCAGCACGTCCCAGCACTGCCCAGCTCTGAACAACGCAAAATGGCCAGCTGTGAAAAGCAAAGTTTTTTGATTTGTAATATTTGAATTGATTTATCACTGCTTACAAACCATATAAGCCAGTTGTTTACGTTTTCTTATATTTCTTAAGAATAACAAATTTCTTTCCTTGAAAAGGTTGGAATGCTGTTGGCACCACGGTACACTTCAGAACTGCCTTCCAACTTCTCATATATTAGCAGAGACTGGCTTTATGGCAAGAAGCTTTTTGGTTTTTATCCTACCAGGAAACATCAAATTCAACTAAATGTAAATAGGAAATGCTTTAAATCATACAATTTGTACATAATTCTGGGAGCAAAAGCATGGAGGAAGGCAGATCTGAAAATAATGCTTCATCACATAAAAGTGACACTGACTTAATAGTACTATATATTTTGTCTTAGACTCTCTTAGCTAAATGTTATCTTTCAGAACACATCACCTATCAGTTTCAATCAGCCACTGCCTTTTTTCCAGTATATATCCCTGTTCTTTTTTCATCTGTATAATCAATTTAATTATCTTTTTTTTTTTCCACTTGGAAAAAATTTCTGAAGAAATTACTGAGCAAGGATGAAAGAACTATTAAATATCACTACTTCTGCGCAGTCTCACGTAAATGAGAAAGTGACAAATTTACTGCCAGCTGACAATGTGACACTTTTGATTTATTTGCTTTCAGTCCTCTGAGTCAACTGGGTCTCTGCAACCACAGCTTTGCAGGACAGACAGCCCTCAGTTTGCCCTTGCAGGACTGGAACCAAGCGCTCTGTGTGCGCAGGTTACACTCACACACTATCAAAAAAATACAGACTGGAGAGAACAGAACAGGTGTCCTTTACCATTTGCAACTCGATCTGCTCACAACCTTCTTAAACAGTTATATGTCCAAGAAATTTCCTTTCCTCCTCTTTTTTCTTTTTTTTTAAATCCTAAGCATAGTCATAGCTTCAAGATTTTAAGCCCTATTAACTGACATAACAGCACATACCTTAATCTGATTCTCATCTTAAGGAACATATAAATATGCTTATGATCAAGGAGAGCTGGCTTTCAAGAAAACTTTCAAGAAAGAATGACTTGAAATCAAAGTTGTCTCTACAAAAAAGGCAGCATCATAAACTAGATGGAAAAAAAAATGTGTGGAAGAACATTGCAACCAGACTAGACGTGGAAGAAAAGTGGAAGAAAACCCAAGATTTTTCCCTCAAAATGCAACAGAAAACTAGATGAGCTGACTTCGTCTCTGAAGGTGAACAGCTACAAAGACAACCAAACCTCTCCAAGGTCTCTGATATATCCTCAAAGAAGCCAAATCTGTGATTCCTGTTCTTAAATTTATCATTTATGACATCAGAACTCACTAAATTTTTGTAACTTTTCCTGCCTGCCTATTTCAGTCATTTCCAGCAACTACTGCAACCATGGATAATCCTGGTGTGGGATTTCCTGCTGGTGATCCCCCATATTACACCTTATCTTGCTAAATGCTACTATGTAACGGATTCTCATACTTCAGTGAAGTGAAAAGGAAAGCTGGTCATTATCTCAGACTACAACCGAAAAAAAAAAATCAGGAAGAGAATTATATAGGGTAAAGTACACACTATTTGTTAGATACATTCCCAAACTATCAGCATCTATAAAGAGATTTTTAAAGAGAAAGTTACAATGTCTTTGGGTTTGACCAAGACCTTGCAAAAGTCAGTAGAAGTTAATTATAGAAGAACCTCGTTCTCCTCTTGCCAGTGACGACAAAACAGATGAAATATATTTTTGTATAAAATATCATTGCCATTGTGTCTATACATTTCAGACACAAAAGTATTAATGCAGCCCAGATACATTCACTTTTGCAATTGCTTAGAGACACTGCCATGTCACTAATCTTTTAACATTGAAACAGCTTCTACTCCGATTCACATCGGTCAGAGTCCACGTAATTAAATAAGCAGAGCGTAAATAGATATTCAAGAGGAAAAAAAAGCCTTTTAATAATAGAAAATGGATTCACACAAAGTGCTGCTCATTAGAAGCCCTCAGTGACAGAAGCGAATGGACGTGGACATCATAGAAACAGAGTTAATCTGTTCATTTTTTTAGCACATGGGGGACGCCAATGGCACCCTTTGCTGTGCACACAGTGAGCTCCCCTCACACTGGGGTCATCCACCTTTATTTTTTGTCCTACTCCACGGAACATGAGACATCACAGAAAAGGCAATTTTTCAACAGGTTGAAAAGAGCGGTATTGCTGGGAAAAAGTAAAAAGTGTGTATGTATATATATGTATATACACTGAAAAAGTGTATGTATATGTACACACACACATAAAATCATATAGTAAGAAATCAATAGCGTTCCATGAGAACCAACAATTGGAGGAAAGGTCTAAAATGGGTTCTTCCAGTCATTATTTTTCTTATTTTTCCAATGCTTTTGCAGGGTATTAACTCATAAAATGTAAACATTGCCAAATTATATTGCAAAACAGCAACTCACATGGAATTTTTTCTGTCCCAGATCTGGAAATCCAAGAGTCCATAATGATATGCTATTCTTAAAAAAAAATAATTGTATTCTTGAGATTATGCAAGTAATTTATCTCACCTGGAAATACAGATGAAAGCTCTGAGAGAAAAACTCTTGATTGAAATGCTTTCCAACATGAAAAGCAGCCCCTCTCAGCAGGGCCAGGACCACGGTGGGAAGCACAGCAAGCCCTCTCCAGACTGCAGAACAGATCTTTTCTTCACACCCCTCCCCTCCCCAGGCTCTGCTTCATTGTTTGCATTATGTACTCTTTTTTCCATTTCAGGGACTACTATATCTGAAGTAGCCTATTTTCTCATGTTGCTTTCCAGGCGTCTCCAATAATACCAACTTTTTATCAACCAAATTTTGTGTCTTGTTCACCCCAAAGTATAGCAGGCGATGCTCCATAAATAAGTCACCACTATGGTGAAGGAACAGAGCAGTGAATGGAACAGCCAAATGTATGTGAAAATTCACCTCATTCTGAAAACATAAACTCTAGCAGGTTTTGAATCAGTTTAGTTGCTCCAATTGCTTTTCCCCTAAAGAAACATGGACTAAAAATCCCATACTAAGAACTTTGTCTATCATTGGGTGACTAATTGTCCTAAAAGAAAAAAAAAAAATAATCAGAATCAGGAAACCACACTATTTAAATAAAAATATGTTCTTAATGTTTTGCCAGGCAAAACCACAAGCTTACATTTATTTTTGCCAATTTTATGGATGCGCCAGTATTTCTGCATTAACCAGCAGAACACCACAAACCCCCAAACACTTCTCATGAGTGCTACTGAAGGAGTGAATACACAAATGACACAAGGATCATTTCTGGGAAGACTCTTAAAAAAAAGACACTTAGAAAACGAAACTTCCTGTAGTAGCATCACAGTGGTATCATCTCTAAAATGATTTTATGATTCTGTAATTTTACTTTTTCATCAAGTGCTGCTACTGCGTGTGGAGAAAAGGAAGTCACAGCAGTGACTGGGCACTCTTGGTCTGTCTATGTGTGAGCTCGGACCAGGAAAGGCAGAGGCTGCCCAGGAACCCTTTTTTGTATCTAGCTCACCCGTGGCTCTTCTCCCAAGCACTTGTGCCCTTCTGAGGATGCAGCATGGGAAGAAAGAAAAGAGTAGTCCCCATAGTTCTGTGCTGAAACACTTTAAAAAAATACAAGAATACCTTATGCTATTTTTCTGTATAAAATAGATTTACATGAAAAGTATTTTAGTGCAAAGTTGTAGAACTTTCACAACTTTCCCCAGTTGTGAACCTGGGGAACCTGCAATCAGCAGTCTCATTTTTTCAGAGAGTGGGATCAGAAAAGAGTCACACGTCTTTCTATACTTGACTTTATTTGCATAATATCAAAACCCAAGAAAAGTCATGCATATGCCATTCCCCAAAGTCATGCATATTCCATTCCCCAGAGTTTGTCAGCAATTAATGGTCTAGAAAGAGAAGAAAACTAGGAAATCACTGGCCATCTCATTGGCATTCCTCATAGAGCTGTCAAAAGCACTTTTTGGTATCCAACAGATGCAGGAGGTCTCCTGCACTCAAGCAAGGCATGTCCAACTACACAGCATTCCGATGAGTTATTAGCAACTTTCAGATTTCTGTCAAACAACATACAACTCAGAATTTCTTTTTCCTATTTCATAAAATATATAAAGAAGAGGTTATTTGTGCTAAACCTTCACCAGGTATAATTTTGTCTTTGAAGACAGGAATGAATTAATGCAAAAACTAAATAAATATAGCTAGATCAGTGCAAGCTAATGCTCCAGTATATTCTAGAAATTGTCTTTCACAGAATGCTATATTTTACTTTTTCAAGAGGGAAATAGTCCACAAAACTTCAAGACAAGATGAACTACAAATACATGCACACACAGTTGACATTCTGGGCATTCGGGGAATTGCATATATTAAAAGGAGAAGGACATCATAACCATAGATAATAATCCACTTGTATTTACTGTTACCTACTACCAATAATTAATTGCTATCTATACTCAATTAGAGAATACTTAACATTTACTTCAGACTTTCATAAGCTTAGAGAACCAAAAGGAGCAATTACATACAGTTCTACCTGAGAGCACCGTACATTGGCATTTAGACAAAAGAAATCTCAGAAACCCATAGAGACTGCCCCTCTTCATCATATAGGAAGAAGATACTTCTAGCTTTGTGATGAGGGATGTTTTCCCATAACTATATTGAGAAGAAATAGAAAGTGAAAAGGTCTGGCAACAGTTAAATTAAGCCTTGCACATAAATCAAGCTACGGTCTGGCAAAAGTTAAGTTAAACTTCCTTCGCACTCCGTTCCAAGTGGCATTTATTACCTCCGCAGACCAGTCCCTGCCCCATTTCCCCAGAGGCGAAGAGTAGGTTCTGTACAGAGAGAGTCAGGAGAACAGCAAGGATCTGTGCGGTTCCACCTGTCCAGGCGCGCAGTCGGCTGGGGGAGAGCCAAGACCTCTCAGGAAGACTGAGCCGATGCTGTCAAAAACACGGGTCTCAGCAGCAGCAGACACAGAATATGTTCCCACCATAAAACACAGTGCAGGGCAGGAACAGCAGAGCTAGGAGAGGCTTGAGGTCAAGAAAAAACGCCTCCAAAGAGGGGGATCACCTCCCCGGCCACGGTGCTCAGCAGCAGTAATCCTGTTTGATAGCACCCACAACTTTGCTGCAAAACAGTCAGCTAAAACTTGGTTCAAAGGTTTTTTAGCTGCTCTCCCATTCCTCTTTAACCCACGAGGACTGTAAGTTTTCCTAGGTGACGAGTTAAGCAATTAGCAGCTTGGCAGGCTGAGAAAGGAATTTTCCTGAACAAATCTGTCAAATTCTACAGTTTCTCAGTATTCCTCATAGTGCCTCTTCTAAGCTGGGTATGACCAAGGACTAGCAATCAGCAGCTAAAAAGGGTTGCAGACTGCTGACCTTGACTCCCGGAAGGAAAAAAAAAAGAAATGGTACCTTCTCTTTTCCTGCTTGGATTAGGGGACATTCCCAGATGATATTCATGGCTGCACCCCTGTTCTGATGCACCAGATGCTGACTACACTTGAAATAATATTTACTAAATAACTGTTAGCCTGAATTTATCCCTATTTGTCCCTGCCATTCCTGTGATAGCAAGTCCTCAGGTGCTTTGGTTTGACCGTGCTCCTCAAATTGACGGAAGGTGTTCTGAAGCTCTTCCACAGAGCTATTTTCAACAGTGCCCAAACTTTGATGATAGGGTGCATGACCACAGTAAACGGTCAGGGTAGCTTAATTGCTTGTCAAAACCACTGGGATCCAGTGGTTTACAACCTTTCAGTACCCTCTCACTGTTTCAGTTTTGTGCCTGGAAAGCCAACCACGTTTTCCCTCAGCTCCCTGGGAAAGAGCCACTGAGCACCCACACTTGCTGTTGATCAGAACCCATAGAGATAAACCACTGACAACTTACAACTATTTAAAAACCACGTTTGTGTGACAGTGTTCTTGCCAAAACTTCCTCTCAGCTGTTTTAAAACTTCTCTGACAAATTCCCATTGTAACCAAAGCTGTGCAGTCACTATATTATCTAAGTTCTGTTATCAGCACTAAAAAAATGCACAATAGACACCGGGCCAAGCTGCAGTGTTTCCTGCTCAGAGTTGGCATCTTCACCTTCTCTACAAATGGGAATTTGTGGTCAAGTACACAGAGGACAGATTAGACCACCTGCAGCTACTTTCATTTACTTTAGTTTCTTCAACTGGGCATTCTTCAATAATGTATTGTTCTGTAGACTTTTCCAAAGCTAAATAATTCAACTTTAATTTCCTGTCATTCATTCTGACATTGCTTTATGAAGAAAAGGGCTCCGAATGCCTACAGAAAAAGGAGAAACTTTGGCTTCACACACCAAGCAGATGTTAGGAAGAACATATGGGAACAATCTAACATTGCAGTAGAACTTGCTGTTGTCAATGTGACTGCTTTGTTATAACAGATTAAGACCAAATTGCCGTAGATCAACACCACAAAAAGGAGAGCCCTTTGCCCTTCTTCACATGGGGAGGGCTGCTACAAAGCAGCTTTTCACACACATCCCTTTTGGGCATTTTTTTATAAAAAGTGTTATTATAGAAGATCTCTGTCAATTATTAATACTGTGGTCTTTTTTCTTCTTCCTAGATGCGGGATTATGGACAGAAGTTCTGGAACACAGGAAAAGGAGAGGGATAATGCTGATTTTTGTTCTAGTACTTTGGGTGGTCTCTTTCAGCTCTGTTTCTTCTTTTACTCTATTTGTTTTGAGAAGTTTTTGCAATGACTGAGCATTGGACAGGAGTTTTTCATGAGGAAGTAGATGGATTCAATTATATGGCTGGTTTCTGCAAGTCTTCTCTAGAGAGATTTCCCACCAAAGTCAACAGGAGCTGGTTAGCAGAAAATCTGAGGGATCAGACCCACGCCCACAGAGACTAAATAATACAGATTTCAATCAAGCCTGAAAAACATAGTAAAAATGAGGAAACTAATAAGGAGAATGGTAATACAAATGGAAACATATACTGAAAACTCACTGAATAAAGAAAAATATATTCAAATGCTTATGAAAAAATGGTCTCCAGTAATGAAAATAAAGCTTATTGCAAAATATGCAAAACCAACAAAAAGCATTCGTGCTTTGTAATACCGATGCTCATTCTAAAACTTTTAGAAGTACCACATTTTAAAGAATCTTTAGTTCAAGTCCATCTCAACATCACTCATGTTTCATTTTACTTATCTTTGTAATTCACAATGGATCTTACCACATCTTAAGCAGCCAACAGTAACCTTTCAGGCAGTACATGCGATCATCCCTGCCTTCAAATGGGTATAAAAAGGGGCTAAGGCAGAGACTGCCTCCCCTACATCTTTGTGTTTTAGCAGTATCATATTCTCCATATAGTGAGACTCTGTTGTGATAAAAACAGAGACTGAGGAGGCACAGCACAGAACACGCACTAAAAGACGTGGAAAACTAAAGAACCACCACCAAAGTTGGTGACTGTTTCCTCTTATTTGGGCAAATTCCCATAGATGCAGCCCCATGTCTGCAAAACACTGAGCATGGAGTCTGACCAGAAATGGGTTTCAGGAATTTAACCACCCAGTTTGCCTCCTCTCCAGCTGCCTGGCCAATGGCACAGTGCTGAATGAAGGCTCCAGTTCTTGCTTTGTAAATAGCAACAATTGGTAAAGTTTTCAGTGAGAAAAAAATAAGGAAAAAAAAAAAAAGAAAGTACTGTGAACTATATTCACACCGAGTAAGCAGCCACTCTGGAAGCCATCAATTCTGCACCTAATTCATAACAGATTCACAATGATATAAGTTCAGAAGCACATGTGATAGAACTGTATAATTTTCTACTTTTCCTGCAAAACCTACAAAAATCCAAGACGCTTTCTGAAAATTTTGGTCTCATTTAAACCAAAGCTCAGTGTTCTATATGTGTGTAAGAAAAGGAAGACTACTTGCCAGTTGTTAGGACTCTAAAGAGGTTAAGGTGAACATCTCAATAGCTATCGCCACTGGAGACGCGCAGATCCCAGTCATTACTTGAGACCCTTCTGCCTTTGGAGCACCAGTTCAGCTGCTGGCAGACAGAAACTCAACAGCACAGCTTTTTTTAGGTCAATGCCAGTCACAGTATGAATCCGTTCTATATCACTAAGTCTCTGGTCTAAAATGACTGTGCCTACCTGAGAATAAACACACGTCTACAAAGTTCATCTGCTTCCAATTTCAGAAATACAGTCCATTTCTCACTACCTGGCTGGGGATCACAAAAAAGTGGATTTGCTACTTCTAACCACATCGCTACATTACAGCACATAGAAAACAGCACAGGGAGAAAGTAGTTTCATTTTCCCTTTATTTAAGCATGGTTTGGGGAACAACTGGCAAATAGTTTGGTTTAAACAAGGCCAAGTTCTGACTCACCGTACCGGTCACTGATGAGAAAGAGGTGCTGGGGCAGTCCCGTTCACGCTCTCACCGAGAAGCAGCAGGGCTGTGTAAGCTGCACGTGCCGCCCTCCAGTCCTGCTGACTAGAAATACCTAGTCTCAGTGCATGTGTGACTCTTACTTGCGGAAGAATCTCAGATTAAAATATTTTTTTCTCTTATCAAGCTTTACGAAATTCTCATTGTGATTCAGCCAGGGACATATTGGCAGAGGGATGGCTGGGGATCGCAGAGTTCAACCTTCTGCCCAGAGGAGCACCACTGACAAAACCAGACTGGGTTATCTGCAGTTTGATTCAGCTGAGCCTTGCAGACCCCCAAGGCTGGAGGCTCCCCCTGCCCTGGGGCAGTTTCTGCCCATGCTGCAACACTCTCTGCTGAATGTGATTTTCCCAAAGTCCAGCTTGAAGCTCTAAAGCTGTGGCTGGTGTCCCCTGTCTGATCACCTCCTATTACCCAGGAGAGGTTGGACCCACCACCTTCCTCCCTCCCCTCCATGCACTCCCAGACCGCTGTTAAGTCTTGATACAGTTTCCTTTGCTCAACTAACCTCATTTTAGGATCAATCTTTTTCAGAGGCATAGTACATACATACATGAACACAAGTACCCTGTGAGACACTCCCTGTATTACTTCAGATCAAGATAATATTTGTCACGCTGGCGGACTGAACGAAACCTCCCTGAGGCTGGTGGGTGTGAGAAATGTCCTTGATTCAGGAAACGGCGAGCAGCAGTTAAGCTCTTTCGGGCACGGGAGGGATTGGCTGGAACAGAAACTCAGATACAGGAGCTGCAATATTGCTGTAAGGGAACTGAGGCAGAGGGGGAATGGGGTAAACGCTGCCCAACAACATTACAGGGACAGGCAGAAAGAAACAGAGAATCTGAGGGGTTGGGGAAATAGTGGTAGCTCAAGCCTGGAAAAGGGGCAGGAGACTGACATGGAGAGAGCTGCACAGATCCCCAGCCAAGACAGACTGGAACCCAGCTCCTGCTACTTCATTTCTCTAGTATTCTAGGAAACCGGAGGATGTAGGCATTCTTTAAAACTTAGCAAAGAACTACTCCCTGTAAGGAGCGACCTATGAGGCCCTGAATATTCTTACAATATTAATGCTAGACCAAATTCTGATGTACACTTAACAGATACTTTTAAGCACACTTATTTAAAAAGCATAGTAGAGAAGCTGTAAGAAATATGAAATATATACATGAAAAATTACTGCCACACTAGGAATAATTTGCCTCATATGTTTCTAAGGAAACCAAA
The DNA here is from genome assembly GCA_028565335.1 of Limnodromus scolopaceus. Taxonomy (NCBI): domain Eukaryota; kingdom Metazoa; phylum Chordata; class Aves; order Charadriiformes; family Scolopacidae; genus Limnodromus; species Limnodromus scolopaceus. The sequence goes on from JAOXNO010000052.1 coordinate 9,082,727, forward strand.
GAAGTTAACTAAATACTCAAAAGTCCTTGCACACACAGAACTGTTTGTTTTTATTTATAATATTTCATGTGCTATGTTCTGTAAGATAAATTATTTTTTGTATACACAAGAAAGCATTTCTTTTTGTTTGTGACTCACAAGCACAAGCCTGTCTGGAAAGGGCCCAGGGACAGACTCCAGCCCTATAGATTTACATCCTTTCTGGAGACCTGACCAGTGCCACCAGGAAGTCTTTAAATCACTAAAAGCTGCCAGGAACAGGGAGATGTGCCAGAAAAAGGAGCGCCTGTTTCTTATCTCCCCCAGCATATGTTACTGACCACTGCCAGGACTGAGCTTTCTGGACCTCAGGTCTGAACTAGTGTGTTAGTTCTTTCAAGTTCGCATAGAAAAAACAACATAGAAAAAGCAAGAGAAGGGACTAGATTCTGAATTTTTTTGAGGGGTACGAATCTGAAACACCTTCAGTGCCCTCAAAAGACTGTCAGCAACCACATACACCATGACAGCAATCTTTTTCAAGACCTTACAAAATGCTTAATTAGAGAAACAACACTATCTCAGCAAACCCTGCTCCCCTCTCCCTCCCCCTACTCCCCAAGTGCATGAGTGACACATTACAAGCACTTCTGCAGGTCAGAGAGACTGCTTACATGGTATTTGCTCAGCCACGGCCAGTCCTCACATTTCAGTCTTAGAGGATTTGCTCTTTAAGCCTGAATTTTCTGCATATGTTCCTGCCTTTTTGAGTCCAAACTAACTGGGATGTGTCAGAATCGTTCCTACAGGCCTGCTGCCCCACATATTAAAATTGAGTTGAAATACTGCCACTTACCTATTGGCTGGGAAAACTGAAGGTAAGAAAAACAGAGCTTCTGACCTTAATTTTCCTTGGAGACAGATTTTTTTTTTTCCCCTGTGTTTAGGCAACAGATGAAACAAAATATAATAAATATATTTCCTTTAACATGGATTCCTGCTTTTACTCAAGAAGCAAAGTGGGGCCCTTCTGTAACTAAATCATACTCAAACACAGCATTAGCCCAATACCTAGTTGAAGAGAACTAGGACGCTGTTTTTTCCATCATATTCATCTGCTTCCTCTTCCACTGTAAGAGACTGCTGAAAAGTGCTAATGAGCCATTGCTTCGTCTAACCCATTTGTCACATTCTGTTCAAACACCAACACTGCATTCCCCAGATCTCACCCTTCAAATTCTTAGTACTGCAGCTGGAATTAATAAAAAAAATTTCAACAGTACTTGTAGTATGAATAGTGGATATTTGAACTGCAGCCTACCTAGAACTACAGGAAACTATTCTCTCTTCGGATTTGCAAAGCTCTTCAAAGCGGTCTTTAAAGTGTCATTAAAGACACTTCATGTAGATGAAAATACTGTTCCTTCTTTCCATGAAGAGTGCTAACATTCCCCTCTCAAACTACCCAGCTACTCCTACAGCTGCCTGCATTTTTCAATCATCTCTCATTAGTCTTATTATGTCAGCAGACCACTGCTAAATTTATATTTAGTAACTTAAGTAGCCTATGAAGCAGTAGCATCAAAAGATTTAAAAGACAGATTTCATGCACATAGCCAGCAATTTAAACTCTTACAGAGGTAAACCTGGAACTATAAATGGGCTGAAGAAAAACTGCAATGACTTTGTGAAGAAAAATTATATCTGTGATTAAGTGGAGGAAAGGATTTGGCTGGTAATAAAAATGAAAGCACAGATACCAGCTCCTCTCTTTAGGGAGCACATGCTATTGTAGCTCTTCACAAGGTATAATTGATTTTTATTTTTTTTTGCAAGTCTATTTGATTAGACAATTATTCACTAGACCTTACCCTGCATTGAGCATTTCTCAAGACCTGTCATCTCTAGCTAACTGGATGATGCATTGTGAGTCTGAAAAGTGATATAAAACCAGCAATCAAATTCACCTCTTTGGCAAAACATAACTCGCAAAGACAATTTTTGGAAAGTCACGAGAAGAAACAACAGTAGCAACTAATGCTTAGTTTCAGCTCCTGTAGATGACTGCTATCATATGAAATATTCAAAAATTTACAATTCTGTGATAAATACGCAAAACTCTTCAAAATAACGGATGCAAAAAGGAAAATCCTTTCCAAACATGCAAATCACAACTACTAGTAGGGTGGTTTCTTTCTGGAGCGGTGAACTATTTGAGTAGCAAAGAGGGATATTAGCTTCAAAGTAGTTTGTGGGGAGAAAAAAAAAAAAAGCAAACTAGAGCAAAAAAAAAATCAACTTCTCCCCCCAAGCCATGGACACTCTAGATCTGGCTGATTTTCTACACATTGACTTTATATGGTATAAATCCACTAATTGGAATTTATTTTCACTATGATCAAGTGAGGTAATAAAAAACAAAAGTGCATTATTTGTTCCCACTGATTTATTTTAATAAAATGGCAACTCATATAATATTTTATGCTTATTTCACGAAGAAAATCATACTTTGTATTTCAAAGAGCACATTTTTATTACCAGCTTTATTACCCCAATTCAGCAATGAGTTCCATATAGATAGACTTTTTCAAATACATAAGGATTTGTGTTTTACTGATCTATTCTGGAAAGGTAGAATAAAAATGCTTGAGCCAGCAGTCCTTCTGCCTTGTAATCTCCTTCTGGATATCCACATCAAACATTTTATTACCTCTTAATAACTGATTTATTATAAATAAACTGCTACTTTTTTTAGTCATAAAAATACATTTTAAAATTCTTCACAAAAGGACCTGCTTAGCCGATATTTTAACTGTTCATTAAGATTTCACAGAATCCTAATATTCTCTATGAATTCCATATACAATGTTTTATTTGAAATAGCAGACATTTGGTGGAGAAAACACAAGTTTTTATTATATGCAGTTTAAAAACGAAACCTGACGTGCAAAATAAGTAAATAGTGAGTCAAACAGCACAGCATGATGAGCGGCGGTCACAGTGACCCTTCTGCTCAAGTATTACGCCGACGAGATGCCTGAGAATCCACACAGTCACACTAACCCCCGAGATAACTTTCAGTGAACCCATTACATATGCTTTTTTTTTTTTTTTTAAGCCCTCTTCTCTGGAAACATATTTTAAAAGGGCAAGTGAGAAAAAGAGGCAACGTGGCAGCGCACTTCACAGGCTTCTTGAGGGAAGGAGTAGCTCTGCACAACACTGTGAATTTTCAAATCTCTTTATAAACATAAACAAGCAGCTTCCAAAATACCCCTTTGAAGTACATAGAAATACGACAAAAACACAAATGGCAGCTCATGGCTAGGTGTCCTATCAATGTTAGCAGTGGAAAAAAAATAATAAAGATGTAAGCGTGGATAAAACCTCTTCAGAATATTCTAAAATTCACTTCACTTTCAGTTACGTCACATCAAAGTGAAAAATGATAATTTAGTTCAATAAACCCAAGTTTTTTCACTCGTCAAAATCAGAACTCTATAGTTGCTTATATTAACACTGAATTCCAAGAGCACTGTAACTGGTGAGAGCTGAATCACAAACATCCTCCCCAAATTAACCCAGAGAAGGATTCTGGACAAAGGAAGTAATTTTGGAGAAAGCTCAGTGACGGTTAATGGTAAGTTTACATTCCATCCTTAAAACATGATACTCACCACCTGGGTTGCTGATTAATATGTCTGTACTTTGCAATTTCCTATAAAGGTCAACAAGCTTACTAGATGATATGCAAGTCTTGTTAATACCCTTTGGAAGAAGAGTCAGTGAATACTCTTCACTCCTGGAGGAAATTGGAGGCAGGATGGAAGCAATAGAGACAAAAGGAGGCATACCCACAAACAGGGTATATGGTACCAGTTACAGCCTCAAATGCCCGGCCATCAGAAGGGGATTCAATCTCATCCCTACAGAAACTACAATGTACAGATTCTTAAATCATAAATATAGAACAGAAAACAGAAAAATGAGAAACAAAATCCACCAGCAGTGCTGACACAGCTATAAATCCATGGGACAGGGTGAAATTTTCATCAGAAACGGGTGAAGGGGATATTTTCATCAACTTTTCTCTTGCTAAAAACATCACTAGCTCCTGCTGATGGCATGGAGGTGAAAATGAGCTGTGCTAGACTGAGATGCCAGGACAGCAGGGAGAGGGGACAGTTTGCAGCCTCACTCCTATTGACACCTTAGATCTGCCCGGTGACACACTGGATAACATCGAAAGCACACGCTGTACGCTCCCCTCCCTCGATTCACTGGCAACAGCAGAACAGAAACTAGAACCGAAGCGCCCGAGAAGGACACGGGAGCTGTTGCTCAGCTGAGGGCACACAACGCAACAAACCGTTGCTAATCTTATGATTCATCTGGAACCAGGCCAGAGGGGAAAAGGAAAAACTCTTTTGTTTTTCCTTCTGTACCTGCTGTGCATAACCATACAGCATTTTGTAGTCATCTTTCTCCTCAGCCTGGAGAAAGCTGCGCTTCCCTGGCTGCAGCAGAGATGAGGAGACTGACTCCGATCACACGCTCATTAGCTCTTTCTCGACACATGCTGCTGAAAGCACCTTCTTCACAGCCACCACACAGCACAGCTACCTTACCCAAACCAAGGTATTTCTTTTAGCAGATCTCCCTGGTTTCCTTCTGTGAAGGCTATTCCATAATACCTTGCAATGACCATGGATTCTGGGGATGATTCAAAACAAGAATGGGAGAGTAGACTTCAGGTCTCAAACCAAAAAGGAAATGGCCCTAATCATGCTTCTCACTGAAGAATGATGGTCTACAGGCTAGGGTGCAAGAGAAGATACAAATAGTGCAACACTAAAAAACTGCACTAGTGATTGTGGCAAGTGCTGCAGTTAAACATATAAAAATATCAGCTGTTTTTTCATGCTTTATTAATATCAGCTGTTTTTTCATGCTTTATTAACTATGCATTACAAAATATTCATTCAAGTTATAAACACATACTATTTTTTTCCCCCACAGGATTCCTGGGTCTGTCACCACACAGGATGAAAGAACTCCAGCTATTCAGGACTGGCACCTCCCTGCTCAGTGTGTGTTCTCCCCAGCTCCTTTACAGAGCAGCCGACGAGCCAAGTTCCTCAATGTCCCCGTCACAACGTCCCAACCTCTGCCCTCCCAGGCCGGTCTCTGCCCCATCCCTCCAGGCTGCTCCCTTCCCCAGCACCAGGGCACTCGGCAGGCTCAGCACGGGGGACACAGTGGAGACAATCTCCTTGTTTGCTCTCCTGTTGCCCAGCGGCACACAACAAGCAAGGCCTGGGAATGTGTTGCCCAGCCCTTGTATATTCTGGAGACTCACAAAACCACAGAGAGCTTAGCACCGACAAATACCGATTCCGTTTTCAAAGGCTTAGAAGTCAGTCTAACTCAGTTCTCTATGACAAGAACACCCTCAAACCTCCCGTCTCAAAGTTCATTTTCAGAGAACAGAAGGTTCATGGGGTTTTCAACAAACTTTTTGCAGCATAAGACATCATAAAATCCGGTGACTTTTCCAACTATCCCATCCTTGTGAAAGCTATAACCATTTTTACTGGAATTAATATTTAAAAACAATTGATTAGTTAAGTTTGGCAATATTTTAAGCCGCTGAAAACATTGATCATCTTATAGGAAATGTTGAGCAATCTTAGTTTTCTTATACAGCAATACTTAAACAAAATTAAAAAAAAAAAAAAAAAGAAGAAAAGGGCAAGATGATCCACAAACTGAAACAGGGCCTCTGGAACAGGAACCGGCACTCCTTTGTAAGCTCAGATTTTTTCAGCACAGAAAGTGGAGATGTTCTATGTGAGCTAGCCTGAACCTGCTCACGATGTGGCACTCGTATGTACTACAGTTAGTGCCCTAAGTTATGCATATCAATTAAAGGCAAGAAATTAAAACCTAAATATAACCAACTGCTTGATTAGATGGTCTGATGCAATACAACAACTCAGGGAAATAAATTCAGATTTTGAGAAGATGAGCCAGAAAGCTATGCAAGCATCTCAAAAAATATGTATAACACACCAAATAATCTTTTCTTAAAAACATAAACTGTTATATACTGAGAGCACCTTTCTTTCTAACATAAGAACAAGACAGTTTTCCATGGAGTTAAACGTGCGGAAAACCGAGGAAGAAAGTGTGATTTTACAATGCACATGAACAAACTATGAACTCATTGCTTATAGAAAACTCTGAAGTTAAACAGCTTTACAAAATCGAAAAGGGAATTCTAACTAAGGGTAAATTTCATATTAGCATAAATGTAATGATACAAATACCTTATGTAACAATAATAAACCACATATTTCAAAGCTTAAAAGATTGTCTTATTAGGCTCAAGGACCTCTTAGATCAAGACGAGACACGTAAGGAAGATAGATTATCCTCTAATTGCTGTTCTAGAGTTCCTGCTCCCTCCTTTGAACCACACAGTGTTTTGCAGGGGTAAGGACAGGATGCTGAATTAAATGGACTTTAGCCCTTCGACAGCAGCAGCGAGTGCCAACATTCCAGCTCCCAAGAATGCATGTGAACTACTGCTGAATTCACAGACAGTTTCACATGCCCACATACAGCCACTCCAGAAAAATTTAACTCAGTAATGTTCAATATAACTCAGATAATTTTGCACATGTCACCTTATAAAAAGTAAATTCTACAATTGTGGAAATTGTACAAAAGTCTGTTCCTGAGGAACTACAACAGTCTGCGTACTAGCACTGACAATTTAAGTTGTGTCATCCGCGAGTTTTTTATTTTGTATTAAAAAAAATGAAAACATTTTTCAACACAAATAAAATGTCAACGTATACTTGAGAAGGAGTTATTTTTGTACTGATATTATTTTATTTTGACTAATTCTTCCACCTAAAAAATGCATGTCAAATTTAATTATATTTTTCTCAAGGCAGGCAAGTGGTAGACCTATTTTGAATATTGCAGAAACTCAGATTGCTAGAGAAAGGTAAATAATAAGTGATCTAACTGCTTATGACTTATCAGTACTTGTATCTATTTATACAGAGAAAAAGATATTCCTAAAAAGAAAGTGGAAACCACTTTTCCAGTTATACTGAACACAAAAGAAAGCCAAGTATTAGGGCACAACGAGCATTTGAGCATTTTACATTCACTGTTTCTTAAAGAACACGGTGTGACCAAAACATGACACAACATAAGCACATAAGAAGTGTGTACCAAAACATTGGTGAACAAAGTGTCTGTTACAGCCATCCTCAAAGTAACATACAAATCGTTGCGATTACCGGCATTTCTAGTAGAATATCCAGACTGCTGTAGGAATGAGCTTCTGGACAGTTTCTTCACATGGCACAAGACCAGAATAAAGACCAAACAAACTTTCTTTCCATAAGTGCTACCCCATAGCAGAGAAAACAAAGCTTCATCAATACCGATAAATCACTGCTGTGAGTTTTACCATGGAATCTGCAACACTTATGCCAGTTTTGAGCCAGTCACCTTGGCCATCATCTTTTGAGAGATACTACGCGCTTGAGCGATTTCTAGCACAGTAAGAGCCTCTCAGCTCCATCTCTAGGGCTACTTCAGCGTAAGTAAAGACAGAAAGTGAACATTAAGAAACAAAACACATAGAATATTCTAAAGTATGTAATTTCCAAATTTCAGACTGTGGCATTATAATAGCCAAACCTGGAAGTTAGACATATACACATATTATTTTGATATAATATGCATCTCTTAATGGAGGAGAAACACACTTTTCTTTTCAACAAAAATGAATGCAATTTTAGCATCTTTTCCAAACAAGCTTCAAGTAAAACGTGAGGAGTCACAGCTGACCTCCTGCTCTTAAGACAAGCAACATCATTTAGTCAAACAGTGCAACTAGTTAGTTTCTTCAATTTTATCTTTTCTAATGATGTTATCTTGAGCTTATTTGGAATTTTGCCTTTTTAATTATTATTTTCGTACCCAGGCTCTTTTCTGAAATATATAATACAAATTTTTAATATATATAAAATGTACATATAATATTGAGCTTGTTTACTTTTTTGCAAAAAAAATAACACAGCAGATATTATTTCTGTACTACCAGAATTTTGTTTCATGATTCCTAAAAAAAAAAAAAAAGTCTGTCTCAGTGATTTTTACACACAAACTAAATAAAAACGTACAGTTTTCCCACACTGTCCAACGGAGTGTTGAAGATTTTCTTGAAAAAGGAAATTTAAATAGAATTGATGCATTTCTTTCTATTTACTCTGGTCTTCAAAATGAGATACTGTGGCTAATGACTGACAGCTAAACACTTCTAAGGTGACCCTCTCCCCAAATCCCGCCTGCCACAGTTTACTCTGAAAAGAGGACAAAGTTACAAGAGCGAGCTACAATCAGACAATGAGCCTACCAACAAATATCATGGGCAAGATTTTGAGATACTACAACACTTAGCAACTCCCCAAGAATACAGACAGACAAAAGTGGATGCTGTGAATAGTCCACAGAAGAATCTTGTCAGAGCAAAATCTAACTGATTTTGCATTCATTCATTCAAAGTTAGCTTTTTGACTAAATACCTCAAAAAGGAAGACATATTAAATCTATTTCTTATACAAACACTGTCTGTAAAATGCCGTAGAGTTCTCTCCTCATTTCTACCATTCAAACACATCACTGCTGGAGCTTTCCTAACAGTATTGTTATACAGTGACAAAAATAAAGGCTGCCCTCAGCAACACGGGTTAATAACTCTCTGGATGATATCTGCGGCCTTCTACTTTGCAGTCTCACATTTGATATTATCACTGGTATCGAAGGATCAGTGAAATTCCTTCATCATGATTAACATCGAGTGCTACTGCTTTAAATTGACATTACACACTATGCATAAGGCAGCATGGTAATTACTGTGCCAATTTGATGACTCAAAACCGTGCCCAGAACAGCACCACCTCTATACATTCTGAAGGTCTTAAAATGCCTCTGAGCCAGCACTATGAATGCTTTAAAAAGAAAAGAGATTCAGGAGATGCTAACATAAATGATCTTTCTGCAATGCATCATTGTCTTAACAAAGTTCATGAGCTATTATAATTTCAAGTGCTATCACTGCTCTTACAGTTTCAAAAGGACTCTCCAGAGTCTTGAGACAAACTATCAAGGGCAAATCTTTAGACAGACTCAAGTTTAATGAATCTAGGAGAAAAGAGACCAGCTTAGCCCGACCTACTTTTCAGTTCTGTTCCTGATAGCCAAAAATCCTGCCTGGCCTTCCACTCAAAATGAGAGCATGTCTTTTCATCTCAGAGCCCTCTCCCTGATGCTTTACATAAGATTGACAAGTAACAGCATAATTGTATTACCACCATCTTCATTGTTTTCCTCCCTTCCTTCATTTTTTTTTCCCCCCACGCAGCTGACTCATGTTCCCAGCAGGGTTATAGACTCTTCAGAATGACATACGGTCTTTCTGACTGCACAACATCTACATTTTATTTGGGCCCAAGTTGAGCTGTTGAGTGCTTTCACAGTAACAGCCACAACTTAGGCGCTTTTAAAAAAATTTTTTTTGCGTTTCATTTCACTTGGAAGTTTGCTTGAAATGTCAAAATTATCTTACCTAATGTTTCCTTTTGTAGTTCACGGCACCTACTTTGTAGCTCATTCCCTTGCTGAAGTGAAGTTTGAAGCTGTTGAGTTTTCAGCTCAACTGTGTCAGCCACCAATGTCAGATGTTTTACCTTTTCTTGGAGGCATTCATTCTCTCTCTGGGATTTTGCTAGTCTTTGATTCAATTTGGGTATTTCTGAGGAGGAAAAAGAAAAAAAAAATCTACTGTTGTCAAATTTACTTTCTTCGCTAAAAATTATTACAACTGATTTACGGTCTCAGGACTTCAGTGTTCTGTAACCCTAGTTTGGTTATGGATCAGTGTAAACCATGTACATTAGCAATACTTCTGAATGTAGATGGCCAAAAGAAGTCCTTTGTGCAATATCTTTCTACACCAATAACCTGTACTTAGCCAAACACATATTATTGACAATTAAGATAAATTTTATTCTAAGCAATAATATGGATCTCCTCTAAGATCTCAAAAGCAAATTAAAATACAGATATATTCCACATGAAATAACAACAAGTGACTGAGATATTTGGATTCAAGCTTTTTTTCTCTTAAGAAGACACACAAACCATTGCTGACATATAAAAACAATTGCAGACTCATTTTAAAATTAATTTGAGAAGATATCAAGGAGATTAGCCTCTGCTAAAGCTCAATTTGAAACTTTTCGTTCAGAAGATGTTTGGGCATGCATATTACATTTTATTTTCTCTCTCCTTAGATGACTACTGCTGTTAAACTAATCACAAAGTGCATCTTCATTATATTAAAGACAGGCTTTGTCACTCTTATCTTTCATCAGCTCTTCAACGTGGAAGAGCAGCTGTGCCCAGGAAGTTTCCCAGGTAGCTTTTACTGCAAGGTAAATAAATAAATCATCGGTGACACGGAGTGTATTTTCTTATATTTTCCTGTGTTCTGTTATCCTTAATGAGTGCATTTGAATATTTCCAAAAGTAGTTGCAATTCTTTTCTGTGCCTTCTCCAACTACAGCCCTAAATGTTCAGTTGTCCAAGGAACTTGTATCACTTCTATTTACATTAATAATCATAATGTTCAAGTTAGATGAAGTCTAATTCTATTGTCAAGTCACCTATCACATATGTTTCATGTGCTGCACTCGTGCAAATTTTAAGTTCTTTCTGTGGTGCAAATATTCCATTACTAAAATCTTTCCTAACTAGTCCATACTTAAATCCATTTACTGTTAAACTAAATAATGTAAATACTTCCTTCTACTTGCTTTTAATTAACCAAGGCTAAATAATGTACATATACGAGGGCTTTTATAAGCTATTTTCAAACTAATCAAGCAAACTGGTCTAGGCATAGAGTTGCATCTCATGTAACAGTTTTCTTCTCAAAATCTGAATGGAAAACAAGTTCTGAAAAGCTTGCTGCAAAAAAGTAAGGTAAAATAAACAAAAAAAACCCCCACCCCACCAGATGTTAATATGTTACCATACGTTAATAATGAACAACTCGTAAAACAGAACATAAAAGCTTTTGAATGGCACTCTCAAGCCAAAAAAAAAAAAAGAAAGAAAAAAGGTGGGGCTAAATTGCTCTGATTGAGAAAGCTAAGTTTAAGGATGTATATAATATTCACCGTGTGGCACTGTTCTCAGTGGGATATGCTGAATGGAGTCAGGGATACATGGCATGTATCCTTGGCATGACACATATAATTAATTATTATAAGTACCTGAAAGGCTGCACTTCTGCTTTCATACAAATATTCTATATATTTGCAGTATTACAACACATAAAACAAGAAATACTCCAGAAAAGAAGCCTTAAAGTGTTATGAATCTCTTTGAACCTGAAAAAGTCTGCAGAAACGCATGTTCACACTCCCTTTATTAGCTAGAAGTAAGCAAGAATGAGCACAGGAAGAGAGGAATCCTCAGGGGCACACAATACTTTCTGTGCTCAGTCTAATTAGGAGATGAAGTCATGAATCAAAACGCGTGATATTGACACTGACATTTAAATTAACTGTTCTTACAAAAACTGAATACTAAAGAGTGACTTTCCAGTCACGCTCATCTTCAGCAGGCACAGGCCCTCCTGCCCGGGTTCAGGATGCCCCAAACTCTCTGCTGGGACCCAGGCGCTGTCTCAGTGGGATGCGTGCCTACCCCTTCCTGCGGCACAGCTGCCCCACTTACTTCTTTCCAGTCTGAACAAAGCAATCATTGAAAACATTAAAAATTACTTCTAATTCCACAGGAAGCATAGGCTACTGGAGAGCTATTGTTTAAAATGAAGCTCTGGGCATGCAGGTTTCACTTAAGCTGTGAATTTGCATTGCAGTTCACATGGTTTCACTAGTGGAGTGATTTAGGTGATGCACATCGCCCACCATGCCCTTATGTTCCTTCTCACAAGGACAGAAAGCATGACATCAGCCCACGTACTTCATTGCTACCTTATAACCCTGTTAAAACTAACCTCCAGAGCAAATAGCAGCTCATCAACTCATACACACAGAGCACACTGAAGAACTGTAAGGAAAGGAATACATATATGAAAATTATGTCCAAAGACCATTAAAGTTGCAAAAGTGAACTTTGATACTCTGGATGGTACAGTCTATAATTACACTACTGCACACTTTTTTCAGCAAAACTAATCTCTTAACTGAGGCAGAGCAAAAGTGGTATTCCAGGATAAATCTGAGTTTTCAAGTCTGACCGCCAGCCTGAGGGCTGGGCACGACCTTCACGAACAAGCCATCAGTTGTGACTTGCTCCCTTTTCCTGAAGGCTGCCCTTGTTTGAGCAGGAAGCAGGCTGTGGGCCAAGTGAATTATTCTCAGCCCATGAGCTGCTCCATGCCCCTTTCAATCCCAAAGACCCCTCAGATAAAGACAGCTGTATTTGGGTATGGCTTGTTCTTATTAAGGAACGGAAGGAGGGAGTAGTTGCTACATGTTGGGTGCAGGTCTGTTCGTAGGCAGTGGCTCGTGCATTCAAGGCAACTTAATGAGTACTCAGTGGGTTGCTCAAGGGACGAGGTGGATCCTGCCAACGCAATGAGGGGGTGGCACTAGAGGACCCTCAAGCAGTTCCACAAAAGGACATTATACCATTGCCGTATAGTATCCTGTGTGTATATAAGCATGTGGGAAAAACTGGCAATAGGAGACACAAAGTAAATGAGAATATCTCCAGGCCTTTGTGTTGCAGTCGCATCCATATGCTCCTAAGTAAGTATATTATTTATGTTTCAGATCATGGTAAGCATTTCTATTACTTCCATTTCAGTCTGACTTGGCTGACTGAACAGCTAGTCCAGCACACTAATCCAACAGGGACTGGACTGAGATCAACTCCGTTCACGTGGTGCCACAGTAGTAGACAGCATCTTCTACTACTTTGGACATGGATAAATTAATGTCAGAATTAAAAATTAATCTAATTAACTTTACCTTCTAATTTACTGTGTTACACTCAACTACCAAAAAATATTTTATCTTGCCCAAAATTATTGCAAGACGATGATTTACCTGTCAAAGCTTCTTTGCTAACAGTTTTTATTTGTAGAAAAATTTCTTCTTTCAGGGCAGCCCAGTTCTCTAGGTTACTGGAGATTGCTTCTTTAATACTATCTAGTTCACCTCTAATAAAAGGAAACAGTGAGACAGCCTTGTTCAGAGTTGAGCAATGGTGTTCCAGTGTATTTCTGCAAGACAAAAATAATATCAGATATGTGACAAAATACTATTTGTAAACTTGGTAACTAAAGTAAACTTGACAACTACTCTTCTGTTATATGATAACTCATAGCATGTTGTGTTACAATAATTCAGTGTATGAAATGCTCTACATTGAATATAAGAAATTTCTCCCTTCTAAATGTTGATTTAGAAAGTATACGTACAAACTAAGAAAACTCTACAATCACTTTTTACTGAGAAAACAGAGCAATAACATTTCAATGACTATGTCCAAGCTTACTTTTAAGTGTTAATTAATGATTTTAAATTTGTAAAGAACTTATCCTGTTGCTAATAACATTAGCAATCAGCAATGATATTTTCCAGTTACATATGCTAACACTACAGCATCTTGCTATATTCTGTAGAAGCAAGAAACACTAGGCTTCTTACAAACACTCTTCTCACTCACAGTATTCTCCCTGCCTGTGCCTGCATCTCCACTGAATCGTCTCGACTGACTGCACAGGAGGCACAACAACGGCATTTCTTTCTGGGTTCTTACCTGAGCACTTGTGATTGCTTATAGGCAGCTTCCTTTTCTTCTTGGAAATACTGCAAATCTTCTTTCACATTTTTTAATTCGTCTTGTTTATTTTTAAGTTCCACTGTCAGGGTTTTTATTCTACAGATGTAAATAAAATAATCAGAAAGTATTATTTGCACTACCAACCAACCTCTAACTTTTGTTTCAGCTTTAAATTACAAACATTCTGAAAGTCTTTTCAAAGATGATAATCACATTTTTCAGACTGAAGTATCAGATCTTCAAATGGTGTGAATCAAATCTTCTGACCACTGTCCGAGTCCCTTTAGCAACACTTTCAAAATAATACTCATACTACATTCATAAAATAACGTGGAAATGTATATGACCAATATCAGCTCAAAGGCAATACTATTTAAATATCTTAAGAATCCAGTGTTCGTTCACAGATGCAACACAGAATTCATTCATTCTCCAAAAACACATATGCCATTATGAAAATCTCAGTTTAAAGTTCAACTTGGGTACCCAGTGTAGGGGCTGCAATACCTAAACAGTGGGTACCTTGTCCCAGCAGGGTGATACCACAATGAGCTGCGTAGGTTTGACACACAACTACAAGGATGTGCGAGAAAGGGTAATGGAGAGCTCATCTAAGCTGAAGGGGAAATTATCTAAAATCAACCAACAGCAAATACCAAATATTTGGTTACCGTTACTGTAATTTTTTTTTCAAATTCAGATTTTATCTATTTCTTAATTTCAGACATTTGCAAAAGATTAATCCCAATTTGTCACTCTTGCTTCCCTTTGCCTTGAGTTTTGTGTTCATGATCATGGAACTGTACTTTTGTACTGCTGAATTAATTAGCAAATAATAAAAAATACACATGTAAAATATATATCTACCATTATTTTTACACCAACTGGAATTTAGGCTTCTGTCGCTCAACAACAGCATTTTAAAGAGCTAAAGAGAAACTCATCACAAAAAAATGTTTCTACCAGATGTTATTCTATGTACTCAGGCAATGACATTAGCATTGAAATGGTCAAAAATACCAAGTTAGCAAGATTATTTTCCTACATTTTTATTAAAGACTACTTAAGGATACAGCAGGAAGTTCTGGACTAGAGCTAGGTTTCCACATTCCCAGCTTGATCCACAATATGCCAGAAAAAACCCACACATTTATTTTCTGTACTTCCCCCCTTCCTTTCAGAGAAAAAAAAAACAACAAAAAACCACCACACACAAAACAAACCACCCAACAGATTTGGGGCTCAGAACACTGTTTTTACCACAATTCATAGTAGGATGGCAATGATTTGGTGGCTCTAACTGACAAATTCTGGCTGGGTGTCAGCCTCCTCCCAAAGCCTCAACTCTCATTGGGTTCCTCTCCGTCTCCTAACACCCCTTGGGACGCCTGCAAGCAATCATCTTACAGAAGAGGATTGAAGGAGACGCTGTCACAACACCTCTCTCTAAGTATTTGCCTTGAATAGATTGCAAAGTTTTTTCATGCTTTCTCCTCCTTGGTCTTCCAGGGTGCTTCATCACAACACCACGTATTGGATATTTAAATTACAGTGCAGGTGAAAACTGTTCGAATTTTACATCATATCTGACACCAAAAAAGATCCTAGATCTGGGATCAGGGGAAAAAAAATAAAGCTTACTATTATGAGGACTCACAAATTCACTACATACCCTCCCTCCTATTCAAAATGCAAATTAATATTTGCCACATCCGTGCTTCAATTCTGCTTATTTATGACCCTGCAGAAGTAGAATATCTTTGCTGGGGGAAAAAAGAACAGAAATGTGATAGATACTCATGATTATGTACAATAATATTCAATTCAAGATAAATAATAAGTACAAAATGGGGAAAAAAACCATTCATTCATCACCATAGACTAACAGCTTGTTTCACAGCCAGCAGGCTGTGAAACCAGGTTACCCAGCCCCTGCCTCGGCCACCCCGCCAGGGAGAAGGGGCACCCTTTGCTCCGTCTCAGCAGCACTACCCACCCAGAAAAAGGGGGAACAAAACGAGATGCCTCATCACACGAGGCGGATCCAGCAGGGACTTTTCCCAGCGATGGGATTTCCCACTCTCACAGCCTCATTTGTGCAGTCAGCCCATTCCCACACCATGTGTAGAGGAGACTGCACGATTCCTGCGGTCATCTGGAAGCATGCAGAGATGCTGTCTGCTCAGGAGTGCACTTGCTAACACCTGAACAATCTTCTCATTTTAATTGCTTCAAGTTTTGTACATGCATTTTGAATAAAACCCAGGTACACGATAAGACACAGGAGAAACGACCCATCATTTCCTTTACCACCATCACCTGCTCACAGGTGAGGAGGAGGAGGAGGAGGAGGAGGGTGGCTCCTGGGAAGCACAGGGAGTTTTCTCCCTACACAGCTACACACAGCAGCACACACTGGTCTCCTGCTTGCTTTGGATACATCCCACCTTCGTGCTGGACTCTAAGCCCCAGCAAACACAGCTGCCCAGTTCAACGGAGCAGACGGCTGATCTGCAAGTTTTTCTTTGCCTCTAAAATTTACCTTTTGAACTTTTTCATTATAGCAGCAGCTCTGACCTGTTTATTTTTCAAGCACAGCTATCATAGTGTAAATAAATACAGTCTAAACATTGTTCTTTCAACAGCTTGGGACTTATTCCCGCAACTGTAATGAAATGAATGGAATTGTACGGAAATAACAGACAGTTGAATCTGATTCCCTTCCTGTGTTACATGCACAGAAAGAATACCACATAGCACATCACTACCAGTTTACAGTACATCTTTCTTCTCTTCTGCTACCTGTAGATAACCATTCTAATACAGTCTTCTATCCCCAAAGGTACAACTACAATAAGAAACTGTTAAAAACCAGTCTCAGTAAGTTTTCAACACTTACTGTTAACCTACTGCAAGCAGAGTAAGTGACCTATTTGTCTACTGGTGACTCATTATCACGAGTGAATAATTAATATTTGAATCAACAAATAGTTTACAATACCAAAGGATGGCAGAAGCATTACCTCAGCCTTTCTTTCCATGTTAAAAAGCAAAAGAAAATGAGAATGATGTATAGTAAAAAATTATAAATAAAAAATAAGCCATAATATTAATGTGCATTAGTTACTGTTATCAGAGAGATCATCTAAAACAGATTTGCATCAAAATGCAATTTTAAAAAAATATAAGTCCTGATAAAGAAACCTGGATCTGTAGAGCTCTGTGAAAACCAAAATGTTTGGGCTCAACTATGATCACTGGAGGAAAAAAAAAAAAAACCACAATTAAAAAAAACATAAAAAGATAAAACTTATAAAAAACTTGAAGACATTTCTGGCGTTACCTTACTAGAATTTATCCATACCTACCTTAAATTTTTTGAGGGTGAAGGGCAGGAGGGGAGAGAATAAAATCTGTTTGATTACATGTGGGAGCAGAGTCAGATTGGTGTCAAAGAGTAATGAGGAAATGGCCATCCCCTTAACACTCACATAAATTCAAATTTACCTTTGCAGATGGTATATCCTGTTAACTATAGCTTGAGGAAAAAAAAACCACAAAAAAGCAGTGATTGTCACTGAGCAATAGAGCAATAGCAAATCAAAACTTCGGAATCCATGGAAAACTGGATGCTCGTTTTCTAATCTTACTCATTCCAGAATAGGCAGTATTTGAAGATCTTCTGGTTTAAAAAAGAAACTTGCAAGTATGTGCAGACACGTTTTCTTACTCTTTCCATTCCAGAGATGTGATATAATGAGGTTAGCAGAGAACCGCAGCCTCAGAGTGCAAAGGGGCATTATCAATATGTTCTGGTCATTCGCACACAAAAGAACAGGTGGAGAAGGAGAGACAGTTGCACTGTCTACTATTATCATCATAAGAAGGAAGAAAAATAAACGTGTTATTTTGGTGATGTTTAGCACAAAGGCAAAAGTTCAATGGATCATTAAATACTGGCATTATGAGAGAATCATGAGAACATACTGATCTTGTCCTCTATCCTATAGTTCACATGAACTGTGAAAATTAGCATCCTGTCTTTGCAGCCAGCATACTTTCTTGGTGAATACAGGGGGAAGCCTGCCCAGAGTGGGAGTTGAATTACAACATGTTAACTACTCGTGTTGACAAAGAAAAGAATAGCATGAGAAAAATAAAGAAGTAGTTGCAAGGGATTCTTGCCAGCAAACAAATATACTCATTGTCCTAAAAGTAATGAAAAGAGCAATTACCACGTTTGTTCGAATTTAAGACGTTGTGTTTCACAGAAGTCACGATCAGAAGAAATAACCCTGTCTTTGCAGGCTCCACGGTACACTGCCCCTGTACGAGCCCCAGCGGGAACCATTCAAGCCCAAGGGAGGAATTGCATCCCTGGTTGTCTGGAGTCAGCAGGGACAGTATGCCCAGGGGAGGCTGGAACATGCCGTCAATGAAAAAAAGTTTCACTACAGTATTTTCAGCTCCATGAAACTCTAGGACCTGCTCTGAGCCAACAGTTGCTCATTTTCATTTTAGTATGTTGCATTCCTTCCAACAGACAAGTCAGTGTGCATCCATCCCTGTGAAGAAACTGACTATTCATTCATAAATTTGGCATAGAATATGTATAAAATTGCAGAGTCTGAAACTCACTGCACGTAACATCATCCACAAGCTTCCTCATAACTGTCTTTTTTTATATTCTGTTCAGCAAAGACTATTCAAGTTAAGACATGATTATTTAATAGTTTTCATGTGCCACTACAGAATCATTCACCTCTTGATTGCAGGCTGTCAATTTGACACCAAATGAAAATTATCTCTGACAACCAATCAAGAGGCTCTTTGTGAAGGTCTCCATCAAGTCCCATGTAGGCTGACAATCATTTCAAATCTTGCATTAATTGTTATCTATCTTTATTATCTCAGCAGAAACACAAGATGTATTACGAAGACAGCCTGGATAAGTTTTGCTCTGCAAAGCTAAATCTCTGGAAAAGGTCTGAAAAACAATGATAAAAAGATAACTGCCTTGTCACAAGCACTTCAAAGTTT
Source organism: Limnodromus scolopaceus (assembly GCA_028565335.1). NCBI lineage: Eukaryota > Metazoa > Chordata > Aves > Charadriiformes > Scolopacidae > Limnodromus > Limnodromus scolopaceus. The sequence goes on from JAOXNO010000052.1 coordinate 9,101,655, forward strand.
ATCTTTGAAGAAACCCAAGATTTAATTTCCCAGAGCTACCAATCCAGCTACCAATTTCATCTACAGTAATTACAGTTTACATAATCTCAGTCATAGCAGTCATACTCAGTACTGTCAGAGCAGTGTAACTCGGGAGTTATATCAGTGGAGTTACATTGATTCAGTTAAAAAAATATATATACATATATATATATTAAAGTTATGAGTAATTCGATTAAAAAAAGGATGCCAAGGCAAATTAATGGCTGAACTTTTACTTATACTACAGATTTGCACCAGCAAATTCAAACAGAAGTTTCCCAAGGTGTAAGTTTGAGTTTACTTCCCAAGCAGAAGTTTTCTTAGTTTCGAGACTTTGCAGATACAGCAGATACCATATAATTATATGAAGTAAGACAATACATCGCATTTCTGTGACATGATACAAATATATTTTGCTTTATGTGTTTGGATTTTTTTCCAAACTAGACAAGTGCCTTACTGCTCAAGCCAATTCTGTTACATACATTATTACACCTTTGAATGCAAATGGAAACGAAATTCTTCCTCTGAATTCTAAACCAGTTTCAATATAAGTAAACCTACCTTTTTACTGCCTCTTTCTTACCAAACATGAGAACCCTTTTGTGTATCTTCCCTCTCATAAGAGGTTCCTCAACCACCAAATCCACAGAGCCCACTGACCTAGAGCAGCAAGTGACCTTACTCATCTCTTCCGTTTGCTAAAGAATCCCTCAGAATGCAGCCATGGTCAAAGAGCTTACCCCAGATTTTAATCTGGGTAGCCACCTTTCAGTCTTGCAGTCTTAAAAGCCAAGTCAAGCGCACAAGACAGTCAAAAACAGAAGAGAAAACATATGTCTCGGTATTCAAGGATTAGCCTGAGTTCACGCTCTGATCCCACCCAAGTTTCATTGCTCAGTGGCCATAGAGAACTCCAGAACATAACACCTTGTCCTGTATGCACATGCACTTTATATATTAACCTTCGTCCATAAATAACCACAAAGCTTTAAAATTTCATTTCAAAACATAATAAAAGCAGAACCCCTGTGGATTTCAGCGAGACATTCTATCTGAGTATGGACTAAATGAAACTGTTTAAGGCTTTGCAGTTATGCCCAGATTCATTTTACAACTATGGATCAAGCTTACAAGTCTCAAATTATAAACTGGAGGTAAATGGAGGCACAAAAAAGTATTTTTTAAAAGCTTCTTGAAGGGTCATTCTTGCTTTTAACCAGCGGTCACAAAATAGACAGTAACTCACTATACCCAAGCAATTGAAAGTGTTAACTTGAGCTTATAGTGTGGACAAATAAGTGACCACCTATTAGAGGAAAGGAAAAAAACTAAACAAATGTGCATCACGCCATTTTCTTCTATCTACTATGCAATTCAGGATATTAAACACAAATTCAATTCTCTGACAAAGTATGAATATCATAACCAGGTTACAATAAAATAATACCTAAGCATTACTTTAATCTCTCATATGTAATTGTGCTGTCCACAACGGGTTAAGTGACACAATGACCCGTTGGTCTCTCCCTAGCAAATGGGTAAATATGGCCTTTGCCGTTGTACGTGATGCTGTGCACAGACTCAGTGCTGGAACCGTGCAAGGGTATAAGAGGAACTAGTCCCCATAATTGCAGACGGTTGGGAGCACTGAAACTGGAAAACCTCAAGAACTGCAGCATGAACTGTTCAAACAAAAAGCAGAGAAAGAACTGAAAATATATGCCTAACCCAAAAACCTGCACTGAGGGAGATGAACCATTTTTATTTTCCTGAGAAAAGATAGCTGTTCACGGAGGCACGCACAGACTGATGTGGAATTTTTGCTGGAGCTTTCTTGTCAGTAAACACCACTCAAGGCCATTTTTGCATTACGTGCCACCATTCTCAGATGCTAAAAACTGTGATAACTTTCTAAATGTAACTTTAAATTTTAATTTTACCTATTAAATATGAAAATATTTTAATGAAATATACATGGAAAGTTTGCATAGAAGCAAAAATGCAGATTTCATGTTGTCTTTTGCATTTTCCACTGACTGCTGTTTCAGCCTCTTCCAGATAAAGAATTTTGTTTTGCCAGAAGAAAGTTCACTTCTTCAGGAATTTGGGAGAAGGCTGAGCATTACTACAGAGTTTTGCACCTCATGAATCACTTTTATGAACTAGCGTGAACAAATTTGTCTTGCTTATTAATGATCAATCTTGGCACTTTATCACGTTAATAGAAAAAACCTTGTCAAAACTAGAATAACCACAATTTTAACATATCAAGAGTGGGATTGAGCTATTGCTCATCAGCAGTAAGAAGCACAGATCCTATTGGGAAGACACTGGCTCCAACATATTTTTCATAGCACTGTGCTGATTGGCTTTCTGAGACTATGACAAGATTGATCAGTGATTTTTTTTTTTTTTTTAAAGAATGAAAGTGAAGTTCACTGCTGTACAGAGGGTGAACACAGGACCTGGGTCCCACAAACCCTGTTATGCCTTTTGCTGGCCCTCTGCACAAGCCCGATCCATACCTGAGTCATTGTGATGACACCATCAGGGCAAAACATACAGATCACTTTGCAGCTATTAAAAAGAACATATTAAAACACTTTGGTGTTATACAAAATTCTGCTTTTTCATGGTACACCCTAAAATTATCATGTAGCTAGAGAAGTACGTACTGTTATGTTATTTACAAAATGGATTCAACAAAAAAGTTGAAGGTACTATTTCTTAGTAAACTTCATATCCTCTCTTCAGAAAACTCGCACACACAGCACTTCCAAGTACAAACCAGCTCTTGTGCCCTTCTGAACACTGCATCTTGAGCTACCTAAAAGTAGAACTAAATGCATGAAGACCCAGAAAAAAATCCAGCATCTAGTATATTCTCACTTAGTATTTCAATCCAGTACTTATATTCAATGAAAAACCACTGCATTATTTCCTTTTGCTGGGAAATGATGAGTGTGAAACCCGGGGACTCACTGAACCCCATCCCCAGCTGATACCTCTTGGCACTTGTTGTATCTACTTGTCTCTTCCAAGCAGCCACTGAAGGAGCACACACCCGAGACTCACACAGAACATCTGTAGCATCATGAAGAATACTCATTACTTTATGAACGCTTTTCTTCTTATGTATTAGATGATACACCAATATAATTCTGAAAATACATTACAGTGCTGCAGTGGTTATAATGTTTTGTTCATTAGTCAGGCTTCCTAAAACAGTCAAAAGGTGTGCAATCTCCCAAGTTACCCACATATGATGGCATATAATAAGAATAACCAACTGTATGCCCTAAAGCTCATTCAGAAAAGGAAAGGTTAGTTCTTTACCTCTTTGTTTATTTCATCCAGATTTGGCTCTCAGCAATTTTTTACACCAACTCAACTCCACTTTATCACTAAATATTCAACAGAAACAGACATCGTAAAAAAAAACCTATTAAAGTGACCTTTTTGCCTTGTGTTCTTTCCCTTCAAAGCCTATTTTTAACATGGTGACAGAGTTCTTAAAGCATGTACCTCTCCCCATTCCCAGTATTTTCAGTCTCCGAGGAGAAGAAACCACACGTCATTCCAACCAAACTGCCGCGTAGGTTAGTAGCTAAGGGTAGAGCTGTGTGCTGTTGTCACTGCCCCATCACTTCAGTGTTTTATTGCAAGTTTAGACTTTAGCAAGCCAGGTAGTTGCTGTTGCTTTCCTAAGCAATGATGTTGCAAAAAGGAAGATTTATTTTAGGCAAAGTCTTTTTAGACAAAACATTTTCCATGGTATTAAGTTTTGCCATTGGGGTAGGAACTAACGAACTCAAGAAAACACACACAAAAAAGCACAACTATGGAAAAATAGTTTCCACAAGTTAAAATGTGAGGCTTACATGATCTTTAAGATGTCATTATTTATGGATAAAATTTCAACACCTACAAGCACGATTCAGGACCGTAAGTCTCATGCTAGTAACCAACAACTCCTGCTAGATTTGTAAAAAAGTTTTCAGGAGTCTATTGACAAGTGATCTTTGACATAGGACTCGCTAAGAGTATCTGTACACCTCTTGACACATCTAAACAGAAAACATTTTTGCTTCTTGCCACCGTCACGATATTCAGCACTACTATACCTGTAAAAAGCATTTTTAGTATTTAAATTTATTTTACATTTCTCTATTGGATGTTGTGAGAATTATCAAAATTCAGACCAAAAATACAGTGTACCCCTCATGCAGGGTTATAAATGTCAAAAGCCACCACCAGAGAAAACCTGTTAATAAACTCAGCTCTAGGGACTCCAGGAATCTGGAGAGTCCCACACAGAGACATGGCTAAATACAATCATACTTGTAACTCCAACAAATTAGAGAAATAAACGCCCAATAAAAGTGCCTGTTACTAATATGTTTAAATAGATAACAGACCAAAAACAGTTAGTCAAATGACAAACCAGCATTTCAGTTTAACCAAGCACAAATCACTGCTCTTGCAGACAACAGCCAGTATCTCGTAGAAGAGGAGCCAGTAGCGCAGAGCACAAGGCAGGACCTCACGTGGGCACATGTATTGACTGGCATTAGTACTTCAGGCTAGCCACAGCCCTTCAGGAATAGCATGCATGCAAGTATTCTGGAATTAAAGCAACTTTAACATGGAATAAGAATAAGACTTGAATAGCTAAATTGAATCAGTATAGTTAACTGCATGATGGTTAGGTTCCCCTTCTTCCAACAAAATCCCAAAGGGTAGATAACTAATTTCTGCAAAAGCTCACGTTCCCAGGTGGCTTTCAAGGTTAACCACAGACACAAACAATAGCAATACTTTAACCTAAAAGGAATATAAAAATGAAACAGTCTGCAACAAACAAGATTAAATCTCTTGGTCTACTAGAGATTTTAAAAAAGAAGAAAAAAGAAAAAAAAAGGCATATTTGGCTTCTGATAAACACATGCAGCTTGGGAGGAATGATTTGTCAACCTTGCAAGAAACAGAAGATAGTATGCTGAATAGTTAGTTTATGCCAACAGCACAAGGTAACAAGAGAAGCCCAGGATAATAAAGAGAAGATAAGGAATAATCAGACAAGTTACTTAACAAGGCATAATATCTGATTTATGGCCTAAATGAAAGCCCAGTGAAAGTATTCCACTTGATTTCAGCAGGTTTTAAATCAAGTTGAGCCTTAAGGGAAAAAAATGCAGAGATAAAATTTTTTATTAACTGTTCCAGCTTTATGACAAAAAGTCAGCTAAATGAAAATTTTAAGTTTACCTCTGGCAAATGATTCTCAGCAAAAAGAATGTGCTGTCACTGCATTTGCTAACACACTGAATACTGCCACCATAACTGCCACCCACAGCCATTAAAGAAATAAGGAGCAAATGTACTCTTCAAAAATATGATGTTAAACCAAAAAAAAAATTGAATATTAGAGGGGGTGGGAGGGAAGGTGGTCAGTTCAAATGAAAAAAAAAATTTTGCAAGAAACAATATGAGTAGAGTGATCTACAAGTTATAGGCATTTTGTTCAACTTTGCATGAGCTTGTGATTTAAAATTAATCTTTTGTTAGTAATAGTACCAAACACAAGCCTAACTAAATCCAGTAATAGTAAGGTTACATTCTTACCAGTGAGTGATCCCCCTTCCCCACACACTTAAAGGTTCTCATCATTGTGCCCTAAAAATATAAATGTGGCTCTGAGATCTGTTGTTAACTACTGGAGCTCTTAAGAGTACAAAACTCCTCCTTTAATTGGGATCTTCACATACAAACAGGAACAACGCCACAGACAGTACCCAAGATTTTCATAATTGCTTTAGTATTCTGTATCATCCCTTCAGGGAGTAAACTGCAAGCTTCTTAGGGTAAGAACGCTGGTAATTCTTTACCACGTTACTATGAGACAATACGTACAAATCTCGGAACTGTGAAACTCCCACTATTGTGGAACTTCATTTAAAATATTACAATTTTATTCCAAAACAATAAGATGAACTATTTGATCATTTCCCTTTGGGAGTGTGTGCAGGGGAAATACCTTGGACATGCCTTCTGGCCTTTCTTTCACTTTAAATACATTGGCTCTTTCTAAACTATTAAGGAATTTAAAACTTGCTTCCAGAGAATACTATGAAAGATAATTTAAATTGTTACAGTATATGTGTTACATCTGATGAAAGACAAATCTTATTTGTATTTTAAACTTCTTTGGAATGAAATTAGCTAACACGCATACATGAGAATAACATCAGACTAGATAATACGCTCTGACCTTTCTGTTTTTGATTCACTGTCAGCTCGATAGTGTTCAAGGTCTTGGTAAAGAGACTGCAATTCTGCTTGAAGTCCTTTTTCCCGTTCTATACTTCCTTCATAAAATTTAATCTCCTTCTCCATTGCTTTTACTTTTTCTTCCATCACCTTAAATTCATGAAGTATCAAATAGCTGACTCCACAGTATTTACACACTGTCTCATCCCGGGGCATCTAGAAAAACATAAAATTGTAAGAAACAAAGTGAACAAAAAAATCTGAACGACACTAAATAAAACTAATAAATCTGAACAGTGTAAGCCGTTTACTGCTCTGGAGCATTTATGATCCGATAATGTTATTGCCTTAACAAATAATAAAGACAAAATTCTAGGTTAGCAAAATGAAATCAAGCTACAGCAGTACTTTCATTTACAGGAAACTTCACAAGATACACCAACTATGCAATTTATGATGTGGGAACTCCCGCGGGAATTCTAAACTGAAGTACCTCCAAATTACGTTTGATGTCTTAATTTAAAATAAAATGCTGTGTTTTACGAAGTTATTTCCTTAATGAATTTGTGGTCACCTGTGCCAGAAAAATGGTATTTACCGTGTTTTTTTGATAACTCATATCCAGTTGAAATAGGCAAGACGAAAAGTGAAAAGCAGATAGAATGATGTAATCCAGCAATCTTTACAAATGTAATTGAAATGAGTAAGGGACTAATTATTATGATGTAGTGTCCATGGCACTTGAGTGTTGTGGAAAATGTATCCCATTTACTAGGTATGAAGTATTCATCACTGATTAAAAAAAAACAGAGTACGTAATACACATCTAATTGAAAGACAATTTCTTAAATTGAGAAACATACTTTTCTAAGTGATCAATTATTAAGCTTTGCAGTAAGCAAGGCTTCATAAATATGGACAGACAGATGTGCTCTGACTTTGATTAAAATACACAGAAATAACTGATATACTGAGTAATAAGTATGTATCATTCTCACCTCCAGGAAAAAATGCTCAGTCAGTTTACAGGTGATGCAGAACTGAACCCGCACAAGCAATGGATATTGAGTAAATAAACCAGCCAGACCAACCCAAGCAGGTCTGGCACTTCAGTAGGGGACACGTAAGCATCTGAGGAGCAGTGCAGATCCCAGACCCCTGAACATGACAGGTCTGATCCTGTTCTTGGGTCACAGCATAAATGCATTTGAGAGGAGATGGTTAGAATTCAGGCTACATCTGAGGACACTCAAAATACAGCTAAAAAGACAACCTCAAAGCAAACAATATAAAAAGGTATCGGTAAGCTTGGAGACATGAAAGATGGAAAAGGGGCAGCAGCTGGAAGAACAGTCGTGTGCTTGTGTATTGAGAGCTTAAAACACGCTTTAACCTTTCCTGCAATTATCAACTGTTACAAGGGTTTTAACACAATGACTGATGAAAATCAGAAAGCTGGAAAACTGCAAACAATTTAAGTCAAAGAATATAAGAATCCCCTGCGCTACAGAAAAAGGAAAAAAAAAAAGACATCTTGAGATATTGGGATAAATTGAAAGAAATCATACTTAGATGAAAGAAAACAGCTTTCAAAAATTATAAACTACAGACTCATTACCCCATGATTCAAATATCTTTAGCACTTTAAATATAAGTTCATAAAAATGATATTTCAGGATGCCCTGGAATTACCAGGCCAGCCTTTACTTTCCGATTTCTCAGTTTTCCCCCAGTTTGAAATACCCCTAGTTACAGTTGCTCTGAATGAGCTGAAAATGCAAGTTTATTTTTCCTGGCAGCTTTAAACTGTGCTTGGAAATATGAAGCTGTTATTCAGGATAACTACCATAAAGTTCCAAAGCACTAAAATTACTATATTGAAAAAGGACAAAATGAGCTGTTATAAGGAGCACAGGAGGGGGCTCTTATCCCCAAAAGAACATCGTGCTCTCTTGCAGCACCACCACTGCTGTCTTCCAAATAAACAGTTAGAGAGATTTCACTGGGTACTCAGATTAAAAACAAAATAAAACAACTGGAGTCCTGAACTGAAAATGTTTTATGCCAGTACTAAAACTTTTTAGTTTTCAAATTCAATTTTGTTACTAAACTTAAAAATAAATTAAGTCATTAAACAATAAATATTATCCGCCTGGACTTCGTGGGAAATGGTCTGTTTCTTCTTCACGTTCATTCCTCAGGTGAAGTTGCAAGGACTTCAGATCAGGTTGGATTTTTAAAGTATTTGCTACATAGCCAAAACTCACCGGAAAGCCCGATGGCTTTATATTACTGCAGTAAGGAAAGAGAGCTCTGTCTTTTAATTGGAGCCTTGCTTCTGTACATGCACAATTATCCTGCAACCACTGCAATATACTGTATATAGACACAAACTAGGGTTGAGGTTTGGGTTGGACTGGCCACTGAAACCTCAAACCAGATCAACTAGCTTTAAAATACCTATCTATAGCGTAAGTAGCAGTTTCTTAATACCAATAATGGATTTGGCATGGGTTAAGTGATGTTCAACAGGCAAGCTAGCCCAATCTAAATTCTGTGCTGCAGTAGATTAACACCAATAAGCAAGCTAACAAATATAAATCCAGCACATATATGCCCAATACACCTAGAAAATTAACAGGACACAGTTGAAAGTGAATAGCTCCAAAGAGCAAGGCATAAACTGGGCAAAGCAAGGGGCGTAACTAATCTAAATTCTCATCCTGAATCCAAGATTCCTCTCTCATGCCCATAAGTGGTCAAATCACAAGCAGGACTTTTTTTTTTTTTTTCCTTCCTCCCTGCTCTTTTACATTGTCACCATTGCAACCCGAGTTCTCCTCACTGATACTTTAAATATCCCCTGAAAATCCTGAGCTGGTTGGACATTTTTCACAATCTACTGAAGCTTCCACAGATAGGTACAGAGAAATACTGTGAAGCTGTAGATGCTGATTTCATTCAGCCAAAATAACGACAAAGTTATCTTAGGGCTACACCAATCTAAAGGACAGAGCCAGAAAGGATTTAATAGCTTTGAAGACTACTTACAAAAAAATGGTTTTGGGTTTCGCACCTTTTCCAATAGAAATAAAATTACTTCATCTATGCGTGTATTTCTCTATTGTCACCCTTCAATAATTTGTGAACCAGAATACTTGGTCATTTATAACCAATTATGACACCGAGGGCAGAAATATTTAAGCATCCAAAAGTTTTAGAAACCAGGTAGGCAATAAAGATTTCATAAGTTCCCTGATGAAGAAAACTCTGGAGTGTAAGCACAGTCCTTATCAGATATCAGATAATCCATATAGGAGAGAGCCTTATAAATGGTTTCTCCAGGAAAAAAATATTCCATTAGACCTTGTATCTTAGACACCAAAGTTGGTCAACCAATATACAAAAGTCTGTAGGAAACAAATTTCATTAGTTCTTATGCTTACAAAGCTGCCTTTTCTGGAATAGTATTATTGCTGAGTAACCACTAAGACTGTGTATTACATACACAATGATTTATGTTTTCGGGTTCCCTATTTCACTATTTACATTTGATCAAAAGACTCATCATCTTCTCAAATACGAAGCAGAAAAAAAGAATCAGGGGAAAATCAGAGTTTGGAAGGAATAGAAACTGAAACTATCAGAAAAGAGACTGTGTATGTCCTTAGCAGTGAGAACAATCAGTGAATAGAAAAAATCAATTAGGAATTAAAAAAGCCAAATGGAAGGTAATTTTAGTATTGCAGTTTCGGTCAGCCTGGAGAAGGAAACTACAGGACTTGAAAGAGGACTTGAAAAGGTAACAGGGGGAATACTAAAAAAACCCTGCTATGTGAGTTAGCGTGACAGTACTGTGCGCACCATAACGTAAAAAGCGAAACACTGAGGACAAAGTGCTTGAACTACAAAGATATTTGATCCATAAGATTTTGAGCTACAGCTCTGATACACATTACACCAGTTGCTATAAAGAAAGGACAAGAGCTGCGTCCAGAACAAACCATATCATAAGGCAGCATTTCTAGCTGTGATATTCCAGCAGCTGTTCCACTACAGCATCTGTGGGAGTAGTTTCAACTCAGAGCTGCGTTCGGTTTTGGAAGAACTAATATTATTCCATGGTTACATAGATTTCTTTAGCTACCAAGGGCAAGTGGAGAACTGAGCCAAGATGGATAGTCACTCTAGTTACATTTGTCTGACTCAGTACCATAATCATCTGTGAAGGATATGTTACAAAGAAAAAAAAGGGGGGGCGAGGGGGGAAGAGTTTGGTGATCCGGACCATTTTTAGCCTTTTGAATGACAAGACAGGAATTTATATCATTTCCACTTGACCAAATAACTACAGGGAGTACCAGCTTGTGCACTGCTATTCTTCTCCTCTGATATTTCAGATTCCACCCACAAAAATTACTACGAGAGAGAGCTAAATTATTGTTAAAAGTAAAATAGTCTACTTTCTCAATTAGCAGTGCCTTGATATTACAAAATCCAGCATATGGATCACTTATGCTAGAAATAGTCTGTTACAAGCAGCTAATAAATAGCCATGACTCTTAAAAGCCAGAACCCAAGTCCTTAATTAATGAGACTCTTTTAAAAAGCTATGAATATGTTTCTGTGCATTGCTGAAATAAAAACATAGAGCCATGAGCACAGATGTACTCCTTGTACATTAATTTTACAGTGCAGGGGAGGGAGAGCCTAAGGGAACTGCAGCACTCACCATCCACCTGCATCACCCGCTGCTCCTCAAGCACATAATAATGCAGTAGTAACAGCTCCTGCTCCCTCCCCATTTTCCTGTCAGGGCTGAGACAGCTTTAGCAAGGACTGACCAAATAACCAAAAAAAAGCCCTAAACAACTGTATTTGTCCAAACTACACTTATAGTAGAACAACATAGAAAACTCAAGAAAATAATTTTAAAAGTCATTAAGCTGCACCTGGGTGCTCCTAAACTATTTCTGTATATTAATTGCTTTATATTAACTGCTTTATTGTATCTCAACCTTATTCTACCTTATCTACTTTCTTTTTGTTTTACTCCTCCTCTGCCGTACTACTTTAATTTCTGTTTGTCCCTCTCCTGACAAACTAGCTAATCTCTGCTACCCAAAAAGAAATCATTACTCAAACTACACAATCGATTTTCTAGGAAGAAAGGGGACTCTTCTGCTGTATATGCAAAACTGAAGAGTTATTTGATTGAAATTGATTTTTTTTATCATTCAAAGAATGATTTTTAAGACTCTCAGTAGAAACTTCACTTCTTTAAAAGAAAAGTTTATTGTGAGTCAAGTTTTCAATTAGCATCTACTCAGAAAGTAATGCAGATTGTAATGCTAAGCCATGCTGCATACATAATTATTTGCTCAACTTCCATAAAATAGCTGTTGCAAAATAAAAATCACAATACTTGCTCTGAATACATATGAATAGTGTAGAAATAGGTGTGTAGTAAAAACAGAATGTCCTGCTCTCAAAAGTTTCATTCAGAACATGCCCTGGAATAATCAGTTTGTCACGACAGGAAATAATACTCAGATTTCAGGTAGCTTTAATTTTTTCCTGCCTGCGAGTAAAGCAGACTAATGAATCATAAAAGATGTTGTTGCACTGCTAGTAACTGCACTCCCTCACACAAGCCCTGCAAATACCTAACACATGTCCAAGAGGCCACGCAGACTGTCCTAGTGCTCCTGAGCTCTATCAGGATGTGTTGTGGCACACTCCAGTGCAATGCTGAGCAGAGAGTTCTTCTGAACTCATCCATAGTACATTGCGACAAAGCGATACCTGCGCAGACAAAAGATAATTTAGCCCATTGCTAACCATATCTTTGCCTGACAATCCTGACTTCTTGCATCTGTAGTTGCAATTGTTGGGATGCCCTTCCTAGCTACAACCCAACTGCTTCTGAATGCAAGAGAGACTGCAATCCCTCCAGTTCCTAGCAACATACTTGCATGCTGGTTGTGGAAAGGGTAGAAAAGCTTTAATACAGTGAATACAGCCCTAGTCTTATGAGCATAGCAAGAGATAAAAATGCTTTGCTGCCCTAGGTCACCACCAGCAACTCCAGAATTCTCACATTAGGAATGGAAGATCATTATCCAAGTTCAGAAGACCTGCTTTCACAAATGCTCTGATACCACAATACACAGTAGTAACAAAGCAGGTTGCCTTTACTATCTGGGAGCTGGTTTTCCCAAATCAACTATGGGTCCATGGCTAACCAGATCACTGTTGAGAGCTTTCCACCTCTTTACTGTAACCTGTGGGCTCATACCAAAAATAAACAGATCTTTTCTAACATTTCCAAAGCACGTTAAACAGCTATTCAGAACATTCACACAGACAGAGCCTGTCATCCCAACAAAATATAAAAGCTAAAAATTCTATAGCCAAATACTGAAAGTCTCAGTGGGCACAAGGGCAACTCAGGAACATCATCTTAGGAATCATTCCTAAGGTACCTGACAGCATGACTCTGAGAAGACCTCTCGCCATTCTGCATATAAATGTTACCTTGTTCACCTGGAAGGCACTAATGGAAATGTTGCTGCTTCTGAACCCATACCAGTATCAATATCACAAGTACTGAATCCATAGCTATGTTGTTCACTTCTGCAACACTAGTCTTGGTTGACGGAACAGATTCTTTAGCTAACTGCAACTATGTAAGAACCTATTAAAAAAAAAAACAAACTCAGCTTCAAAGACACAAGAAAAACTACAGATAACATAATGTGCTCATAAAGATGCCATAATGTACCAGATCTATAGCACACATGACAAATCTAATAAGTATCCATTTGCTACTTGTAACGTACATGATGTTTTGTGGGTAGTCAGATACCATGGAACGTTCTGTACTGATGTACAACACAGCTTCAAAGTTCCTGCCCTGATGCTTTCTTAAGCTCCTAGGGTGAGAGAACTACTAATCTGTAAAGGCATCTTGTGCCCAATCTATTTTATGATTTATGTTAAGAAAAGGTTATTCATTTGCCAAATAAAATATAAAATTAAATATAACTTTTTGTTTGGTACTTTGATGACTCAGGGTCGTTTTACTGCTTTTTTGTTTCCCACTTCAGTAAGATCTTCAGGGCAAGATCTACCTACATTGAACAGACAACAATGCAACAGAACTTTCATAAGTTCACAAGCATATAAAAAAATGTGTCTACCACTAGCAACAGACATGGCTTTACCCTAACAGGTCTTACTCTCTGGCAGACTTTGGCAGTAGAACTGGCTGCAGAATAGGCTGTTCCAGGTTGATGATACAAGATGCTCCTTTCCCTTTCCGTACCGTCCTCTAGAAGAGTGCAATTTTGGAGGCAGCAATGTCACTGCTCCAAGTATTGATAAACAGCTTGTGAAGCTCCATCGGCTAGGAGCACGGAGAAGAGGAATGATGACAGCTTTGGTCTGCATCCTTTCTTCTGAGGCAGCTGCTAGATATTTTGTCAGCACTACAACCCATCCTCTAGCAAGCCAACTCAAAACAGCACCTAGCAGTGAATATTCTTCATTCTGCAGCTGAAATCACAATGCTTAACACACTCCCTCCAGATACACGTGTTCATTTGGCCTGCAAGCTGCATGTTGGGAGCATGTGCTCAGTTTGGCAGAGCAATCTACAGCTGCCACAAGTTGTGCTTATGTTAGGAGCAATCTAAAAGAAGACTCCAAAAGGCATGCTATAAAATCCAAGAAGCAGGAAACGTGAAGGGAATAGGAACATGTGTACATAAAAGGTAGAAAATACAAGGACAGGAAATTGTGAGCATGACTTGTAATCAAGCTCTGTATCTTGTAACTATACTGCAACTACAATGCAAGCCAGCTGAGTGAAGAGATGAGCAGCAGCAAAGGATGTGTAAAACCCCGACTCTTAACTGATCCCAAAATCTTGGGCTGTCATTGCCTTAGAGCTCACATATTTCACATTGAGGTGACAGGGTAGGGTGGGACAGGAACATATGCCTATTCATGTACATATCTAGAAATACTGTGCCTTTTGGACACAGAGCTTTTTGTTAAGTGTGTACCGCAGAAGTGAAAGAGATCTGAAGAGATTGCCTGACCAGTCCTTCACTCCAAAGCAAAAGTTTGCCTTATTTGTCCCTCACAGTATCACTGGAGGAATTCCACAACTCCCCTGGGTGAGCCGCTCCAGTGCTCAACTACCCCCACATCTAGAGTTCCATAACATTCCACCAAAGCAAGTCCAGAAAGGTGAGGATAAGATTAATTTGCAGCTGGAGATGAAGGACAACCACCTTCTTCCTACACATGCAAATACTGTTACTATGCCCTCACATATTTTCTAGAATAAGTAAACCCAGTTCTATTACCCTTTCCCAGAACAACAGGATTTTTTTAGATCTTTATTTTTGCTCATTTCTAGATTCCCATCAGTTGTGTTATTTTTCTAAGAGCCTGCAGCTCAGAGCTGATACCTCAACAGCCCTGAGCAGAAGAATAACAGCAGGACAAGTTCTATGTGCAATTCCTATACTAATACATTTAATACCTGCATTCTCTGTAACATCACTTTGTTTATACACTGCTTATGACCTGATCAGAGTCCTCAGTGTTAGGTCTAGGAAGTAACAAGGAAGCTTCATCAGCTACTATGTATTTTGTATTGATGCACTGGACTTACTCTTTTTAAACATGCCTTATTCTTACTAAAAATAAGAAGTTTAATGCTGTTTACAGAGTGCTCATAACTCTTCCCAGACTGGCATCAGTTATTCCTTATTGTAATGTAATATCCTCGCTCATTGAAAAACAGCAAACACCGACACTCCTACTGAAAGAAAGTCACCCCCTTTCTATTCCCAGTGTGTGCCTGCACTCACACCTGTTTCCTCCTTGTGCTAGCACACGTGTAGCACGCAGATCAGGAACTAGCTCAGGAACTGATCCAAATGAAAGACAGACAGCTGAAGTGCCACCAAACTACAGCTTTAAGTCACTTACGGCAATATTGAGCAGTCCTAGATCCAGAACAATTCCCTGATGAACTTCATCCAACAAACTGACACAACTGTTTTTTCTGAGAAACTTGTACTGATGTTAGCTCACCATCTTATCCTGTTGATGCTTGCAAACAAATTTCTAAATAAACAAACATATCTGGTATATTTCCTGTTACCAAAACAGCAGCTAATGAGTCTGTAAATTTCCCAGGTTCTTACCCTCCTCTTCTTCTTCTTCTTCTTACCCTCTTCTTACCTGCCTCTTTAAGGGCAAGTACTCCTTTTCCTTTCCTTTGGCCCTCTTACCCATCCTGGAATTCTCAGAAATCATCATTGATGGCTCAGAAATTGTCTCAACAGTTTCCTGGACTATCCCAGGGAGAATTTCTCCAGGCTGTGCTAGCCTGAGTACATAAAACTTCTAAATTACTTGTTGATTGTTAGACACATACCAAAAAACTGAGGACAGCAGGCTGTTTTGTTGCCAAAGAAAAAACTTCATAGTGTTACAAAAAGTGACTCGTGTTCCACTTGTGTGTATCACCGCATATAAAAAGCCTCCTCATAAGTTAACTCATATAAATAGCAGCATTGTTACATTGGTAATAATCTGTCTCCCAAACAGAAGAACGGCCTCACACACAAAGAGAAGACACAAGAAAAGATGAAGGGGAATGTTCTGTTCCAATTTGTATTGGCACTCCTTTGGAACAATTACATGTTATGTTCTGCAGTCATTCCAAACTTATGGCAACAAAACATGCCGTACGAGGTAAAATTTGAAACTCACCTGACAGTGACAACACCATTACAGAATGAGTATGTTCCTCTACAGTGTTCCTACAGCACCAGTGTGTAAATACACTTCATATATAATGACAAAACCTAGAACACACCCAATCTAAAACCGACCAAAATGTACCAGATAAAGTATCAGTGTTCAAAGGCCAGTGAAATATCCCTAAATTACTGTAGTATCTGGTCTCCAAATGGCTTGGGGTTTTGTACTTTCACTGTTCCATACCTTCCGAATCTCCTCGGGCAGCGCATGAATGGGGATGTGCCGCTCCATGGCCTCCCGAAACTTCGCGGTGGGGTCAGGGAAGCTGCCAGAAGTCACAGGGAGCGTCAGAACCTGCCGTCAGTAAGGGGCCTGCACTATTCCTCAGGCCCACGCGTGGAAATGAAAGCACACACACGCTACACGCGGCCCAGGCCTCCCCACGCCCGCACCGCCTGCTCGGGGACCGATGAGTGGGGCCGAGCGCAGGCCGTGGCGGAGCGAGTGTAAGAGGTGGGGAGGAAGCCGCTGGGCCGGGGCAGCCGGAGGGAAGCGGCGTGAGGGAATGCAGCCGGGGCGGCCATTTTCCTACCGCGGCTTCCTCCGTAACCACGGCAACGGCGCACGACCCTGCGCCTGCGCGTCACGTGGCCGGGGGCGCGCGGCCGCTCTCGGCCTGGGCCGGCTCAAAGGCGACGGAGCCTGCAGTGGGCCTGTGGTGCCTGAGAGCCACTAGCCCCGGCGCGGGCTGAAATTAATAACCAGAAAAGGGATGGGCTGCGTTGCCGGGGCTGGAGGTGGCTCCACAGGGGGAGGGAAACGGCAAAAGCGCCATAAATAACGACCCGGATGCGCTGTAGGGCCTTTGGAGGCTCTGACTGACTGGAGTTGTCAGCCCAAACCAAGCCTCTTACCTGGGCTATTGCTTCTCAAAGCCGAGGCCTGTTTAGAGCACAAGCCTTATGGAGAGCAGCTGAGAGAATTGGGGTTGTTCAGCCTGAAGAAAAGGAGGCTGAGGGGAGACCTTATCACTCTCTACAAGTACCTGACAGGACGGTGTAGCAGGGGGTGGTGGTGTCGGTCTCTTCTCTTAAGTAGCAGGCGATAGGACGAGAGGGAACAGCCTCACGTTGTGCCAGGGGAGGTTTAGGATGGATATTGGGAACAGCGTCTTCACATAAAGTTTTATCAAACATTGGACAGACTGCCCAGGGCAGTGATGGAATCACAATCTGTGAAAGTTTTTAAGAAAGATGTGGTGCTGAGGGACATGGTTTAGTGGTGGACTTGGCAGTGTTAGGTTAACGATTGGACTCAATAATCTTAAAGGTCTCTTCAGCCTAGACAATTCTATGATTCTATGTGCTCGGCCTCTGCACCAACTGGTTTTGCGCTGCAGCTGCCCATGAAACCCACTGGAGTTCACAGCAAAGCAATAAAAATAAATAAATTGGGAAAAGATGTGAGAATGGGGAGTTTTCAGTATATAACCCCGTTTCAATGGAATTGATTTCACATTCCACCCCTCTCCTTTTCATCACTGGTTATTTTACATGCAGCCCCTTCGAGGCGGGCCAGAAGAACAACTCGCCATGAGACTCAGTTTTGCTTTATGGCATCCCATCAGCCATGCTGCAAGGGCCACCTGCTCTGTCCCCACGGTCCCCAGCGCGGGAGCCGGCACAACCTGCAGCAGACATGTGATGCTGCAGATGAGGGGCTGTGAGTGCAGCAGGGCTGCTCCCCTCCCAAAGCCAATTTACAGCCTGCCCAAAGGCATTCCTGCATGCCAAAGGCATTTTCTATATGCCCAAAGCAGTTCTTATATGCCCAAAGCAGTTCTTATATGCCCAAAGCATTTTCTATATGCCCAAAGCAATTCCTACACGCCCAAAGCATTTTCTATATGCCCAAAGCAATTCCTATATGCCCAAATCAATTCCTATATGCCCAAAGCAATTCCTGCATGCCCCAAGCATTTTCTACATGCCCAAAGTAATTTCTACGTGCCCAAAGCATTCCCTACAAGCCTTGTACAGAAAGATACATCCCTCAAAAAATAATTTAGCGACAAAACTGAAAAGAGGCCATGGTGAAAAATGAGGCGACCTTGTTAACCTGATTTAATTTATGCATGACTCTCTCTTCGCCGCAAAGGTTGGGTCTCTGGGGCAGCTCCGCGGGGGAGGGGGGGGGGCAAAGCATCAGCGATGGGTATTTTCTTTAGAGCAGTGCCGAGCAGCTGAATAGGGTTTTATTTTTTGGTGGAGAAGGCTGCGTGCAGGCAAGGGGGAGGGGGGGGCGAGAGGGGGGCAAAGACTTGCGATTGGAGAAGACTGAATTTTATTGGGGAAAAAAAAGGAAAATTGCATGAGTAGGGCTGTTGCAATGATACAGGGATGCAAAGCCGGGGGGGGGGGGAGCTTTGCATCGCTGTCCCACGGGTAGCTGTCCCCCCCCCCACCGCCAGCCCTCGCGTGTGTTGCCGGCGTGACCCGATCCACGTTGCGTGCCGACCTCCGTGCTGCGCTGCATCGTTAATCCCCGGTTTGGCAGCAACCGGAGCCGCATGCCCCAGCTTCCCCCCCGCCTCCCCCCCCGCCATCGCTACC
>JAOXNO010000052.1:9121111-9135410 GCA_028565335.1 Limnodromus scolopaceus
GGGGGGAGGAAAGGCGGCCGTCACGCAGCAGCGCCCGGGAGGTGCAGGGAGGGCGGTGGAGCGATGGCAGCTTCCTCCGGGCTGCGCCCGCTGAGGGGAGCCTGTGCTGGGGCAAGGGGGCTTGTCCTGGGGGGACTGAGGAGATCCAGTCCTGGGGGGCCGGCTGAGGAAACCCGGGGCTGAGGGAAGCTTGTCCTTGGGGGGGCTGAAGGGACGTGCTGCGGGGAGTGAGAAGATCCAGTCCTGAGGGGAGCCCATGCCGGGGGGACGGGGGGGAGGATGAGGAGATCCAGACCTGGGGGTCTGAGGAAACCCTGCGCTAAGGGGAGCCTGTCCTGGGAGGCGCTGCTTTGGTTTGGTTTTATGCAAGCATGTAAAAACCGTGGGGGTTGGGACTAGATGATCTTTAAGATCTTCTCCAACTCAAAACCATTCTATGATTCTATCTATGAGTGAGGAGCTCCTGTCCTGGGGGGGGCTGTGAGGAGCCCTTGCTGGGGGGGGGGATGCTGAGGTGAACTTGTTCTGGGGGGACTCTAAGGAGATCAGTTCTGGGGATGCTTAGTGGAGCCCATGCTGGGGGGAGGCGGGGTGAGGAGATCCAGCCCTGGGGGGGTGAGAAGAGCCTGACCTGGAGGTGAGGAGAACATGGCCAGGGCCATGCTGCTGATGGGCTGGCAGCCCAGCACAGCCGCTGGTGCCACACTCTGCTCTGAAGCAGCTGTTTCCCCCCCAACCCCGAGGAAGCCCACACAAAACCCCCCACTCTGTCACGGCCCCTGCACCCCAGTCTGTGCTTCGGGGGTGGCTGGGGGGCTCTGGTGGGCTGAGAGGGGTCTGTCTGCCCTTGCCCACGGGGCAGGGAGGCCGGGCCAGACCCCAGCCGTATCTCGCCCAGGTGGCATGGCGGCAGGCCGGTGTGCGTGCCAGCTGGAATGACCGGCATCGCTTGGGATCAGGTTCCAGGCAGCGCGAGAGCAGCTCCAAGGACAGCCCAACAGGCAAGAAATGAGTGCGTGACACGCAGCCGTCATAAGCCAGCTATTTCCATTGTTTTCCGGCGGGCTTTGTACCTTCTCAAACACACGTGGAAAGCCTCCCGCTGCTTAGAAATCCCAACCTGCAGGAGCAAAGTCCGTGCCAGTGGGCAGCCAGGGGAAAAAAAGGTGAATAAACATGAACACCTTCTTCGCGCAAAGCAGGACCGGCCAGGCGGTTTGCGTGAGGGTGAAGAGGTGTCCCTGCGCCTGCAGCTTTGCCTGGGTAGAAGTCATACTTTTATACCTAGCCCTCTTGTCTTAGGCTGTCCTTTCATTTGTTCCACACAAAAGACCAGAGCGGGGAAGCGTTTTTCGCAGTGTTGTCTGAAAACCAGTCCTCTGGGAAGCTGCTGGCAGTTCCACTTGTTTTTGCTAGGGCAGAGCAGAGCTCGGGCGCTCGTGGCTCAGACCTGCGGTGGCACGGGCGTGTGGGGGCTTTGCGGTGGAGCAGGAGGGGTCCCGGCGCTGGGAGCCGCAGCAGAGGCTGACAGGAGGAGAGATGGCAGGAGACATGCAAGGGGAGGGCTCAAGGGAAGGACAGGGCTTGCATGGGGTACGGCAGCGAGGTTATTTCTGGTGCTGCATGCACATCGCGTTAGTTCCTGTTTTCAAGCTATGTTGCTTTGCCAGATCTGTTTGGTTTGCTCTGCTTGGTCCTCCTCCTCCCCCCCCCCCCCCACCTTTGCAAATGTCACAAGGATGAGATGGCGGTGGGAGAGCAGCTTCTGTGGAAGGATGTTTGGAGGAGGGATCTGAACGTGAGGGTTACCAGGGAGTCAAGGTCAGGTGGGTCGTTCTGTGCAAAGGGGCAGCAGTAGGATAGAAACTCTCCAAAGCGGCATGAAATTGATAAAATCAGGAAAAGCGTAAAGGAGCAGGGTAGTGGCGGTGTGTGCAGAAAGGCAGAGGTGAGGGGATGGTCCCGGACTCCGAAGGTCCCTTGATGCCAGCCCAGATAGCAGAGTGAAACGGGAGAGTGCTAATGACAGTGGGGCACGCAAGGCAGGAGTCGGATCATAAGGGAGGAGATCCCAGTGCTCCTGTTGTGACATTGCCAAGTCAAAGTCGAGCTTTTGGCTGCAAGAGCACATGAGGTGAATCAGAGAAGGAATCTTTATGATTAAGCAGCAGCTGAGTGCCAGAAGTGAAGAGCTGTCAAGGATAGTATCAGGAGCGTGTGCGTAGAGGACAGGGGGTTTATTTGCCACGATAGAAAAGGATTTGAAAGGGAGTACAAGAAGCTTGTTCTAAGTCTGAGTTGGCAGCAAGAGAACTTGGGAAGGGTGCCAGGAAAGCGTCACAGATACAAGTCTGAAGTGAGAAAAGAATACAGAGCACAGGGGCAGCTTCAGTAGTCGAGCGGTTAAGGAACGGGCACAAAGGACAAGAGGGCACGGACAGCCAGCTAGCAGGACGTGATTTGGGGAGGAAATGACCAAGCAAAAGCCAATCCCCTGGGAGATTGGTGCAGAAGGGTTCAAGGTTTTGTTCTTTATCTTTAAGGCATTCAAGGGCTTGGGCTCAGCATATCTAAAAGATCGCCTAATGCACTGTGACAACAACGATGGTGGCACTTCTGATGGCTCCTTGGGCAAAACAGAACTTTCACCGTAAGGGTGAGGTTCATCTGTGCAGGACTCGGCAGTTTCCCAGGGGTCTGCTAGGAAACTCCCACGGGAACTCAGAAATAAATCTCTCCCCTCCATAAATCTTTCCCCTTCCTCCCAGCCACGAGCAGGGTGATCTGCTTTTTCCTAATTTAAACACACAATCTGTAGGGAGGAAAATGTTTATACTGTTGGGTTTAAAAAACAAAACAAAACAAAACAAAATAACACCAATCCAAAAAAACAAACCAACCCTGAAAATCCTGCCAAAATAGAAACTGCACACAAAGCCCTCCCCGTTGAAAGAGGGTGAGAATGGATGAAACAAGACAGATGTTACTTACAGTCTTAGTGAGCTACTGGAAGAAATATCAGGCAACGATGAAGGAACTATGGAGTCATTGTGAAACAGGAAAAGATAAAGAGAAAAAACAAATGAAGGAAGCCTGGCTGCTTAGAGGACAGAGCACACTAAGATGGTGAGGTTGAGTTGAATCTAGGAGGCAAGATCAATAAGTATACATCGTTCTGAGATCTGGCATGCAAAAACGATGCATCAGTCTCACAGCCTACAAGGAAGGGAATGGGATTATCCATAGGAATAAGGAATAATACTGAGGAGATTGTGAGTTTGCAAGCCCTGAAATCGTATTATGATATCTACTGTTGACACAGTTCTGGAGCTTTTCTTGGGCTCCACTCCATCTCCTGATGCTATAGGCACACTTTTAAAATACTAAATAACAGCATATAGTACTTTGCAGTAGATTTGGTTACTCCTTCCTCCACTTCACATTATTACCTCATGATTTGTGATTGCAGTGTAACGTCCTGGCACATCCTGATAGGAAAATGCAAATGTTGCATTTCCATGGCACGGCCTGACAATTTAAATTTATCTCCCACAAAGAGATAACACCATGTGTATGCTGATTGCATGCTGTTGCTACAACCTTGTTGTTAAAATACAGCTTTATCCTTATACCTTGGTGTATGGAACTCGGATGAAAATAAGGTAGAGTAAGATTTTTCTTGCTCTGCTTTAGAACCTGTTTTCTCTTACACTCATCAGTGAAACCCATTGAATTCAAATGGGGCAAGGTCAGGACCTCATCCAAAATGGGGGCCTGTATTTTTGTTACCCAAAATATAAGTAACATTTACTGAAGTGGAAAAAAATGGTTATTTCTGGGGTCTAAAGGTGGATACTGAGGCAGATGATGGCCAAGTGAGTTTGACTTGATTCTGCTCCCTCACCCCCGTGCGCTGCTATGACCACCTGCACTGCCATCAGCAAATGCACTGAGCAGAGGCAAGCCCAGCAGTCGTGGCCCGTGGCCACCTGAGGTAACTGGCATCACATCGCTCATTGCTGCTCTGCTGCTGGCTAAGCTGGCAGCTCGTGAGAGCTCTTGTAGTTAAATGAATTGTGGCAGGCATCACCATCATTGTGCAAGCTGGTTTACGAGAGGCCTGGAACAGAGATCAAGCAGAAGTTACAGGGTGGTTGCTTCAGGTCTCCTGCAGCACGTAAGAGGAGCGTGATGACCTGCTCAGCACCACAATTCATTGCATTAATTTAGCTCTCATTCCTGTGAATTACCTGTCAGCAAGCTGTGATTTACATAATCTGTTTGCTACTTGCAATTATCCTAAAAGGTTTAAGGAAGGGAAATTTTAGACAAAATACTTGCTTTGAAAGCTCTAGGTTTCTTTGTCCTGAAAAAAGCCGTTGAGGACTTTGGCACAGTCATCAGCAGAAGGCACAGCCTGTTGAGATGTTTGGGAGCACGAGTGGAGACTACAGCATGTTATCAGAGGTACACGCAAAGAGGTGCTCATAGTTCCTGCTAAGAGCACACCTAGTGCCAGCTGGGCTTGGGCTGCAGCCTCTTGCCAGCAGCGTGCCCTTTGCTGGGCTCCAGGAGAGGTTCGGTACGTGGAGTGACCTTAGTTCTGCTGTCCAATTTCTACACTGCTTCACCCCTAGGTAAGGTTCATGACAGGTTAACGTCCAGCTGTTTACCAGAGCTTGGTGCCCGTGGTGTACGTTTTAGCTGCCTCACAGCTTGTCTGTAGGGAGAAGCAGGAGGTCAGCAGTCCAGAGGCAGAGGCATGTCCTGATGTGCAGAGCAAAGTGCTGCTGAGGGCTGAATCCAGCTTGTCTTCCTCACCTGACAGCAGTAGGCCTCGTCAGGAGAGCCAGCAAATAAAACTTGACCCCTAAGAGGAAAGAGATGATTGTGAAATTGGACAGCATTTCCCTGTCACTATGGAGTCACTAAGGGAACAGGCATATTTTCTTCCTGTTTACATAGCATTTCACCAGTAGCTTTGCACCCATCTCTGGTGAACTGCAGCCACAGTTTTCAAGCCACATTGGCACGCCGTGGCTATAAAACTTGCCAGAGCTTTTTTATGGTCTGAAATAAGGAGGCTCCCTGGCAGGCAGGGGATGGCTGCCCTGAGCCGGGGCTGGCCGGCGGTGGGCTGAGAGGAGATGTCACCATGGCCTCCTCTTTGCTGCAAGCCCACTGAGGCTGCAGCCACTGAGGTACAAGTGAGGGCAGACTGGAAGGTTGCCCAGATGTGTCACAGGAGTGAAATTGCTCCCCAGGGGATCCAGAACAGCAAGGAACAGCCTACATTTCATGGGTACGTGTGCGAGACTGAACCTCACTGGGAAGTCAGGCTTGAACTGGGGTTCCACCAGGGTGACTAAGAGGGTGCTGCCACACTTCCTGGGTCCCTCTTTAAGTGCAGTAGCTCATGGCTTAAAACCGAAGGTATTCACATTTCATTCAGGACTGTACACACCCACATCATATCACACAGGGGACATTGGCAATACATAATTCACCATTTATTCCCAATGCTGTGAATAAAGTAAAAGTGAATTTATTCCCAGTGGTTATGGCAAGTGCTTTAGCAATCCTCCGTTTCATTGTACAAACAATTTCATTGCAAAAGAGTTTTCATTTCATGTTGTGATGGTGAAAAGCGACAGAGTCCCCAGCTGCACTGGTAAGAGCAGCAGGCTCCAAGCACGGGGCTGTCACAGGGGATTAGTCATGTCCTTAGCCATAGGAAAGCCACCGAGAAGAACAAATCTCTCATCCTACAGTTTACAGGCTCCTTTCACAGTCAATGTTTTTCTTCCCTACAGAATACAAAAGTACACAAAAATGTAAGCTTCCTGACCTTTACCTGATGACCTTTCTTTCCAAATGTGAGAGAAAAGGCTGTGGTTTTGTTCTGCAAGGTGTGCAGAAAGTCTTCTCCAGCCAAACCAACCACCTGTGGGCGAATGGGTGAAGGCCACTTCCCTCAGCAGGGTCAGAGGTGCCCGGTGGCCCAGTGGGCTGGGATCAGCTCATCAGGACGGAGTGTGTCCCACCGTCCTTGCACTCTTCCTTCTTACCATTCCTCTGGTGGAGGGCACCACGCTAAACAGCAGAACCCCACCATTCTAGGATTCGAGTCGGATGTGGCTCTAAGACTGCGATTTTGGGAGTTCTCTCTGTTTTGCTTGCTGAGCTGGGACTAGTTCCCACAGAACAAAAGGGCTCCCATGCTGCTGTTTGCTCTTTGTGCAATATCCCTTTGAGTACACTTTACAGTATCTCAGTTGATACTGTAGTAGATACTCAGCGTGGTAGCTCTAAGTACAACAATGACACAGTCACACCAACGGAGGATCAGCACTTCCTATTGGGGATACAAGTCACATTCCCCACCCCGAGATTAAAGGCACATTAAATATTTATATAGCTGTCACGCCTAGAGGCCCCATCAGGATTAAGGTCCACAGTACTTGGCTGCTCTAAAAACTGAAGATAAGAGCAGTCCCTGCCCCAAAAGAATTGCAGCCCCAGCTCGGGCTTCCCCACCGCCCTGGGGTGGCTGTTTGCCCGAGCTGCCCTGTCATGGCTCTTTCATAAACCTCCTGCGTGCGGAAAGACCAGTCACGTTATCGGTGGTACTAAAGGGTGGAGGCTTTTCTTTTAACGCTGAGTTCTGGCTCCCTTCTGTTTTGCAGATGAGGACCCTCCACTAACAATGTCCGGCGGCTGTAAGATGCACCGTTCCTGAAGTGAACAGGATGGGAGCTGGGATAAAAAAACCCAAACCATAACAGCACAGGGAATGCTTTCTCCGTTGAGAAGGACCTCTTCTCATGGAACAACCACATCCCCATTACAAGAAGAGGATTTCTGGTAGGTAGAAGCACAGCCCTTGCCTGTGGGAGGTCTGCATTCAATTTCTGTTCCTCAGACGTCCTGGGCAAGTGACTCTGCTTCTTTCTTGTGCAACTCCTGAGCTCTCACGTATTGCTGCTTCGCCCAGGTGTGTTGCAGGCGTTAGCGGGGCCAAGGAGGAGAGCCTGCCTCGGGCGGGTGGCCTGCACGTGGCAGCGGGATGGGCGAGCGAGCTCACTGTGTGCTGGGCACGATGTCAGCCACCAGTTGGTTTCACAATTGGAAGAGGCCTCGGCAGCAGCAGGGCAGGAAGCAGAACCAGTGGCTGGAAGTGACTAAGCCACTGGGGATGGGGTGACAGCAGCAGTTACTGGTCAGGGCAGCCTGGCATTGCCTGCAGAGGAAAGCCTGGAACCAGGTGACATTAAAGAGAAATTCAGGGGTGGGATTTGGACCTCTTGCTGGCAGGGACAGCAGTGGCATCAACAGGACTTGTCACAGAATCACATGGGATTGGAAGGGACCTCCAGAGATCATCTAGTCGAACCCCCCTGCCAAAGCAGGTCCACCTAGAGCAGGTTGCACAGGAACTTGTCCAGGCGGGTTTTGAATGTCTCCAGAGAAGGAGACTCCACCACCCCCCTGGGCAGCCTATTCCAGTGCTCTGCCACCCTCAAAGTAAAGAAGTTCCTCCTCATGTTTAGCTGGAACTTCTTGTATTCAAGTTTGTGCCCATCTCCTCAGATGTCCCTGGGCACCACTGAAAAAAGACCATCCCCATCCTCTTGACACCCATCCTTTAACTATTTATAAGCATTGATCAGATCCCCTCCTCAGCCTTCTCTTCTAAATACTAAAGTCCCTCAGCCTTTTCTCATAAGGGAGATGCTTCAGGACCCTAATCATCTTTGTAGCCCTCTGCTGTACCCTCTCCAGCAGTTGCCTGTCCTTCTTGAACTGGGGAGCCCAGAACTGGACACAGTACTCCAGATGGGGCCTCACCCATTGTCTCCTAATACAAGTCTGCCTGTGGAAATACAGCCTGGCGAGTAAGCACGGTCTAGTACTCAGCAATCCAAGAACATGCGTAACATGCCCCTAACCATCATCTTCTTCCTCTGTCAGCTCCGAGCACTTGCTCCCCGTGGTGCCTGCTGTGTCTGAAGCGGGCAGCTTTAGCACAGCAAAGCGAGCGAGGCAGAGCTCACCTTTCCCTCCAGCATGGCTTGTGGCTCACAGCGCACCACGGCAAGATCCGACGTGAGGCACGGGTCGCAGCTCCAAGGTGCAGAGCCAGGCGCAGCGCAGCGCGGCGCATCGCTGCGGGCCAAACTGCGGAGGAGTGAACCGAGCACAATACCTGCTGCTCCTGCTCGTTTGTGCCTTGCTTTCTGTTACCGCTTCCTGCGACCTGCTTATTCACGTGCACAGCTCTGGGCTTTACCCTGCGGCAGCACAGAGCGGCGAGGAGGGCTCGGGCATTTGTGCCAGCATACTCGCTGGGACTTCATTAGCCTCCAGGGACCTGCCTGTGAGGTGAATTTAGGTCTCTAATATCTTAATTGGTTCATAGGCTGCTGCCTCGCACTCTGTGTGCATCCACAGCGGTACACGAATGGCCTGGCTTGATTTACCAGTGTGTTTTAACAGGCTCTCCCAGAGATCCCAGCTCTTGCTGGGTGACTGGTGAGCTCTGCCCCCCAAGCGCAGAGCAGAGGGCTGCTCTGAACAGCTCTGCTGAACTTTGTCCCCCCGAGAAGGGAGTTCATCCCGGGGAGATAAACTGCAGCCCTTTCTGACCCCTGTTCCTGGAACTGGCTGTCACAGTCCTTGCTGGACCACATCGGCACGAGCTGTGTTTTTGGGAGGCAGTCGGAGGGAGCTGTGCCAGAGCTCCAGTATGATGCACCGGGAGCCTTTCCCCAGCGGAAAGCGAGCTGTACAGAGCGATGCCACGCCACGCACGCTGCTGCTCGGCATTCCCCGTGCTGTGTGCGTTGCCTGCTAACCATGAATGTCAAAGTGCCTGCCATTTTGTTTATTTTAAGGATGGCAATGACCAGCATTTAGGTATCGCCTTTCAGAACTTGTAAAAATAGAACTTAAAAAATTGCTTCACGTAATCCTTACCACGTAATACCTTCCTGGCTGAGAGGAAGAGACCAGCCACAGTAGCAACAGGACATGAGTGTTTTGGAAATTAACTCTGATCCAGAAAGAAGCATAATTATGGGTTATTTATACAGAGCCTTTTTCCTTCACAGACTGCACAGAAAGTGGATCAAGAGAA
Organism: Limnodromus scolopaceus; assembly: GCA_028565335.1. Classification (NCBI taxonomy): domain Eukaryota; kingdom Metazoa; phylum Chordata; class Aves; order Charadriiformes; family Scolopacidae; genus Limnodromus; species Limnodromus scolopaceus. The sequence goes on from JAOXNO010000052.1 coordinate 9,130,248, forward strand.
TGATTCCCGTTTCACAGCGAGACAGAGGTGGGTTGCTCAGACAGTGGCAGAGCTGGAAGAGGATCCAGATCCTTCAGTTGATTTCAGCCTACTTGATTACAGCTTCCTTGCCTTGTAATAAATGTATGATCAGTATAAGATAATCCTGTCGTGGTGTTAAAGGCAATTAAACATACAGTATTCATCCTTTATGTTTTCAAACATTTAAAGCTCCCTGTAGAGCGACTGCCTTCTGCCACTTCTTCTTTACAGGGATGAGAAATAGTCCCTTCCCTGATTTCTTGCAAACCAGCTTTTCCCAGCTGTGTGTATCGTCAGTGAGTCAAATAAAGACAAATCTGGTCTCTCATTTCCAGTTAGGCCTGTCATGTTATATGGCACTACATAATATGTCAAGAAACCAACGCAGCTGATCTGGCGTGTCATTGCTGCAAAAGGAAATTAAAACAAACACAGATTTATGAAAGAAGGCCCATTTTTGGCAGCAGGCAAGGATTTCCTGGCTGACTGCTAATACCAAAGTGCAGATCGTCTATTTTATATTAGCAAAGGGAAATCCCAGCGATTCATGCCACGGCATTAAAACACAGGCTTCTAAAAATAGCATTAAAGAGTTGGACTGGAAACAACAACAAAAACGAAAAAGAAAACCTTGTCTTTTTATTTGCATGTTTTTTTGAAAGTAAGAAGATTCAAACCCAAGAGCTAATTTCAAAGTGACAGGGGCTGAAAGCCAAGATGAGAGTACCAAAATAGCCAGGTGGCTCCTGTGGGATGGCCACAGGAGCCTCTTCTCCCTGCTTGGCATGGCTTCTGCTGCAGTCCCATCCTTGGTAAATGGTGAGGTAGATGGGACCACTCTCAACTGACTTAGGAAGTGAGGACAGACAGGGAGAGGACTGATGGGCCACAGACAGTCTGAGGAGAAAGGAGACAACCCCAGGTCTCTTCTTCACTGGTTTTTCTCATGGATCTCCCTGTCCCCCTGCTTAGAGTTTCCCCCAGGGGTCTAACTCTCCCCTTCCTCCCCTTACACTTCGCACCAGCTGACACATCAATTAGAGCTTTTACCAAGCTAAATCAGCCTAGTGCGGGTGCAAACACAAGTCAACCCCAGCCAGGGCATGGCACAATTTAAGGTAACTGAAAAAGAAAATTAGTGAAATCAGTGCAGTTCCCCCAGAGCCAGCGTTTAGTCTGTGCGCTGTTTGGAGGAAGCACGCTGAATGAGGTCTTGTCCTGCGTGAGGCTGGCTCCATGAGACCTGTCTGGTGTGGAGCAGAGATGTGGGTTGAGATAAGTGGGTGCTCAGGGTGAGCAGTCAGGAGAAAAATCATGGCAATTCGGAGATGCGTAATCCAGGCTACATGGCTTTCAGAATCCAGCTTTTTATGTACCTCATTGGAGGACACATAAATCCTCACACAGAAACATCTTAAAGGACAAATCATCATTTTAAGAACGAAAAAATATTCCACTGAGGAGCAGAAAAGAACAGAAATACTTTTGAAGATGACTGTAGGGAAGGAAGGAGAGTATCCAAATAGTCCTGAGACTTTCCAGGCCTTTGAGAACTCCCCACAAATGCCAGCTTGCTTTCATTTTAAAAAAGTAATGGGTTGAATTTAGGGGGGGCTGCTTACTGTGTCAGGTACCCCAGCAATTGCCTTCTGTAAGCAGGGGTTCTGCAAGGGGCAGCAGGGAGGTGTCACGTAGCAGAAGGTAACACATTGCATGCTGGTGAGCAGCACTGGGAGACAGAGTTTGTGGTGGGATTCCAGCTGGATGAAACGATTGCTACTGCACAGGGACATTTTTCTATTTAAATCTTACATTTGTTTAAGATTTTCAAAAGTTGCTTGTTTAAAAAGAAAGGTGATTTCCCAACCTCCGTGTGCTTTGTCACAGTTTTGTCATTCCTTTTCAACTGCTCGTTTTTCCCATCATCCTGATGATTAATCCACATGGATACGTGTTGAATTCAGATGCTTCACTGTTTGACATGTAGAGCTGTTCCGGTACAACCCAGGCCCAGGGTGGAGTGTGTATGGGAACATAGGGATCAGAAACAGCTTCACTGCTGAACCTGCCTCCTCTTGTAGTTACATTCTCTCAAACCCACGGGGAGAAGAAGAAACAGGGAAGAATCTTTTCTTGCTGAGGGACCTTCAAATACCACTGGGAAGCCACACATGAAAACACATCTAATGTTATCCCACCATAACGTGGGAAAAATCAAGCATCCCTAGGCCATAGAAATGATGTCATGGGCTGCAGGTTTCTCATAGTTTTCTTAAATACACACTGTCCAAAATACCAGCTTGGTTTGCTCGAGGATGGTTTGGACTCACATCCCTGTCCCTGGAGATGAGCAATCCTTGTAGCGTTATTGTCCCAAGGAGATCCTCTGGGTGTTCTCCTATGCATGACTCCCTTTGCAAATGCCTCTTTGGCAGGTTGGGAAAGCAAAGTTTATGAGAACTTCTAGTGTTCTTCCCTTGGAAACAGAGTTTCTCAGGGAATTACACTGGCTGAGTGGGGGAGGTCAGGACCATGCAGCGGGATATTTATGCAGCTGGCTGATCAGATTGCCTTTGTATAGTTTTTCCAGAGGTCTAGTTATACATTGACCTACCAATTCATTCTCAAACCTGACTCGTTAAAATTCATTAAATAAGCACTTTGGTATGGCAATATCCAGGATTGCTTTTCCATATTTTTTAGCATTCTTGCTAATCCATAAAATTTAGCAATTCGGAATGAAAGCCACAGTCAGAAAGAGCTAACGAGGCCTTCCTGTAAGGGTCTGTTCTCTGCTGGGTGTATAACTCCCATTAATGTTAATTGGTCTTACAGAGGCACAGCAAAAAGAAAAGGTACCCTAGAAGACAGAAAAAAATCTACTTACTTGTCAGTGATCCCTTGTTTCATGGTTGGGGTTTGTGACAGCCTTATTTAGTACAATAGGTATAGCTATTTTTGCTTTGCCTCCTCTCAAAAGCCACGAGATACATTGCAGACAAAAGGATTGCCAAATAAATTCAGTCACATTATTTTATCCTGTGACAGCACATGATTTCATACAAAAAGAAAAGTGAAACCCACTACTAGCACCCTTAGCATCTGCTTAACTTTCAGCATGCATTTGAACTGTAAATAGGATTTAAATACGTTTCTGACTGGGACCTACACAACTGATGAAAGCAGAAAAAAATCTCAGCTACAATGCAAGATGCTGGAGGGTGCTGGGACTCTTGCAGTCTTGGCACCCGTTGCTTTGCGTGCAGGCTGAGGTGACCAGCTACAGTCAGGGCTGCTCCAGGGCAAGAGAGGAGGGAGACCGATGTCAAGAGCTATCAGAAAAGCTCCTCGAGGATGTGACATTCCCCCCTGCTGCTCCCATAGCCTTGTACTGCCAGTGAAGCTAATCTGTACAATCTGTGGCTGTTACCCAGCTAATCCTCCCTGCACGCTCACACGTCCATTGAGTGCTCTTCCTTCTGCACTGGCTGTCCTCAGCTGGACTCTGAGCCTCTTAGGGCAAAGATCATCCTACTGCTTTGCACACTGCCTTCCGCTGTAGGCTCACTGACCTCTGGCTGTTACCATAATACAACTCTTTTCACTTGTTACTTCTTCCCAAGACAACCTTCATAGCCTTGCCTGCCTTTCCTCCTCAAGAAGAACTGCTGCCATGCTGTTGTCATAGACCCTTCACCACAGACGTGACAGCAATGACTTTGTGTGCGTGGCTGTAGGACTGAGCAGCAGCTGAGACCTTACTGCTGGGTGAATACGGAACCTTCACAGGACCTCGCAGCCTCCCTTTCCCTGTACTTGAAAGGGACAGATCGTGGAATCATAGAATAGTTTGGGTTGGAAAAGACTTTTAAAGGCCACCTAGTCCAACCCCTCTGCAATAAGCAGGGATATCTTCAACTAGATCAGGTTGCTCAGAGCCCTGTCCAACTGGACCTGGAACGTTTCCAGGAATGGAACATCTACCACCTCTCTGGGCAACCTAGGCCAGTGTTTCACCATGCTCACAGTAAAGAATTTCTTCCTTATGTCTACTCTAAATCTTCCCTCTTTTAGTTTAAAGCCATTACCCCTCATACTATGTCTACACTCCCTGATAAAGAGTCCCTCCCCATCTTTCCTATAGCCCCTTTAGGGACTGGAAGGTGCTATAAGGTCTCCCTGGAGCCTTCTCTTCTCCAGGCTGAACAACCCCAACTCTCTCAGCTTGTCCTCGTAAGCTGTTGATTTTCACCTTTTACTTCAGTGCTGGAGATCTAACCAGTGCCTCCAGACCCAGCCAGGGCAGCCTCAGTGCTGCTAGGTGATTGGAGCTGAACCAAGCCATAGGCTGAAATTTGTTCCCATAACTACTCAAATAAAGTATTCCATAGCCAGAACCAATAACTGTAAACAGTTTGTGAAGTGACAAAGAAAGTCTTTCTTGAATAAGTTTCATGAGAAGGAAAGCAAAAACACGGACTGAGAAGTTTTGTTTTGGGTCACATTAAGAAGCCAGCTTTCATTAGCTGATGTTTGCCCGCGTGGGAAGGAGGTGGGAGAGACAATGTCCTTCTGATCCTTACCATCAGAGGGGCAGAAGAAATGGCTGGGAAGGGCCCAATACTGCTCTGATCTGCGAGGGCCAAGACAACACAGCGTTTCGTTAGAAACCTTGGGTACAAGCAGCGTCATTTAATAGAACATGATTCAGATGCTACCTGTTGAAACAGTAAATCGAGAGGCTATAACCCAGCACCCTGTTGTGAAGGTGGACTCAGCACGTGCTGTGAGCTCTCCCGGATAGCAGAGCACACAGACGGGTCTTCTCAAGCCATGCAGGGGGCAGCAGGTCTGTGCTCGCTGCCCCCCACAGCAGGGTCCCTCCACATGGCAGCTGCCTGCTAAAGCAGTTCCTGCTGTTCTCCTGACACGTGCAAAACCTGAGCCATTAAAAGCCATTGACATGAAATCCACAACAAAGACTCATTCTTAGGTAAGGCACATTTAAAATCAATCAGGTTTGGGCTGGGTTTTTTTGTCATTATTGAAACTACATGAAACTACTTGTCAGGAAGTGTAGTGACAGGACAAGGGGCAACGGTTTTAAATTGGAAGAGGGGAGATTTAGATTAGATACCAGAA
>JAOXNO010000052.1:9135510-9148888 GCA_028565335.1 Limnodromus scolopaceus
GTGGGAGGTGTCCCTGCCCATGGCAGGGGGGTTGGAACTGGATGGTCTTTAAGGTCCCTTCCAACTCTAACCATTCTATGATTCTACACAACAACAAGAACCAATTCCCTACAACTAATGAATTATATTCCTCTGTCCTCTAATCCCACCAACTCCTACCAAAAGATGTCAGCAAGGGACATGGCGCTGAATTACCACACGTCAGACTCGTAAAGGAAATCGTTAAAATTCCCTATCACTAAAAAGGTCAAGTAGTTTGGAGGTGTCCTGTCACTCCTGACGAGCTGAGCGAGGCGTTTTAAGCGCTGGCAGAGGAGCTGCTGGCTGCGCGCTGGCCCGGGAGCTGTTGCGCAGCCAACCTCCCTCGCACACATCTTGCTGACCCAGTCGATTGCATCACTCACTCCGTCTCTTGAGGCAGAATTTGCATTTTTCCGCATGGGCCCATATGGTACATTAAATTGAATAATGAATTCCTACTTCCGGAGGAGAGGAGCTCTCCAGCTAAGTGATGATTCTGGGAATTTTGGCTGGGGAGGGGGCAGATGGGGGGACAGCGGCCAGGGCTAGGCAAGAAGTTCTACCACAAGCAGAGGGAAAGAGCAAAGGCTTTCCTTCTCACCCCTGCCAGCAGGATGCCAGGCTCACACATACACATCTGTGTGTTCCTGGCTGTTTTCCAGCTGCTTTTTGGAGAATTCTAGGCAGGAAATTGATGCCACAGGGCAGATATTCATTCTTCCCCACTTCCCTCCCAAAGCAAGCACAGATTTGCACTGGCGAGACGCGTTTCCTGCGGAGCACTGAGGCTTCCCCAGCAGCGTCCACAGCAGCACGTTCAAGAGCATGGCAGAAATGACTAAAATGCGTGCAAGTGCGGAAAACCAACCAAACAAAAGCCTGCCAGATGTTTGCAACGCAAGCCTAAGGAACACAGAGCTCGAGGGAGAAGCTGATGCTTGTCTTGCATTTCCAAGGCAGGCTGGAGAAGCTGCCAAGCTTGTAGCTGAAGGAGGAGTGCGGTATTTTGATGCTGCATTCATTAGAGTCAGGTAGATTTATGTTACGGTTTGAGGATCTCACAACAATTTATTGTCTTTTAGACAATTATTCTACCACCCAATGACTCCTCCCTACCCCGGAAGGGGAATTCAACCCAAGAGTTGAAACGTAAACAGATTTACTAGAATAAGACTAGATTATTAGCATTACTAATACTAAAAAACCAATATTGATCCTGATACCAGTATAAACTATACAAGTGTTGTACTCAGGGGAATATATCAGCAGGAAGCTGCGTGCTCCCAGCAGCAGACAGCACATGTTGGACACTGCAAGCTCTACAGCTTTGGGAGGAAGGGAAGGGCTCAGGGCTCATGCACCAGGGCAAGAAGTTCTCGGGATCGCAGCTATCAAGGAAGAGAGAAACTCCTCAGCCAGCAAACTTTCTAATTTATATCAAATGTGACATTCATGGTATGAAATAATCCTGTTGGGCAACTTGGGTCAAGTGCCCCCCCTCATCCTGTACCTGACAAGGCACAAAAACATTAAGACTTTGGAACCCACATCCCATAGCTGGCTATAAAGTAAATATTTTCACAAATTCAGACACTAGAATCTTCTAAAAGTGCAGTTTTCCCAAGCAGTAGAAGAGACTTTACTGAAAAGTAAAATTACTGAATGATAAATCAGTCCTGTGTCGCTCAAACCAGGACAACGTACTACTGCATGTTCCATATTTGCATCTTGGAGTTGCCCGTTGCAGGGAGAGATTGGAGGTGGTGAGAATAGATTGGAGATGGTCAGAATTTCAGTTGTTAGAGGCACCAAGGTGTCTTGCTGCCGCAGCTGTGCTCCTCTGTGCCTCACCACGCTCCCAGCCCCTTGGCAGAGCGAGCTCACGCTGAGCTTTGCTCTCCTGGGCTGTGGGATCAACTGGCTCTGCAGGGGAGCTCAGCTGCCCTGGCTTGGACCTTATCACCATTCTCCCCAGGGTTTGCATTCAGCGTCGGCTGTAATCCTGCCCGAGTCTCTCACCCAGCTTATGCTCTGGACAGCAGGCAACATTTCAAGTGAAGAGGAGTTAAGAACAACCTATTATGGCATTTGTAAATTTAGTCGTGCTTACTTCAGCTGTTACGGTGCTTTTGAAGTGTTATCAGTGAAAAGTCATTTATTGAGAGCTCTTGCAGCTTTTGATACAGCCCCTTGTGAGAGGCTCTCAGCAAAACATGCCAGCTGTAGGGGAGAGGCAAAGCCCGGCTGCCAAATAAGTGCCATGTGCGTGACAGAGGGAAAGAGAAAGAGCCACAGAAAAGAAACCCTGGAAAGATCAGCCAGCCTAACGACAGCGCTTCCCCACACTTCTGTTAATGCTCAACCCCGAAGATGAAGTGAAGAACAAGGCAGCAAATTCTGTCTGTATCACAAGCGGTTCAGCCGGAGCTCGGCAGGACTGCAGGAGGGCTCATTGAGCAATAGCCCGGCGCACGAAGTGCGGGGAAGACACAGGCAAGACCCAGCATATCAGAGGGAACAATCTGAACGACTCACACGCTGAGTTCTCGTGTTGTAACAGCCTCCGTGAGCAGAAACAGAGACATCTGGGGAGGGCAGATGAACTCTGCACGGTGTCAAGTTAGCCTGAAGTGTGAGCCGTGGCTTTGGCTCTTGCAGCCCCTCACTGCCAACAGCTAGTGAGCTTACTTGCCTTCTGGCCCCAACAGTGAGGAGGCTTAGGGGCACGTTCCTCCTCGAGGTAGCTCCATTCAATGCATACATGAGTTGGGCCCCCTGGATATTAAGACAGAATTAGCGGCAGGTCCATGGGAGCACTGGGATTATAGCAAACCCGTGCCTGGGTGCAGCCAGCAACAGTTCTGGTCTTCCTTCAGGACAGATTTTTAGAACCAGCTAAAGAGAAATGTTCGAGCGTCTGTTCCTCACAACCAGGGGAGGCAAATAGGAGGATGGGAACATTAAGGAGCCTTTTTGGTGCTTCTGTTTTTGGCTAAATCGGTTGCTCCTTCTTCATTCTCCCTTTGTGTGAGCATAGAATAGACCTGTCTCCAAGTGGCTGCAGCCACCACCGCCCATGTCCCAGACCTCGTCACCAGCAGCTTGGGCAGAGGGGCGCTGGACCACGTACCTTCTAAGAGGGATACGCAGATAGGTTCAGCCTCTTCTCTGAGGGCAATCAAAACCAGAAGATGCTCAAAGAAAGGCAGGAAGAGCAATCTGAGGTTTGGGAGGCTGTATATGCAAGGACAAAAGCAGGCAAACCTCTCCTTTAGACACATATTGGGGTGTGCAGAGCTCACCCAACACAGCCCTAACCTCTGGAATACAACAGGTAGAGCTTTTATTTACATAAAGCCACCGCAGTGACTGAAAAGACTTTCCACCACTTGTGTTTCAGGCCTAGATTTGTCCTCTTTTAAAACAGGAGACACATAAATCACCGGTGAGCCAAGTTTCACAACCCCTTCTCAGCCCCGGCCAAGTGCTGGCAGCACAGTGGCGCTTGTGAACCCCAGTGCTGAGCGCGGGGAGAAGACAGGGCTGTCCCCCTGGGAGGAGCTGCCACCATCCTGTGCCTGCCCGTACTGTGCCCGGGCAGGAGATAACACAGGAACAACTCGTTCCCAGAAGCACAACCAGTTATGAAAGAGCAACATCAACCGCCTGTCTTCTCCTTTCAATCAGCCATTTGGGTGCTGATACAGGACCTGACAGCACTGCTAATTAACACCTGCCCCATGCAACACTCCGTGTCCCAGCACGCACCTCCCGCACGCTCGAGAAGTTTTGTCAAGCCGCATAAATGTCACGTGGCGACAGAACAAGAGATCTCCAATACTTCTAAAGAAGGCTTCACAACTCAAGCAGTAAATTAAACCTGTCCCCCTAATAGCTCGTTCAGAAGGAAGTCCTGTACCGGAGCAGGGCCATAGGAAGAATTCCCCTTCTCCCTCCAGAGCACCTCCAGTGCAGAGGTCTGACGTGGCAGTGAGCAACCAGGGGAGGTGAAGAGGAGTTCGCTCCATGGCTCACTGTGTATTCGGCTGTCTCAGCATTTTAGGGCTTATGTTGAAGATCTGAGGTGGTGCAAACTGAGCAGCAATGTTGGGTAGGTACAGCTGGTCACTGTTACGGAGGTATATTGCCAACGGTGCTGCTCTTCTAACTGTTGCGAGCGTTGAATGCCTTGTCATGGCCAACTGATGTTTAGGACCGGCCAGCAAGCTGGGCTGGGACACATGGTGTGCTTTTAATGCAAAACAATATTCCTCATTTAACTGGTGTGCTGCTTGCAATAATTGCTCATTTTTGTGTATTATAATGGCCTCCAGAACACGGTAAAAAAAAAAAATGTAGACTCCTATAAACACTTCTGTGGTTTTATCGAATGTTTCTAAAATCTGCTTCACATGCTTAATGTTCTGGAAAATGTGCAGGAGTGAGAGAGAAAGCACCTGAAGCGTGTCCGTCAGCAGGAGTCTTCTGACTTCAGCAGATCACAGCTAGAGATTATCTGGAAAAGGTGTCGGTTGGTGCGTTGGCCTCATCGTTATGTCCGAGGGAAAATTGGAGCCATTTAGTCTGACTGTGCAAATAATGAGTTCATGGGAAATAAACAGGAATATGATTCCATAGTGGTATTTACTGCACAATTTCCTTACCCAGTCCTTCGTGCAACCTGGCACAACAGGCTTTCTCTAATGGTATTTTTAATAAAAACCTGTCCTGGTGGGCAACAGTATGAACTCTTGCATAAAACTTAGTTGTTTAGGGTTTTTCTGAAGGAGATCCTGGTTCTTACACATCTGTAGATGGTTTGTCTTGGCACGCGAAACAAAAGAAATCCTGTAAGTCTATATTATTGAAATATCATTGCATTGAAATATCAGGCTTTACTTTTTCCATGAAAGGAAGAACATAAAATGCCTTACAAACCTAGGCCTGATCCACAACATTATCACAGCTGTTTAAATTCTTGCCCTGCATCTCAGCTCCTAAAACAGACGGACAGAAGGCAGTCCAGTCTGTGCCCATACAGAGTGGTTCTAGAACTGAAGATCCCAAGTTTGGTGAACACTTTAGGTTTTAAGGCTAGATCTGGATTTCTAGGGTTGTGTGCCTCCTCTCTGTGCTCCCTGAGAGATACCCTTTCTTAGTGCTGATAAAATTGCTGCTATTGCTTCTTTATGGCTGTGATAGGATCAGTCATAACCAAAGCTGCAGGTAACAAGCACCAAAGAATGATACTGTGCAACAGTCTGGCCAAGAGCTCTTCCCCTGAGTTTATTACAAAGCCTTGTTTTCAGTGGCCTGGTGTTCATACGGATGAACACACGAGCTCTGTGAAGGTATATAATTATTCATGCTAATCTCATTTTACAGTGACTTCAGCTTCGTGAAGTTATTTTTGGCAGGCGTGAATCCAACTTGCTATCAGTGGTGTCAGGACATCAGATTACCTATTTTCTGCCGTAAGACTGATACTACACTCTCACATTTAGGTACCACAAGCCCAGATACTCTTCCTGCAGGCTGTTTTCCTGGGAAATTTTACTACACATACAAGTTCATGCAAGAGGACAGCAGCTCCCAAATGGCTGTTTCTGGAGGTATTGGCACTGCTCCATCTTTCTGAAGCACCAGGGTTTGGAGGGGTTTTTTTTCTACAATTTGGATGAAGGCAAATTATTGTCCATCAGGGAGTGAATTTCTGGTGCGCCTTGGACATCTGTGCAGCTGGACAGTAAGAATGCTCTTTCTAAGAGGAGAAGCAATAATTTCACTGGTGGGCAATGAGCAGAGACACTGCTGAGAACTGAGGTGGCCTGTACACCAGAGTCTGGCCACATGGGCAAGTTCTTCAAGTTCAGTGAAAGCTCAAGTATACTTTGACACTGGCAGTATAAGAGCTCCAGGCACCAACAGCCAGCCATTACATTTCTATCACAGAGCCTTTTTTTGGGTGACATACTAACATCTTCCAAACAGAAATCAACTATATATGGGACAGGGAAAGAGAGTTTCTTTGCATGGGTCCAAAGAGAAATTGCCCCAATGACCAAAAGAAAAATCAGCAGTAGATTACAAAACTCTAGCCTAGAATGCTGTGACAACAGCCATGTCTAATGAGGGACTCTAGTCACATATTTCTCTTTCAGATCTAAACATCTGGGATTGAATTCTTCTAAGAACTGAGCATCCACAGCCCAAGAGAGGGCAAGACAGTCCACTGACAAGGACACTAGTTTAACAATGGAGTTTGATCTCTTGTACTGGCCAAAAAATACATACGATCACGTCAGAAGCTATTTATGCTTTCTGGACCTCTGTTTTCCATCTTTCTTACCAGATCTCCTGCAGCTAGGATACAGCAAAGTTTGAGGGGCTGGTGATAATCTGGTGGTTGGAGACATGCTGTATTTACCACAGGCAGAAACAGCTCAGCAGATGTACAAAATAAATGCGTGATGTACACAATAATTGCATGATGTACACAAGTCAGGCCAGCAGAGCCCAAGGGCTGGAAGCAGAGAGCTGGAAAACTGCTCTGGTAAGAATAATCTTGGAGATGGGAGCACAGCTACCCCATGTTGTGCTGTGCCCACTGGGAGGACCATTACAGAAGAGGATTTGTTACTAAAGGTTAGCAGGATCATCAGGACTGTGTTGCTTTTAAATGAGAAGGGTCAGAGGGATCTGTAAGCCTTGTTCCAGGCACACCTCACCTGCCCAATCAGACCTGAACTGGGAGACCCCTGTCTCCACAATGCCCACATGGGCAAAGCCACGCTGGGTGCTGAGAGGGATGCATCATCTTTGCAAAAGCCGGGGATGGGGAAGGGCCTTTCAACATGAGGAATAATCTTTGGAGCAAAAAGAGAAGAGCTAACGATAAAGACATTTGCAAAGCACACCCCGGCTGCCCTGGGGAGCCCATGTCCTGGAGCCCCTAGGTGTTAGACTTTTGTCAATGAAGCTTTGTTCCCTGCTCCTTTTCTAGCACTGTCTCTTTCCTCTCTCCAGCCATTTCTGGCCAGAACAAGGAGGATCAACAAAACGGAGCCTCTTGTGTCAGGCAGTGCAGTCCTGGGAACCCAGGCTTCTCTGGACATCAGAGGAGCAAAACCACACGTCGGCAGGAGCACACCCATCACGCAGGGAACAGCCAGCACCCCGCAGAGCAATGCTTGTCAGATAAAAGCTCCCAGCCCAGCTTCCACGTGGATATTTCAGCAGAGAGCTCAGGCTCTACTGAAGCAGCCAAACCCTCTGCACAGGTGGCAAATGAACTGCTTTTCTTTCCTGGAGACCGAGCCATTGCTCTTGTTCTCCTTGCCCCTGCCACCACGGTGCACACCACCTCCACCACTCTTTGGTCCAGGGCAGGGCACAGCATCAGGAGATGAGCTCCCCGCTCTTTGGCCTGAGTTCACATTTCTTAATTCTCCAGCCATGAGAACCGGTGCTTGACATTGCTTCTGCCCTTTGGAGTGGCTGCCAAGCCTAATCACAGCCCCGCGGGGTAGCCTCAAGGGATCCCGTAAACCTACCGGCGTGTTTGTCAAGGTTCTGTGTGGCTGCTCGGCTGCAGCGTCTGGGAGGCTGTAAACTTGCACCTTTCTCAGCCCAGCCTCAAAACACAGAGTAGCTTTGGGGCAGTCTGCACATTGCTGGACTGTGATGTTTTTGTCAGAGCCAGTTTAGAACCTGTTAACTTTAAATATTGCATACCTGCTCCCTCCCTCCAACTAATCCAAAATCATCTCTCGCTCACACGCATCACAGGACTCTGATTTCATTGCAGCTGCTCACATGAACACAGGGAGCAAAATCTGGCCCCGCCACCATGACGCTAATTCAAAATCTCCCCTTTTTTCTGCAAACATTCCTTTGAACGAGGAGGGTTGCACTTAGGAGGGCACTGCAGATCCCCTGGGCCACTCGCTCCAACTCTTTTGATTAAGCAGGCAAGTTACTGTAAAAAGTTTGTGCATGGCTGAACTGGTGGCTGGTAGGAGGGGGAGGCACTGTCACAGGCTCTGGGTATTCAGCCATCTGAAAAATCCAGAATCAATTTTTTCCAGCAAATAAGACAACCAGCCTTTTATTTCCCATAGCTGAGACACTGCAAAAGTTGGAAAACTACGAAGGCAGAGAGGAGAGATGGAAACGTGCACAGAGTCATGTAGCCCATCATATCTGATGTGGAGCAGAGAGGGGAAAAGTCCCTGCAGAGAGGATTTGACAAGGTTCTGCAGGAAATTGATGGAGCCTGCCTGCTAGCACACTGCTTCCCCTGGCTTTCCATGAGGAAACACAGGAAAAAAATTGCATCATTCAAAAAAAGAACAGCATGAGAGAAGCGAGGTGCCCAGTGTCAAAGCTCACTGTACTTTGGCCACCTACACCTCCATGGGTAGAAGATGCTTGGAGGCTGGTAAGATCCTGTGCTACCCTGCTTTTGCCACCAAAGGCACACAGTCCTCGTGGCTACTGTTTGGGCCATGGGAGGGTGAGCCATAACAGACCACAGAAGACACAGAGATCCTTCACTAGACATGACCTGTTTCAAGAAGCTTTTACGCTCTTCTGTGCTTTTCTACCCTCCTCTGAATTGGTGGGGGCAGAAAACAGCCCCAGCTGGACCCCTGCCACAATCCAGCACAGCCATCCGTACGAGGCATCGGGTGCTGAGGCCAGGGACTGCTTTGGACGTGCAAGCCAAGATGAGAACAAGGCATCAGTACATAGTGCTAAGGCAGGTTTTGCTGCTCTAACGCCCCTGCGTAAAGAAATGCATTAGAATATTTACCAAAAAAAAAAAAATTGCAGGTGTGGAAGCTGTAATTTAAGGGGACTGGCAGCAGAACTACTCCATATACATATATTTCAATTTGAGAACTGTTTTGACAGCTCTTTGGTAATAACCCCTTTGGGTTTTGCTCTGTGAGCAGTGTTCAACAGGAGCTATTTATAGAAGAGTAAACAAGGCGCAGGGTGCAATCTGCAGGAGAGCAATTATGGGGCAGAGTGTTTCCTCGGGGCTGCCTGGGCTCTCGTCCTGCTGCAGTGGATTAAATCACAGAATGGTTTAGATTGGAAAGGACCTTAAAGATCATCTAGTTCCAAACCCCCTGCCACGGGCAGAGACACCTTCTACTAGACCAGGTTGCTCAAAGCCCCATCCCACCTAAATCTGTGGTGATGTGTCACAGAGCTGATTTGTGGATGGGGTTGAAGGCAGACCTGGATTCCTGGTGTGTGTGTGTCCCAGGTGGGCTGTGTGGGTTGTGGGTCCCCTCCTCCCAGCACAAATCCACTGCATGAGCCAGGAGGTGCCTCGGCTCGCTGGAAGGACTCAGGTGAGCAGCTGCCCAGCAGTACAAGGGCGGGCCCAAAAGCAGGATCCTTGCTACCAAGCACTGTCTGGGTTTTGCAGAGCCACTCATGGGGAGAGGCAAGCCTCAGAGTCCAGTTTGGTGCCATTTGTGAGCACTGGGCTAGAACCTGGATGAGGTCAGGATGGAGGGAGGAGGATGGAGCAGGGTGTGCGCGTGGCTGGCAGCATCCTCAACACATCATCTCCAGCCCTTTCCTGGATGTCAGGTTTAACTGGAGAGCAATGGATTGGATGCAAATGCTGCCTGGTGCTGAGGGACATGTCCACAAGCAGGGCAGGGGTCTCTGGGAGACACGCCATCCTTCCATTGCTGTGCTCTGGCTGAGGGTAAGGAAGAAAAAGGCAGAGCCATGAGATCATATGTCTTTAGCAGAGTCCACATGGGCCAAACAAGCTTTTAAACAAAACAAACAAACAAAACCAAACCGAAAACCAACCAAAAACCACAACCCAAGAAGCTCCAGTTATTTTAAGTGGCAACGTCACTCCTCCTTAGCTACTAATCTCCAATAAAGCTTGTTTTAATAGCCTGCTGATATTTAATTAACGAGGACGCTTATTAAATTTACATTCAGAATGCATTTGAAGCACAGCTCTGGATGAGCAGATACCCTCCCTGAGTGCGATGGCCCATGTGCCTGAGCCCACCTCGTTCCCAAGCATCACAGATCTGGCACGCCAGGTGCCAGGGAGCCTGCCACTGGCTGGAAAAGTGGTCCCTGTGTGATTGAGTTGGTAATGACAGCTCTTGGAAGGAAAAAAAAAAAAGAGCCCTCAAAATAGCAAGTATCAACCTGTTTCTGTATAAGCATTGCAGAAGGATGTGACCAAAGGCACAGTCTGTGACCGAAGGCACAGCCTGGTTTGGGGCAGGAAGACCCTAAAGGAAGCTGGACACGCAACAGGAAGACAGACTGAGCAAGGCCTGAGGGAGCTCCTGGTTTGATTAGGTGGCAGCAGATAAGCTGGAAGCACAACATGACAGCACTCTCAAAGTATGTAAGAGGCTGGTGCAGAGGGAAGGGTCCAAACTGCCTGTAGCTGCTGTGGGAAGGACATGTAATAACAGGTTTTACCTTTCAGCAAAGAAAAGTTGGGCTCATCGTCAGGCTCAGGCATTCAGGAGGCTTCTGCATTTCCCAGCTCTGAAGGATTTCAGAAATGTGCTGGACTGACTTTAATCAGGGTGAAATCAGAAGTGAGTCCTGCCTCAGGACAGGCACGGAGGGCTTTTTGTGATACATGAAGCATTCTCTTACTGCTCCTGAGCAGGGAAGAGTTGTGACCCAGACAGCACACTGCCAAGCGAGCTAGGTGAAGGCTCGGTACAAGCCTGAAGCCATCTTCCAGGTAAGGAATGGGGGGAGGAATAACCGTAATTTAATGAGACAGCTGAAGGCAGCGCTGGACAGGCTCTGGGTATCAGCCGATCCCCAGCCATCAAACCGGCATCGGGACCCACCTCCAGCACTACTGCAAGTGGCTGCCCCTGGAGATGCTCACGGTTAAACAGTGCCCAGCCCTCTCCTTTACTCCTTTTACCTGTAGTGTTCTGCTAAGCAAGAGACACCTGTAGCAACACCAACAAAATTCTCTGGATCTGTACAACGTCAGTGACTGGAACCCAGTCAGCTTTCTATTGCTATGCAAGGAGGAACAAACATCAGCTCATCCTTAGCAATGCACTTATTTTTGTTCCTTACCAAGGATGCTGTTGATTACAATGAGGTATTTTTGAAGAACAAAAATACTTTGGCAAATCACCCTATATTTTTCTAAAAAGTCATTTCCAGCTTCACTCTATGGAAAAATATTAGCAGGAACCTCTCCAGACAGTGGCTTCACGATTTCCATTGCCTCTTGCAGGAGGCCTGGCCTTCCAAAAAGAAGCAGGAACAGAGATATCCGCATATCCCACACGCAGATTTGCCACTTGCTGCGCTGGGCTTCTGTGCCAGCCTGGCCCAGCTGCAGTGAAGACCTCAGACCCTCAGTGGAGGCACCCTCAATGGTGGCCGGACAGGAGGGCTCCTTTCTGCACCGTGTCCTCCCCCTGCTCCCGGCAAACCCCAGCACAGGTCTATAGCTCCTGCCAGGGAGGGAGTCGATGCGTGCTCTGGGTATGTGCTTTACCCAGGGTCAGCCAGGGCCACGTCCCCACTGCAGCCCTTGGTGGAAACCAGGGAATTGAGCAATTCCTTCATTCCACTGCTTTTACAGACCTGGCATAAGTTTTTGTTGTTTTTAGATGCATCTCAGCACACCCTGTTCAACACACAGAGGAGGGCTGGTGTTTTGCACCAAGCGGGTGTTGTAAAAGCAGGGGAGGATGTGCAGGGGGAATCGGTGACTGCTTTTGGAAAACTTACAGCTTCAATTTTTATACTTCTGTGTCATTTTATAGGATTAGCTAGGGCTGAGAGAGAAGCGAAGATAATAAACCAAAACACACCCAAACAAGACTTTGCTTGCCTCCCCTTCGCTCAAGGGGCACTGGGAAGCCTGTTGGGAGCGCAGCAACCTGGGACCAGCTGAGAGCATCCCAGGGCATCCCGCATGGAAACTCGCTGCTGGCAGCAAGGGGAGCAGGAGCTGGCCCTCCAAAACCAACCCCGCAGCAAGCATGCCCCATGAGAGCCTTCATTTAAGATGAACACTAATGAGAGGGGAGCCCCAAGCACCCTGAGCAGCTGTGGAACAGAGACAGTGCCACCTCAGCCTGGTTACAAGCCCACCAAGATTTTATTCGTTAGGAATCAGTCGCAGCCAGCCCACAGGCAAGGGCTTCGTTTGAGGCTCTGTGCGGCCAGACTCTGTGCTCAGATCACATACTCATCACTAGCTTATTTTCCAAGTAGCAGGAAACGTGTAGCTCTTTCAAAGCAATCATTTACATTTTCGTTTCAGGAGTAGCCCCAAGAGGGAACAACAGGAGCAATCAGCTCGGACAACACAAAGCAACTTGTCCTGACTTGGGTGCTGGACTTCTAGTTTTACCAAACTCTATTACATTTAATTCCCTGCTGCTAAGGGACAACACAATGTCAAGAGTTGTTGAACTCTTGAAAGAACTCTTGTTGAACTGTTGAAATTTAAGGGGAAAAAAAAAAAAGACAACACAAACACAAGAGAAAGGAAGTTACCTGCCCTCCCTCACTTAGCGGAGGGTTTTTACAGTCTCGCACTCCTGCACAACCCAGCAGGTCCCACCAGCAGCCAGGATCCCCAGGAGGGGACACCGAGCAGGTTTTGACTGTGAAACATCCAACAAAGCAATTAAGCACTTGCTGGAGCATGCGCTGAAGTCCTTGCAGGAGCATCAAGGGCAGCCTGGCCCCCACCCCCAGCATCCCCTCACTGGCAGGCAGATGGGAGAGACCCCAAAGCACAGGGGAACATGTGAAGCAGCACTTGGTGTCACAGAGGCCCCCACTCCTGACAGAGCACCTGTAACTGCACCCGGAGGCTGGATTTCTGCGGTTTTGCATACCCTTTTTTTTCTGACTATTGACAATTTCTTGCCATTGGTACCTTCCTTTCTATTTCCTGATGTTTCCTCTCTCCCTCTCTCGCTTTCTATTTGTGTTTTTCTCCCCACTGGATGTTTCCTTGAGTGCTTCTTGTGATCCCTTCCCCTGTTTCTGTTCCTGCTCCTTTCACCCTCCCTTCCTCCTCACAAGAAATCAATTCTCACTTTTCTTAAATCACTTCCTCCTTTCCTTCTCACCCATTCATCTCCTTCGCTTTGCTCCCCGCTAGCCATGGCTCTGTGTCGAGCTTTGTTGGCTGCGGCTTTTTACTTTCATCTACTAAGAGAATCATAGAATGGTTAGAGTTGGAAGGGACCTTAAAGACCATCCAGTTCCACCCCCTGCTGTGGGCAGGGACACCTCCCACTAGAGCAGGTTGCTCAAAGCCCCATCCAGCCTGGCTTTGGATATTCAGTCAGGCAAT
>JAOXNO010000052.1:9158071-9199943 GCA_028565335.1 Limnodromus scolopaceus
TGAGCCAAGCATAGCTGCCTGGAAAACACAAAAAATACCCTGATTCAATCAGGATTCTGTGTTAACAATTATTTTAATGTACCAATCGTTTTTAAATTCATTTAATATCAGCCTCATTAAGTGACATTAACACAGATTTTCATCCTTGATCAGATTACAAGCGTCATCAAAACCAGGCTTTGTTTGGGGTTTCTTTTCCAAGAAACCTGCTCCCCGAAGCTACCCTGCTTAAACTGGGGACGTCTGGCAGTGACAGGGACTGGTGGCACATACCTGACTGTGCATGGGTTTGATGGCACAGACCTGGCCCTTGGCAGCTGGGTGCTGCCCCGGTGGCCTTCCCATCCCCACCACAGCCACAAAAAGTGATAAACTGGATGTCCCATAAGCTGCTGGGAAGCTTAAAATCCTCGGACCGCGTGCCAGAACAACCCCTTCCTAATTTTACTTAGGGCTGATTTTAGAAAATGATGTATTTACTTGCGCTGCCCTGTTTAATAATCCAAAGTGTGACCAGAATGTTAGTTTTGCAATCTCCCCCAGTCTTTCTCAAATAGAGTAATAAAAAATAGCGGTTGTGAGAATCTCTTATTTAATATACCTGGGATGAAAATTATCTGGTTCTGGTTATCTAGAAATGGCCATCCACAAGATTTCGAGACGAGGGTGTGTGCAATTTTCTAGCTGCTCTTATATGCACAGAACACAACCGAAATTATACACACACACATTTTTAAACATGAATATTTACTAACATAAATAAACAGTGTTTTATAACAAAAGGCACAGATTTTCAACTATAAACAATGGAAAAATATTTACAATTTGCACATACATAATCAAACAGCAAGTGCACAATTGGTCACTTCAGATCTTCCTTTCTATATTTTGAGATTTACTTTCTTCCAAGCAAGTAATTTAATCAGTTCTGCAATGTCCAATTTTATATTTTTTTTTCCACAAAAACTGCTACCAATGCCAGGTAAGAGAGTTTATTAAAATGAGTAATTTAGCAGCACAGGTTGTCAAATGGAGACAGTGTTGCTAACTTCTTCATACTGGATAATAAAATAAGGGTAGCTCTGATCATCATTAAAAATGACAAATATCTGAGGCTCAAAGTAATTGTCCACGCAAGAGTCATAGAGGTCACTGGTAATGCTTCCGGGGTTCACCGGTGGAGGTCTCCTCATGGTGTGGTTACCCACCGTGTACCTTCCCGTCAGGACTTTGGCCAGGAACATGTAATGAACTCCTTTGGGTGACCTTTTGGAAAAATTATGGGAATAGCTTGCTTTTCTGGCAAAGTAACTGCCCTGTCCAAACATGGTGGCATGCTTCCCGCAGACGCGCGGGTCGAAGTTGTGCTTGCAGATTCCATCCACCACGTCCTGGGAGGTGCCATGGAACAAATGCCTTTCGTTCATTATCCTGTCAAGCCCAGTCATTTTTTTTGACATATATTCCTTTTTCCTGGAATAGAAAATGGAAAGTGAAGATGAGTATTCACTGCAGATCTGTAAGGGAAAAGCAGTTTTCACTACAGTTTTTAAAGTATCAGTATTATCCTCTGGAATAGTAGAGCTGTAAGGGGAGATATGAAAACTTTTCTGTACGGATAGCAAAGTGGGTTTTCCTCTTTCACATAAAGCTTTTGTGTGAAATAAGTATGTTTTAAAGGTCCTGAGCTGATACTGCTGGAGGCAGAGCTCTCTCACCTGCTCAGCAGCAAAGGCAAAACAGCTGGACAAGTGCCTGCTTATCTTTGCCTATATTCCACCTTGGATGCGGAAGGAAATCTTCCCCACAGCGAAAACAAGGGCTGTGCAAAAATTAAATCCCACTACAGCTTCAGAAGAGGCCACGGTGAGGAATTGCTGAGGCAGGGTGGGCGAAGATGCTCTGGGCCAGCACGAGCGCTGTAAGAAAGTCAGTCTCTGTTCCCACAGCCCATCCCTCCGCTTCTCCTGAGATTCTGCATTTCTCGAGAAGGGGGAGAGAATCCACAAATCTAATTTCATATCCGTTATGAGGGGGTCAATGGATGGTAACTTTCAGACACAGCATCTTTGGTTTGAATGGGAGCGACTGACATGGGAGTTGTCTTTGCAAGACCCTGGGTCACTGCGTTCTGGGGAACCAAGGCACGAATAGCTATCTTCAACACAGAGATTATCTGATGGAAAGAATTCCTCCTAGTTCAGCTTAAAAGTGAACTGAAAGATTTTTCAACTAGATATCTTAGATTTATTTTGAAATTTCTGTGAAGATGTATTTTACAGAAGTTATCAGTAAACAGTATATTAAACCACTTACACAGGAAATTTCGGGGTAAGATATCTTTCAGTATTTTTCAGATAAAGTTGTTCAACTGAAGATGCTCCTTTTCTTCAGAAAAATCTGGAGTTTATGTTTTCTACTTAACGATCAACTTATATTTTGCAGCCCAAATTACATATTTTAAGGTATTTTTTCCAGTATTGTAAAAGAATGGCATTTGCATTATCTTACCTTTTGTATTTCTCCCAAAGAAACTGATTCTGCACTCTCAGGATTTTCAAAATTTTATATTTGGTCTCTGGCACAGTCTTGTGAAACAGGTTATAAATGGTTCTATAGCTTTTATCTTCCTTCAGAACAGGCACTTGGATAAAGTCCTGAGACGGATCCATACTAATCCAGGTTTCAGGATAGAAGTTTGGAGAGGTAACAGCAGTGGGAGATAAGACATGTGAGGAAGCTGGTTCGGCTGATGGAGAGGGTACCGGAGAGTTCCCACCTAAGGTCCTAGTTGGAAAAAGAGACAAAGGTCGTGCTTAAACTTTCACAAACAGAAGAGCTTCAAATCACATTTATTTCACCACCAACACATCTTAAGCAATTGCTGCTCTTCGGTTCTGTCCCAATTCACATATCTTTAATGCTTGTTTGAAACAAACATGCCAACTATTTCTGCTATTTTAATAACTCCTCCATCCACAGAAAGGAATAACAAAACCTTAGCTTTCAGGGATTCTGTTCCACGTAGGGAAATTTTTCTGCTTGGTGGTGTTTAAAAGCCTCCTATCGTCATTATTCACATTCGGGGGGGGGAGGGAGGGGGTATAAACTACAGACAGCCAGAATGCTACCAAATACAGCTATTTTGTCTGTTGGCTATAGAGTATTTGTGATTTTAGCATAGCAAATAGGACATACAGAATAAGAAAATTATTAATAATGTGGCAACATTTGACCTGATTTCCTTAGAATACAATACAAAGAGTAGAAACATAGACTTTTTTGTACAGTATGAATAGTGAATAACCTCAACTAAGAATATTTCATAGGCAAAACCTGCCCGTATTTCACCGCATTATGTAGAAGAGGAGATGCTACGTTTTCAGCACTACCCAGTATCGTGCTGAGGAAGGCTCTCTTATTTTCATTTGCAGAGGCCAGATGTAGATTTGCATTTGCAGTTGCTTATTTCCATGTGACAGCCCAGCCCCTCCTGTTGGGAATGCTGCCAGGGATGGAGCCAGGAAGGGGCGAAGGAGGGGAGCTGCTGCCTGCAACAGCCGTGGAGTAGAGACACCAGAAAAAGAACAGACACCAGTAAATTCCTGTTAAGGACACCAACTCTGGTGTGGTGAGACTTAGTTCTCAGTAAATACCTGCACCTCTGCAGAATTTTTCACACTCTTGAAGCTGCTAAATTTAGATAGAGAGTGTGGCATTTGTGGCTTATGTTCACCTGATTATAATCTGAACAAGCAAGCCTTACCCAGCTGAATAATCCTTACTTATTGGAGTCTCCCTCTTACGTCAAGGAAAATACTTGGAACATGTAAAGCTTGCAGGTTCAGGCTCTGGTTTTCAAAGCTCTTTAGCTCCTGCAAGCTGCTGAGGTTCCCTTTCAGTTGCAACAATACACGGAACTACCTCAATGTTTCACCAGCTGAGTATTTTTACTAAAGTATTTTTTTATTAAAAGCTGCTATTGACCTCAGGACCATCCCACAGCGAATGCAAGCAAGCGAGGTGCACTCAGAAGGCAGAGGTACCCACTGCCTGGCTGGAAAGACCCAAGGTGAATCTTATCTCTAAACCCCACAGACGACCTTAAATTAAATTTCATTAAATTAAAGTTTAATGAACATTAAAGTTCACGAAATTTGTCGGGTCACTTGTGTTTTGATAACGTATCACTGCCAAAGCCTAAGGAGGAAACCTGTTCTGCCTAGGAGGAAATGGGAAAAGTGAATCCTTTGTCTATTCATCTTGGGCAAGCTGAGGATTCACAACAGCCAAGGCCAAATCCTGCCTCCCAGCACATACGCAGTTGCATTTCGCACACAGGAACGACAGGCAAACTCGATTCCCTACAAACTCTCTTTGTAAAAAGAGAGTTTACTGGGGAGCAAACAAACTCTCCAGGCCCGGCTAAAGGCAAAGCCATTTTCTCCCGAGTGACTCTTCAGGAATGAATCTTCTTTTGTTCCCGTGTGACGCTGCCTGAAGAGCCACAGACCCGTGACTTCTGCACCCAGCCAGTCTGCTCTCGCGGCACAGCCACACAGCAACTGCTGATTGTCCCTGCTCGTTAGCCTGCTTTTCTCTGCAGAGCCAACATAATTATCTCGAGAAATAAGAATTCTACTGCTATTCACATCTTACCTACAGAAATGTCAATCAAGGTTGCCTTTCAGAATATTTAATGGCAGTGATATATGAGCCTGAAAGAACTGTGTGATTTTTTGCATGACCCAGAAATAATTTAATGTGATTTCCTAATTGCAGGTTGAGTTTTTCAGATGTAGGAAAAAAAAAATTGGGGGAAAAAAGTCCATTTTTAAAATGATACATTTAATTTGGATCAGAGAGACACTAAACTGTAACAGCACTCAGAGCAGAGATACTCTTTGAAAAAGTGTTCACGTGGCTTTCACCTGCTCTTCAAAGCTAAAAAGGGACCTCACTTTATTTGCATGGATTTGACTCAACTGAAAATTCTTCTCACTGTTTATTAATAGTTTAACAGAAACCCAGAAGATGGATTTTTCTAAGAATGGTTATCAAAACAGCAGTCTGCAATATTACAGTCTGCATTTAATAATTTTTTTCCCCTCCTAAAATCAACGGGTAAAATATGTTACTGTAGAACCTCATTCATTCACACTGGGACTGGAAGACCAAGCACAGATGAACAGCAAGATGGATTAATGAGTAAGACATCAAACACAATAAAAATAACTGCAACCCTTTGGTGTACTTTGCTCATTTCTTCTGACTAGTGTAAATTATTTGTAAGCATTTATTATACAGGGGAAGCCATTAAAAAGTCAACATTTGTCAACCACTATCACCCACTTCCCACAGTTTCTATGCAAGTATTCTTTCCCAATTTTGTAACCAATTTAAGGAGGTAGTAGGGGGGAGACAAATAAAAATCTCAGGTAGCAGTGTGTGGTATGTGGAGGCAAATACTGACTTCTTAAGGATAGCACCCATAAATATTTAAAATACTCTTTTGTTCCTTGCTAAAAATTGGTGGATTTTAAAGTAAGCATTAAAAGGTCTTAGGATAAAGAAAAGAATGAGGTTCACTGCAGAACAACATACACTTCAGAGCTTAGTTTATAGATTTGGCTGGCACAAATAGTTAGAGTCAATACCTCATGAGTACAGAACCCTCAAGATTCCACTACAATTAGTGGGAATTGCATAATTTTAGCATATCTCAAAATTATAGGCTTACACTGCAGTAAAATAGTCTCTGGTAGCAAAATATTAAGAGAACACCCAAAATCCTTATTTTTCATGAAGATGATAATCAGAATTGCTGTAACCAGCAAGTCCACGCTTGGTCTTTTTACCAGCATCCTCCCTCTTTAATAATTTTGTGTTTCCTTCCTGTAAAACCGTATCTAAAAATGTTTCTAACAGACACATGTTTTGAGGCTCTGACCAAATTCACATTCACCTCGCAATTAGAAGCAGTAATGACTCTGCAAGCTAATGAGCATTCTAACCCTACTGCAGCAGTTAAAGCTCTTTTGATGGGCCCAGCATGCCAAGCTGCCAGTCAGACTAACGACTTCCACCCCTTTGCTAAGAGGACAATATGTTCCTAACTACTGAACTCTGACAATAATATTTCCAGCTGTGCTGGTGAGATCACAAAAATGGCATTTTTATGAGATCTAATCAAAAATGACTACAATGCAACACCTTCCTCACTCTGCCTTTGATGGGTGAGTGTGTTCACCCCCAGTTCAGATGACAATAAAAACAAGGCATGCTTTAATTGTGCTTGAGAACTGTAAAGTGTTTTTGAATGCTCATTTTTATGGGACCTAGAACTGATAGGCCAGCAATCACTACATCCAGTGAGATGCTGAAAGCTGGACAATACTTTGGCAAATGTGAAGTACATCTGTGCTTCTGATGTTCTGCAATCCACAAGGTACATTCTAACCTTTAAATAACAAACAGAGCCTAGCAGTAAGGAGATCCTCAGATAATATTTTCTTGAAAAATGACAAGCGAGAGCTGCCAATAAGACGAAGATTTTTTATTATTTGTTCTGATTTTTCTACGCAATGATGCCTATTTCCTTGCCACATCTTAAGGAATACAATTGTTACGGACAGAACAAACATGAAGTTTCCACTTTGCTGGGATACATACTGTAAAAACGGCATCAGCACAATGCATGAGCGAAGAAGGGGTCTCCTCTTGATTTCTCTTCTGAAACACGCATTTTGCTGGAATCCATCTTTGATGTTTAAGATATACTGATTATGCCAGGTAACAAACCGAACCTCTTTCAGACCCCGGCAGCTGGCTTCTTCTATCAGTCTTACAACAGGCTGTTTCAAGAAAATTAAAACAAAAACATACACATGAAAAACCACATGCTTAAAAATTAGTATTTTTTGCCAAACACCTCAAAGAATCCATCTTTCTACTCCCTTCCCATCTCCTCTTTCCCCTGCTCTGAGGCACAAGTACACTTAGACCACTGAAAAATGTTCCATTACCTGTTTGTAAGATCTGTAAGATCCCCCAACAAGGCAGGTTTCACAGCTTCCCTACACAATTGCTGTTGGTGCTATCGTATTTTTACATTTTTTACATGTCCAGTGTTATTGATGACATCTAACCTAAAACTCCCTTGATAGAAATTACTTATTGTCTTTGCTCACTGAATGTAAGAAGCAGAAGTCTGTTGTAGAACAATCTCTTATATATTAATATATTCTCATAAATATTTTTTTCTTTTCTACACATGAGAAACCCAGTTCTTTTAACTTTTCCTCCCAGGTCAAATATCCTAAACTTCTCATTATTTGCGGTTCTTTCTTCCAGATTCTGTCCAGTTCTTACATAATTACATTTTTTTCATTTGGAAAGCCCCAAACTGTATACAGTGCTCTGCCTTAAGCTTCCTACCACACTTACAAAGTCAGCCTGACGCATGAAAAAGATGAACGTGATCTAGTTTCCACTGGTGGAGGTATTTTTGGTACTGCCAAAATTGTAAAACACTGATGAGGTTTTATTCAAAATATTATGTACAGCTCTGGTTAGCCAAAGATGAGCTCTTAACTACCACAGGCATTTACAAGGCTTACTGGAGAGCTTACTTGAAGGAACAGAAGTATTCTGGTTTCGTCTAGCACAACCCTGGTTGACAGTGGACGTGACTTCTGTGCCTATCACTGGAGTTAAAGAGTTCAAAGAGACAAGGCCTATTTAAAACCCGATATGGAAAATTGTGGCTGTTAAAGACCAAAGGGCAGTGGTGACCCCAGAATGAGTGTGCATAAACCATGGGAGGACAGATTTAAATGAGATGTTTAGGAAGAGGTCCCTAAGGAGCAGGGCCTGTCCAGCTGCAGCACTGTGCAGTGCAGCCTCCCAGACAGCAAGGGGCTGGATCCAGCCACACTGGAGGCTCCCGTCCTGCCTTGAGGTATCTTTGGAAATGGGTAAATAAATTAAAAACTGCAAAGCTAAAAGGTAGTGGTATTTAAAAGGCTGCAGAAAGCTGTCCCTCCATCTTACAACCAGATTTCTAGGGATTAGAAAGGACTTTCTTGGCCCAGGACATGGGCCAGTTTGCTCCCAAATTTGACAATTCGGTCAGCCTGTGCATCTCTGATGTTTTCAGGGATAATTCAAGGTGCAGCCCAGCAGAGCAGAATTCTCCTTTTACTGCTTTTTCTGTTCAACACTGACCATCTTGATTACCTTCTTCAACAATAGCTCTAAATAACTCTCCTGAATCTCAGAATCATAGAATGGTTTGGGTTGGAAGGGACCTTAATGATCATCTAGTTCCAACCTCCCTGTCATGGGCAGGGACACCTCCCACTAGACCAGGTTGTTTGAAGAGGAAACAGACTAAAAATTTATATAGAGTTTATAGTATCTACTGCACACAGAGTTTTGGGTTATAACACAAAAGCAGGATTCTGGAACATGTTAAATACCTCTGAGTATTCTCTCCAGCCAAAGTGGTCCCTGCAAAAATATTTCCAGACCGTGTAGTAGTTGGAGCTGGAGCTGGGGCAGGAAGGTGTGGACAGCCGCCGCATTTGGTCAAACTCAACAGTTTCATATAATTTCATAACATTCAAATCCACCCAAAACTCATGTCCCCTGCAAAGAACAAGAAAAACAAAGAATTCTCAGCTTTTGTAATCCATTAAAAACACCATTCAGAAGTAACAGAACAGACAGTCGGAACTACATTTGGCATAGTCAGAGAGGGACCCTCGCTCATGTCACCTGGTGACATGACCTGAGCTAGAAGTGGGCAACACACAGGAGCAAGTGCGAAGAGCTGTGAGGGCAAAGGAACTCTTCGATGATCTCCATGGACAGTGGTGGAAAAAACATGGTCTTAAGCACAGAAAGACAAAAAAAATCCAAACCCAGCAGTCTTCCTAGTCCAGTGGCATTTATTCAGTATGCATGAATGGTACAAAAATCAATATACATATCCTTGACATTTTGAGCATACTAAGTAAATACAACACACAACCATATTGATGAAGCAGCCGTATACTATTCAAAAGGTTATTCTTGTGAAAGTTAGTGCTTCAGGGAAGAAAAGAAAATGTAAATGGCTCCAGATGAGGAGCATCTGCTGCCAATCCACCAGAGAGTTCGAGTATCTTTCATCACGTGCAGCAGAAGAGAACTCGCATAATATGAAAAGGAAACATAATTTCACAATTATGGAGCCTACACTGAGGAATACTGCCTTTTTTCTTTTTTTTTTTTCTTTTTTTTTGGAGTAGCTATATTGCTGCTACAAAAATCAACGCCAGTATGCAGCTTCATATAAAGTGACTGGTGCTTTGAAAAGGACCTAATGACAACAGGGTGCTACAAATTCAGAAGCAGAGTACACCCTTTATCGAAAGGAGAAGATAAAAGTGCATTTCCTCTACACTTCCCAAAGCCACATTTAATGGTGACTGTGGAATGCCTCAGCAAACAGTTCCTAGTGCTGTTTCATTAGTCAATGTTAAGAGAGAAACATTAAATTAAAGAACATTTTCAAGTAAAGCATGGAGTTCTAAAGCTCTGCTGATCATTAGACAATCACTGGTTCATTAGCAATCAAGAACTTAAGAAATCCATAGAAATTGGAAGAAATGACAGTAATATTCATTCCCTAAAAAAGCCATTTTTTAAGAACCCAGATTAACATATTGCCACAATAATGCTGTTTACATAATTAGTTCTCTACTTTTATAATCTCTTTACAAGTTGTCAGTTTACTGTTATTCATTAAAAGCTACTAATCTTTGGCAACTGGAAACGCAGCTTTTGAGTCTACTTAAAGTATTTTCTTTGAATTCTTAAGAGTAAACATAAATCAAGCTGATACTTGAAATCTACAGTTTATTTTAAAAACTTTGGCACATTAATACCATAGAGATCAAAGTACTGTGTATGAAATTTGCCACATGAAGTGACAGCCATTCTAAACATCTATATGATTTTATGAATGTAGATTTGCTTGAGAATGGCTGCAATTTTGATCGCTATTTCACACTCTTATTGGTACAGTTGCCAAAGAATTTTCTTATGCGACTTCTACAGAAAATTACTGAAGACTTCCTACCTTAAAAAATGACGATCAGCTAGAATGAGCCTTTGTTTCTCAATAGAAGGTACAGGTGATTATCATCATCATTTAACCACATTTGGGTCTGTGAAGTGCTAAGCACCATTTGAAGTATTAAATGATAATTAAGTATTTTTTCCTGACATAGACAAAGGACAATGTGTCTGATCCTATGTGTTCACCATCGGGGGATCCAATCCCCTGGGTAGATTTAGATTGCTCTCTTCGTTTTCAATAAGCTTTCATATAGACTTAAAGATAGAGAATATTCCCCAAAGTCAAATCAAATGTCTTAAAAATGCAACTCCATGAGCTAGTTTTAAAATTCTTTGGACACAAAAGCATTCTTTTTGCAGCCCCCCTAGCCCAAGCCTCAACCAGCATGGGTTTTGTCCAACCCATTTCAGGGATGACTCCCCCAGAGGGCTACTGTCCCTGTTCCCCTAGGGACAACTCCAGCAAGTTTTCTGCCCTTTCGCACCGAGAACTTACTACTCAAAAGGAACATCTTACCAGTTGCCTGCACATGCTTCTCTGCAAACTGTCATAGAGCCCCACTAATTAAGATGAAAATTTTTTCAGGACGACACTATCACACCAAATCCATCGAAGGTTTAACAGTGTGTTCCCTACTTGCGTCAACGGCATGCAAAATCATGATGGGTAGAAGACAAGTACAGGAGGAACCCAGCTATTCTGCGTAGGAGGTGCCTTCTAATAACCCGTGTCTTCCCACCGTAGCTGCAGCCCACCGCGAGGAGCTGGATATAGTAATTAAAGCTGACATTCCGCAGCCCACTACGCCATCAGGGGCTGGTGCAGGGCACCCACGCGACTCCGGGAAACGCACATAACAATAGCCCGGCAAGACCAACGTTGGATACGAGACAGATCGAGTCAGAAGGAAAACTAGCACTAACCAGAATAAATCACCAGTACCAAGGGACTGAAATTCAATGTAGGGCTTGAAAAAACACACACGCTTTCTGGAGTGAGAAAACAAATAAGACATCACCCCACCTTTCTGGTATGTAGTCATTTTGTTCCATAACAACAAGCTACAATCTACTTTATTTGAAAACAATGTGTGAAATCATGAGGAAATCATCTCTCTGAAATACCAAGCTGTGTTATTATTTGTAAGATTTGCAGGCAGCACCATGAACATGATTTTTTGAGTGAATTTCTTCATTAATATATTTTTAATGCTGCTTTAGGGACATTTGCTTTTTCTCAAAACATAGTCCTACAATTCTGAATTTCAGTACCTAAAAAAGCTGTTATTTTTGAGAATACTGTATTTAGTAACTGATATTGCTTATATTATCCTTTTGGATTGAGGAGTTGGACTCACTGTTTTGGGGTTATGTTGTACCTACAAATCCAAATCCTGAATCAAGCCCCCCAGACACTGTGCTACACACTGTATGAAACAAATACCCCAAAAGATATTTCTCAATACAAACCCTCACAATTTCAGCATTAATTCTCACTTTGATCTCTTTTCAAGTCCAATACCGTAACACAGTTCTCCCTACTCCAAAGATCTGTGACCTCCAAGAAAGTGCAAAAAAATGGAAAACCTTTCCTTCATGAGTAAATTGTTTTCTTCTAAAGGTGGTAAAACCCAGAGGATTATCTAATTTTATTATAACTTTGTATGCTGCATGTGTTACAGTGGAAACTGATAATGCAAAAATGTTTGCAGAAGTCCTATGCTAATGCAGTGCAAAGTAAAGAGGATCTGAAAATCAACATACACTCCAAACGGGATAGATTATCCATTAGCGTGCTAAGCTCTTCTAAGAGTAATCGCCTATGGGTTAATATCCTAAAAAGTTAAAGGTCTGTGAAATTTTGAAGACTGCAAAACAAATTCCACGGGCACTTGAAACACGGCTGGCTTCCAATACGTGACTTGGGTATTTCTAGTATGGGCTTAACTGTGTTAAACTGCAGTCTCCAGCAGTCCCACGGCTCTGCAGCGCGGCGGGGAGACTCAACGGGCTGCAACGGGGGGGACCCCGCGGAAGGACAAACACGTTCTGAGATGAACACAGCGTGAGACTGCTTTGCCTCGTGCTTTTCATGCAGAGCAAGCAGATCTTCAGGATGAACTCCTAAAACTCGGGGTTAACAGTGCATATGCAAAAAAGGGTATTTGTGTGCAGACATGTTCTAATGCAAAACAGGTGGGCAACGGTCGGGTTTTTACATGGCTTTCTTCGAGTAGTGCTATAACAACATCAAAACTTCACATACAACTCCAGTAAAACAAATTGTGGTTAAGTTTTTTCCTACAACAAACAAAATCTGTGCACAGCTAAGTGTGCACCTATATATCTCCTAAGACTCTATTTTAAAGATTTATAAGGCTGGCAGCTAACGGCAGCTTACAGTGAAAATAGCTTCTCTGAAAGCTGAACATTTTTTTGCAAAACCTGCATAGAACGTGCCAAATTATTTCTCAGTACGGAAAAATGTAATGATTGTCTGCTGCTTGGAATTGTTTACATTTTTGTAGCTCACTGCTTCTGCCTCTTCTGGATCAGATTCCCCTCCCTTGTAAACAAACGGAGAAGGACATGATGGTCATCGCTCACTGACTTATGCTCACAATTCGTGGTAACAAGAGTGCAGGCATCAAGCACCGAAACAGCTGATTGCCACCCCTTCAAGCACTCTTCTTGAGAGCCGATGCACGATACAACACATTAAGTGTTCTTGTTTTCCCATTCCTAAATAGAACCGCTCGGTGTGTCTGACTGTGAAGGTCACAGTGCTTCTGAGTGCCCCACATTTGGTGCTTGCCCATGCCACAGAGCAGAGCTCAGCTCCCACGCACCTACCACTGCCTTTCAGCTTGGTTAATACAACTTCATCACTCTTCAAGTCAAGATCCTGATTATAGAATGGTTAGTGTTGAAAGGGACCTTAAAGACCATCTAGTCCAACCCCACTGCCATGGGCAGGGACACCTCCCACTAGACCAGGTTGCTCAAACCATCCAGCCTGGTCTCAAACACCTCCAGGGATGTGGCATCCACAGCTCATCTAGTCAACCAGTGGTGAGGTACAACCTGTTCCAGTGCCTCACCACTCTCACAGTAAAGAATTTCTTCCTAATATCTAATGAAAATCTCCTCTCTTCCAGTTTAAAACCATCACCCCTTGTCCTACTGCTCCATTCCCTCCCGATCTCTCCTGTAGCCCCTTTAGGGACTGGAAGGGGCTCTAAGGTCTCCGTGGAGACCTTAGACCTAGTCCTCTAGGCTGAACAACCCCAACTCTCTCAGCCTGTCCTCACAGCAGGGGTGGCTCCAACCCTCTGATCATCTTCATGCCCCTCCTTTAGACCTGCTCCAATAGGTCCATGTCCTTCTTACATTGGGGACCCCAGAGCTGGACACAGCACTGCAGATGGGGATCTCACCAGAACTGAGCAGAGGGGCAGAATCCCCTCCCTCACTCTGCTGGCGATGCAGCCCAGGATGCAGTTGGCTTTCTGGGCTGCCAGTGCACATTGCCTGCTCGTGTTGAGCTTCTCATCAACCAACAGCTCCAATTCCTCTCCTCAGGGATGCCCTCAATCTATTCTCCGCCCCGCCTGGATTTGTTCTGGTTGGTTTGCCCCAACCCATGTGCAGGACTTGGCATTTGGCCTTGTTGAACTTCATGATGTTCACATGGGCCCATGTCTCAAGCCTGTCCAGGTCCCTCTGGATGGCATCTCTCCCCTCCATGGGACAAAGGCTCTGGGCAGTTGCTACCTGGGTTTACTTAAAGTTTCTCTCAGGGTAAGAGCTGTACCTCAGAACCCAAAAATACATTAACTGAAAACTTTTAAACTCCACCCAGGTTTTCTACCTAACAATAAATTATTTGGAATAACAATGCATTATTGTATAGAGCTGAAAATTTTTAGACAAATGCATTTAAGTGACTGCATCTGAAAAACACACTATATGCCCAAAAGCCTACCTGATATTTTTTTCCCCAATTATAACATTGAGAATAAGGAAAGATACTCTTTTGCAAAAAACCTTGATTCACATAAAGCGTGTATTACTCCAAGGCTCATTCTTTACATTCACATTCTTTAACGGTGTATTTCTCTATTCAGAAGTATTGACTTTTTCAAAGTACAACATTTATGGCTTCTAAGCTCTGAAATCCTAAAATATATTTAGCAAAGTTGTTTAATAATAGCTCTTCAGTTAAAGCACTTCCTCTGTATATTAAAAAGCCTATTACCAGCTTACATAATGCAAAGCCATGAAAAAAAATGAATTGCGATTACAGCAAGTAATTGCGTGATTACATTCCTGGCTTTAGCTTTAAGACACCAGTGATGAAAGCAAATGCGACAACTGCACTTCTCAACTGCCTGAGGCCTAAATATAGGCGACAGACCCCAAATTTAGGGTTCAAGAACAGTAAGGATGCGAGATGCTCAAGGTTATGTCTGATACGTTCTTTAGCATAACATCACTTTAACTTCAGTACAGCTACTCCTTCTGAGGTGCAGCATCCACTATATAAAGGGTACCCTCCATAACGAATAGAATATGGATAACATATAGATTGGGAGAGGGAAAATCCAACAATAAAGCAGCAAGGCACACATCGCCTTGTTTTGTGCAAGGGAGGATGAGAAAGCACATACCACATCCCGGGCATGTGATTGCCCAGCTAACCACCACTGGGAGATGCTCACATGCACTGGCGATGAAACACTCCGTACTACGACGATGACAGAGGCGGAACAAACACACACAAATCCAGCAATTAAAATCCTTTCTTGTGTGCAGGGGTGAAACAGAGCCATCCCAACACTGCCTCCCAAAACGAGCTCCATGAATGGGGTTCATTGCTCTTCATAATTTCCTTGGGCAGTTTTGTGTTAAGGGAGAGTTTTGTAGCTAACGTGATTAAAAAAAATTAATAATCTAGTGTTGTTACCCATAGACTTTGAAGTCTCTGTCTGGAAATATCAGTCTGGAGAAGAGTGGGAAGGAGATGATGAAGGCTACATTTTGTCAGACGTTTGGGAAAGCAAGGAATGTGCTCAAATACCTTGGTGGGGCACAGTGTTACTCCCACTGCCTCTCTGCATCATGCAGCAAGAACAGCTTTCAGCACGGCTTGAAACCAGTAATAAAAACAAAGCTGTCTCTTTCTACAGAAAACTTTATTAAACCTCTCTGCAAACACCACAAAACTTTGTCTTATCTTGCTTCTGAGGTAGAATATTATATCCCATTTTTCCCTGGAAAAAAAAACAGATGCAGAGAGAGACTAAAACAGCTTCTCCAAAGTCCCACAGAGAAACTGTGACAGAGGTGGGAACAGAGATTTCTTAAGAACTTCTCTTCACCAGCTAACCAAATAAAGGTATCTATTTATAAAATAAAGCAGTTCAATGGAATTATTTGCACTGGAGGAATAAGCATATTGAACTCTCTTAAGAACACAGCATGAAACCCCAAATTTGGTGTGGTACACCAGCACAGTTCAAAATAAAATTCCACAAGTGCTCCCAATAGCAGAACCTGGTTCTTTGAATAAATTACATTTTCTCTGTACCCTAACTATAAAAAAAAATAAAGACATAGCCTCTTCAGGACACTGAACTGAGTAGGCGTCAGCAAGTTACAACACTGAAGTCTTTCACGAGGCGATCATGGCCTGCTAAAATAAGGACATTTGGGCTCACTCTTCCTTGCATCCTTCTGAAGAACTTCAGCCTGGCGTGTGAATCTTCTGTGCTCTTTCTGTTCAATAAGACAAACGTTCTCTAGATATTATGTACAAACAGATGACTAGGAGAAATATTTTTTGTAAATGCTGTGAAAACGCATGTGGTTTCATACTCTTCTCCTAAGTTCAGTTATATGTCATGAGTCTTACCGCAAACAGGGTTCAGAAAAAAAAGAAACCTAGCGATCAACAAAGGTCTGTACAGGAAATGAAACTCGGTTCCCATCAGAACAGCTGTGATGCAGAGCAAGACTGAGAGTTAAACACCACTTAGATGATGAAACTGTTGATTTTCTCCCTATGACTAAACCAGTTCTTCTCTGCAATAGCAACAACCTGAAAGCCACTCAGGGGAACAAATGAGCTTAAAAGATCCAAACAGGTACAAAACCCTTT
Source organism: Limnodromus scolopaceus (assembly GCA_028565335.1). Taxonomy (NCBI): domain Eukaryota; kingdom Metazoa; phylum Chordata; class Aves; order Charadriiformes; family Scolopacidae; genus Limnodromus; species Limnodromus scolopaceus. The sequence continues at coordinate 9,174,357 of JAOXNO010000052.1, forward strand.
TGTACTTAAGGTTAAAAGATTAGTCAAATGGAACTCAGCTACTGTAGGAGATGCGAGTCAGGCATTTACACCTTCTGGTGACCCAAAATCATCAATATTTCATCTTATTTGGAGGAAATAGTTGTTTGAAGTTGCAGGCTGTAGTCCAGCTTTGGGTGAGGGACCAAGCACTTAAACTCCATTGTATGAAATTGAACTTCACTTGAAGTATATCCTCTTCATAAGATATTTCTTTTTAAGCAAAAGTACCGCAATAAGAATGTCAGATCTTAGACAACAGCAGCCAAAATTTGCTCCCATCGAAACCACTATCGATTCCACAGGAAGTAACAGCATGGGCCCAGGTAACACTCATGATGGGACATTCTTCAAACAGCTCTTCACAACACAGCGATAAAAATGCAGCCAAATCCTAATTGCTATAAGGAGCGTGAAAGGAAAACAGGAACCTTCCCTCACGGAAGCAATACTTTGCATCAGGGCAAGGACAAAAACAAGCTGGTAAACATGACCCCACAGTCTTCATCTTATCAGTATCTCATCAGTCTTAAACTGAAGAGAGGGGCAGCTGGTGTCAGGGCAGGAAATTAGTTTCATATTTTACTTAATTTGTTCCCTCATCTTGTCACACTGCTGCTCTTTGCTGCGACTGTAAGCCATGCCAGAGGTGTAGAGCGAGAAAGATTCAGAAAACAGAAAGATGATACAAAAAGATTTACCTCTACAATTAAAGGCTCCATCAGGGAGGAAAACAAAAAATAATAAGAATCTATCAATGTAGTAGCTTTACTGCTTTCCTGATAATTTAAAACGCAGGTTTTCTTATCTTTACAATTGATGACTGGGGATGCTTGAAAAGCAATGTTCTAGGCCTGACTCGCATATTTGTAAATCTGAGACAACTATTGGGATATTGGTCCAGATGCATACACAGCTTAAAGTCTGGCCCCAGATCTTTTCTGGCAGGGAAAAAAACCCAAAAACCAAACAAATAAAGCCTCCACCAAGCTGTCTGACACACAGATACCATCTCTGGATGGGGAGGGCACTGACTTCTGGAAGTCAAGAGACTGTACTGAGAAGTATGTTTGTTCTGTTCTGCTCTTCCCAAGAAATCCACTATTGGCCACTTTTGGACATGAAGTACTGGGTTAAAATGGTCCTTTGGTGTGAAGTACTTTTAAGATCCAAAAATCTGTAGCAATGAGAATGTCAAACACATACAATTCTTCCAAGAATCACTGCAGGTACCATATTTCATAATTCAAATCCAAGCTACATCTTCTGTTTGCAGTGGAGGATAAATGTGGATGTCCTTGTCTGAGGTGGAGACTTCTGGTATCAAAGGTCTCCTACCTACACCAGTCGGGGATATGTTTTGCAGAGAGTTTTGTTAGCTTTAATTTTTATATCAGTAGATGTTCTAGAGACAGCACAAGCCCAGCTCTGAGCAGCAACATAGCTGATAGAGGACAGGGTTTCAAATCACAAGAGACATTTCTTTCACAAAGTTGCAAAACGAACACTGTCCAAAGCGCTTTGATGGAGCCCCATTTTCAAAGCTCCATTTTTCAGAAATGTTCTGCACAGACAGGCCTGCTGCTTCTTTTTTTAGAACTCTATCCAATTTTAGGACTTAAAATACTTCCGAGACTTATGATAAATAATGAAACTGCATTAATTTCATCAATGCTTTTCCTAAGATGGCGATATACAAGGCTAACACTCAGGAGTGACCACCAATTCTGGATGGAATATTCCATCCAGTGATTTCATGTCACACCCTCCGTGTCCAGCTTCCCCAAAAAGGACTCCTTTATACATTTGACGACAAGTATCAAATTTTGCAATTATTACTCAGCTCAAATCCCTACTGACTTCAACAATTACACCTACCGACCAGGAAGGAACTTCACGACCGCTGCTTTTGCTAAGCAAATAATTGTAACAGACTCTTTCTGTTCCTCTCCCGCAGGGAGCTGGGCAGGGCAGACAATGCCGCGCCACCCTGCCTGCTGGATTACCTGCACCCAACTCTTCTGAGCAATCTGCTTCACCAATTATAAATCTTTGTTTCAGAAAGGGCTGTTTTATTACCACAAGAACACAGGGAACAGACTGACCTCAACCTGAAGCCAGGTGACAGCTGTTTCCAAAACTGTAATCTGTTTATTGACGTGAAACAAGAAAAGGGATACATGAGTGGCTGCCGATTCCTACGGCAGCTCAACGTAACACTGCTAACTTCCCTAGATTTGTATAGCTAGAAGCCAATTAGTTTTATTTCATATGTAAATGATACTATAAAGTGGAGCAAACAGGAATTCATTGAAGTGCATTATTATAAAGCACAAGGCAAACACTTCTAAAATCACTTCACATGCTTTTTATTTAGAGTCTCTGTCTTGCATTCCTTCTAGCAAGGAATTAAAAGAAGTTCAAAACCATTCAGCTGTGTATATTCAAGAAACACCACACACAAAATCGCCAGGCACAGTGAATTTCAGCTGTTTTCTCATCTCCGGTGTTATCAGTAACACAAGTTATCTCATACACTGTGGCAGCTGCAAGGATCAGAAAGATAACTTCTGAAGTTTAACTATTCAACTAGCCAGACAACCTGCAGAAGTCCTTCAATGACTGAAAGGCTTCCACGGTGCTCTATATGATTATAAAATCATACAAGTGTATTCTAACAGCATGAGAGAAACAAGTTACCCTGTGAACACAAGAACAAAGGAAAACTAGTTTCCTTTACATTTATTTTTGTATTTACCTTTTGTATTTACCTTCCCAGGTGCCTCCATATGCCATTGGGGAAATACACAATATTAGCTTTGACTTCATCCAAGAACCATGTGTGTATACTGAGTAATTAGCTCCCAGGAAGAACACGCACCATTGGAGGCTCACTTGCTTTGCCCTGACTGGAACCATTTCATTTTGGCCTTTCTCTTTCAGCTAGAAGGAGCCATTTCATAAAACTTACAGAAATTACAAACAAACAAAAAAAATATAAAGAAATCAAAGCAACTATGAGCAAGTGTTGTTTCACATGAGTTGGGATATGCCGCGGTACACGCAGGTGACCAGACGCTGCAGTTCCCATGGCACACAGGAATGTCTCTGTGCCAAGGGAAAAGGTGGAATTTTCAGCCAAGGAGGGGAAACTGATGGGTCAGGAATCGCAGAGTTGTTTTAAACAAATCCTCATGTAATCAGTAACGATGTTGCTTATTTTGAAAAGCAACATAAGCAGGATTGGACAGGTGTGTATGTGTGGGGAAAACCTGCTCAGTTCTGCAGCCAAGTATTCCCCTTACTAAAGAGCATCTTAAAATATCCCCGCTTGGGTACTATGAGGCTGGAAAGCAGCACTTGGCAGGGCTCTCAAACACTTAGCTGCAAGCTGGAACTTCTCCAGGGCCTCTCCTCACACGTATGAAGAAAACCAAGTGTTTCTAAGTATTTTAACCTGGCTAAGTTCATATTCCCCCTACTTGTTTAGAGAGCTTGGTATTTGGCTCTAAATACTTGATCGACTTAAGAAAACAAAAATATAAACAACTTATGAAAAAGTTTTATATTCAGTTTGAGGCCCAATTGCAATGACTATCTGAGGCAGTCGTATCACAAAAAAGTAACTAAACAAAAGTTTAGCACTTCTCCTACTTTAAGATCATGTTCCCTTAGGTGAAAGGCAACAACTAAATGTGTATTTTAACATTACTCATCTCTATATTATTGAGATGAAGAAAGATCTATATAAATAGCAACTTGAAGAACATGACATTTGAATTTAGAGCTTGTTCTCTAATTAAGCCAACAGCCCAACACTTTCTTGCCCGGCCCAGCTTTCTTGGAGCAGCACACAATGGCAATATTATGCATGCAGACTGTAACGATTACTTACTGTGCCCTACAAACTGTGTTTAAAACAAAGGGGAATAAACAGCTACCACCCACTGGTTGTCAGGCTGGCTTCTGCAGGGACTTTCTTGGACATGCAAACTGCTGAACGGACACTTCCCTGTTGTACGCAATCTGTATAGATAGGCCTGCAAAGCTAGTCTGACCACAAGAGATTAATAGCTTTAGCCAAATAATGCGGTAACCATGTGAACGATGAGCTGTTCTAGCATGTTTGCGAGCCTCTCAGCAAGGTTCAACACGCTGCTATCTGCATCTTGTTGCCAGGAGACACAACATCGCCCAGGCACACGAGGGAAGGCAGGTTGCAGTGACCACCAGTGAACTCCATGAAGAGTCACACCGAGTCCACAGCTAAAGGTTTAGCAAGTTCTTCTGATACAAGATGCCATTGTGAAAGAAGAAACTGGTGACGATACGTAGCAAAACCCATAGCATTTACCCCATGATTCAAAATTTACCTCAAAACCGTATTAAGACTGAGTTTTAAGGCATATCAGATTCAGTGTTTGAAATCAGAAGCTCTAGTCTTAGAAGTTTCACTCCTAGGTTCTCGCTGATACTTCTCCACAAACACGAAGCTCTTCCAAGGGATGAAATACATACAAGAGTTACAGAAAGTGCCAATTTGTCATTCCATGGTAAGCGTGTGTTATAAATTTACAACAGCCATCCAGCTTTGCACCGGGACATGATTTTGCAGCACTGACTGAAGCAAGGATCTTCACAACGTCTTTTAAGAGAAGGGATATGAGTACAGGCTTTAGAATTAGCAGCTGGAAACAGAATTTAGTTAGAAAATACTGATGTTTAAAATAGTTTTAACCTCAGTAGAGCACTTCTACCTGAAGAAAACAGTTAGGCAGACCCTCGCTGGGCAGCCAGCTCAGCGAGATGAAGTCTGGTTTGTATTCAAAGAATCCGCCTCCACTTTGAGAGCAGAGTTTCGTGCCACCGCAGACCCCGTGGCGGAGCTGTGACCCAGCACACCTGGGCTTTCCGAGACCACGCAGCCTCTCCCACCTCCCTCTCGCTCACAGAACGTCACGGGTCTGGCAGCGCACCCACTCCGGCTCAGACAGAAACTCTGTGTACCCAGAGACCGAAATACCCACCAGACTGGAAACCTGCAAAGTAAGTGCAAAGGCGGACAACGCTGTGCAGCCAATTTTACAGGCTGGAGATGACTAAGCAATTACGAAGCATTGTTTCTTTTAAAATTAATCATTCTTAACTCCATCATTTACAACACGTAGATCATGTGTGTAGTACTGGATTCTGTGATACAGGCTTCAACAAGACAACATTTTGCTCATTTGCTCAGAGCTTAAATTTAAATTACTTGCATGCGTTTGTCTTATTTCTACATGTACTGTTTTGTTTCCAGAAATCATTTAAAATCCTTGGGAAAAAATGGAAGTTTTTCTGTTGTAACATACAGCACATTTTATCTGTTATGCAGTTTCAAGATTATTTTATTATTTTTTTAAACAGACTGGCATATTTTTTCAAGACAATTCCGTAAAATATGATTGTTCCCTATTACATATCATTCTTATTTCCTACCCCACACTGAAAATGAAAGTGAAGTATCTATATTCTGGTATTGCCTTCAGTAGAAAGGATGAATTTGTAGGCTGATGGAGCCTGAGTTTTAGTGCCTAATCCAACATCCAGTTAGGTGAAAGTAAAGACTCACATAGACTTTAAGCATTAGATTGAGTCTCTGGTGCCTAATGAGAAATCTCAGCACAGTAAATGAAAATTAAAACATTAAGGAAGAAGGGGTGTACTTCAGGAAGAAGAAGGAAGAAGAATCCATGAGAAGAAATCCACAAGGACTCAGATGGCAAAGGCAATTTGAAGTTTTTACAACACAACTACTGAAACATCACTCTGAACTGACCATGACAAGAATGAGTTGCACCAGGCTCACAGATTATGGCAGGAGAGATAAGATAGGGGAAATTTGCATTGTACGCTTCCTCCAGGGGAAAAAAGAAAAAAAAAAGAAAAGAGCAGCATACACCTTGCTTTCATACAAACATGGACTATGTAGAGCCAATGAACTTGTAAACATCATAACCATCAGCACTCCCCACTACTACTCAAAATGGAGCCTGCATTATAAAAGTTGAAGAAGTTTTGGTTTTAGATCAGGGTGCAGCATCAAGCCTAAATTGATAACATAACCAGAGAAACTTAAAAGTTGTTTCCTAATTTCAGAGAATGAGTAGATAAACACTACTATGTATAGAGGAAACAATAACTTCTAATGACTAGTTTAACACGTTTAGATGACAATTTAAACAGATGATCAGCATTTCTGAAGGCATCGCTCAGGTTGTTCATAGTGAATTAGCTGAAACATCACCATGTATTAGTAACTATATGAAATTTCAGGCCAAAGGACTTAACAAAGCACCTATCTGATTTTAGTTGCTTAGAACGGAATTATGAAAGCTGTGCTTGGAGTGCATACAGCCAGTCTGGATTCACAGTGACAGAAAGCAACAGCTGTTTCATTCCCATTTCAATACCTGCAAAGGCTCATTCATGCTGCCTAATGCTTTTTCTACTACAGAGAAAAGACTAATTAGAAACACCAAGAACAAGTACAATGTTACACAACAGTTTCTGCCAACTCTCTGAATTTCTACAGAACTGAAGTTTTCCTACTTCACGCACTTTGAAGTCCTTCAGCTTCAAAGAATACTTTCCAAATGACAAACAGTAGTTTTAATAGGTGTGCAGAAATTTTCTGTTGTGGCAAACATCACAAGGTTTGTAAAACACTTGTATACAAAACATCAGGAAAAAAGAATGCACATTCTGTTACATTTCTGGACCACTGCTCGGTTAAACACCCTTGCTAGTAAGGGAGTAAATTCAGTTACCTACCGATATTTCACTTTGATCCTATCATTGTCAGGGTTGCAGTAGAGTCTTTCCAGATGCTCCTGGGAATCATTGGTCACACTTTGCCAGCTCTGGGTTGCTGTCCTTCTCACTTGCCAATGATAAGGCAAGACTGTGTGATGTTTGGGACAATCACTGCCATAAACGCAAGTGCCCTGCAGAAAATCCACACAGATTTCTATTCCGTCTTCCTGATGGGTGTGATATTGCAGCTGGTTCAAGAGCTCAAATACCAGATCAAGAGAAGCTTCTTCACTTTTATCCTGGAATATTCCAGCGCTGAATTTATTGCTTGGGTTCAAGTTGTATTGCATGGGACAGCTATTCTCGTGGAATAAGCCAGATGTGTAGGTTTCCAGAATCTTGTCTGGGAACAAAGGACAAGCTGCACCATCACCAGCAGTTGGGTGCAAAGGATGATCCTGGAATGATTCATTACTATTATCAGCAGCAGTTCCAGGAGTAGTTTCTGGTGAGAAGCCCTGCTCTCCAGGCTGGATATCCTGCTCAGAATGCCCAGAAGGACGAGTTCCTTGCAATTGACTCTGCACATCTGGAGCTGTTGGCATCAGCACAGTCACGTTACTTTCTGGTTGGGGGCAAGAAGTACCAACATCCAGAGTCTTTTTCACAGCAGGTTCACATAAATCACTGTGACCACCACCTTGGCCTCGGGGCACAAAGACCCTATCCAAGGTCCCAGCTCCCAGCAAACTGGTAAAGATTGGCCGCAAAGCCCGGAGAGTTTCCGTGTCCAGCCTCTTCTGCACTTGCTGCTTCTTCTTGAAGCAAGGCTTCACTGGTGGTATCTTTTCAGACAGTCTTATCTGAGGAGGAAAGTCCTCTGAAGGAGGGCACTTCATTCCTGGGCAGCGAGCCTGCTGCACAACACACGCTGGCTTTGGTTCGGTGTCCATCAGACACAGACTTTGCTCTCTCCAAATCACTTTCAAATGTCCCAGAGCCTCACAAAAATCAATCTAGGGCAGAAAGGAAAACAAGACAGTTAATCTCTCTAATTGCTCATGGTTGACACGAACAAGATCACCCCTGGAGAGGATTTCGAGCCAGCAACAGCTAACTCCTCCCCTCTCTGTGACTGTGGGTAGCCCCTAGGCACGTAAAGCATGAAACCAGCTAAACTCAGGCTAATTAATCCCAAACACACACTCATCGTCTTCTCACACACGAAATCTCAGAGCCACTCAGGCACGCACGCACAGTCCCCAGAGGGGGAGGGGGGCAGGGAAGGGGGATGGTCTCATGTCCTCCTCCTCATGATGATGTTTATTATTAAACAGCGCTTTAGTTCATTATATTCCATAAAAGTGAACGTTGCATTGTTCGCTTTTACGCCTCCCTCACACACAGACCTGAGAACAGAAGCATTAGCAGACATAGAGCCCCGAAGGTTCCCACCACACTGCAACAACATTCACGCACCATTTCTTCTCCCACCAGCTAAAGGGGCAGACGTACCCGTTCCCATTCTGCTCACACTGATCTTCCCTCATACCGTCGCACACCTCTACCCAGAAGCATCACCAGAGAACCGCTGCCTTCACTTAAACGAAGAGCCAACTTCATACTGACTTTCAGCAGGGGCCAGGATTTCACGCTCGGCTTTTCAGACACGGGAATTTAAGCGCTGACACCCCGTTCCTCCTGCGAGGCATCTGACGGTGACAGTCTGGGCCACGTCCAGACACTCCCACCGCACACACAGCCATCCTCACATGCCCACACACTCCCGCACTGACTCAGACGCGCAGGCTGCACTCCCTCACCTTGCTCTGACACACCAAGCTCGCTCGCCTCTCTCGCCAGGCGAGTCAACAGGAATTAAAACCGGGCAGCGAAGAAAACAAAGGGGTGCTAGTTACCCAGGAAGAGGGAAAAAAATTGTTTGCAAGATGAAAATTATTTTTTTTCTGAAGTACAAGCAAATACTGTGTCTCATACGTCACCAGAAAGCAAGCTCTACACCTTTTAATCAGGGATCTTGCAATATTTGATTACATTTAATTAAACCCTCTTCAATCTCCTCACACATAGCCTCAAAGCCCAGAGTGGAGCACACTAAGGATTATTTCCTGGATAAATACATTCCAAGCAAAGTAACTTCTCATTACAAAACTAAATCCCAGAAAACAGATAAAATTTGGCAATAATTTCTCACCAAGTCTTCCTTATTTTGGAGCATTCATTTATAAGGCTTTTGCATTGCCCTGGGAAACAGCACGCCAGGATTGCCAGGAAAAAGAAAAGAAGTTGTACCTCTCCAATTACCTCTCCAGTTTTAGATTAAATTTAAAGCAACGGGTATATTTGTTTGCCAGTTAAAACAAACTCTAAAATTATTGGTAGCTCTGTTATTCTTCTACAGACATACCAGGCAATTCTCTTTCTAAACCAGCAAGGGTACCTTAAACCTTCAAGTAACTTCAAAGGTTTAAGAATCCTCAGCTCGAAAAAGAATCAGATGCTTCAAATCATCGTGCCCAGGTTTAACAGCCCTGTGACATGCAAGAGGATCTGCCAGAGTTCAGGGAGTCCTACTGTGCCAAGGAGCTAAATAAGTAACTTATGGTCATTTTCCAGCCACACATTTAATGCTGTTTCAATATTGGTATTGCTCACTTGACTATCATTTAAATTTCGCTGCTATTTTTAAAGAGCCGCCTTACTGTATAGAGTTGAATCCCCCAACAGCTCTAAACATAGAAAGCAGTGGGAACAAAGAATATCAAAATTCGCTGGCATTTCTATTTCGGCACTTTAACATCCCAAACCAGTCGCTATGATTTAGCAGCAACATCAACAAATCACCAAGAGCAATGCTATATTTGCACAATACATTTCAACAGGGGAAGCTCTCTCGGTGGGAGATTTCTGTCCCTAAGTACCAGCCTTCTCACGCGAACCACACCTCCTTTCCCTCTGCTGAAGGAAGCAGGTCTAGTAGTCCTAAAATAATTTAAAAAGAAAAGAAAAGAAAAGCAACAGCCTAAACGCAAACCCTGACAACAGGAGCGAGCAGACCCCGACGGACAGACGGCCGGGCAACTTCCCCCCCGCTGAAACCTACCGGCTTTTGCTCCTCTCTAGTGAGGCTCCTGCGTTTTGTCCCAATTTAAGAACGCCACCAAAACAAGATTAGCCTTCTGGTGGGGGAAAAATAACAATAAAAAAAAAAAAAGATTGTCTGCTGCCGCGGGCACGCCGGTATTTCCACCTTAAAAATGCAGAAACGCCGGCGTCGCAGGTCCCGGGCTGTTTCTCGAGTTGCCTTCAGGGTTACCAAGAGACGGCGGGGAGGGAGAGGAGGCAGGGAGGAAGGAAGGAAGGCAGGCAGGGAGAGAAGACGGCAGGAGGAGGCAGGGAGGAAGGTCGGAGCCGAGCCCCGGCACGGCAGCAGCTCCGCCGGGCTCACCGCCGCCCTGCCCGCCCAGCGCTGCCCCTCAGGCCGCCCATCCCATCCCAGCTCAGCCCAGCCCGCCCCGCCGCTCCTCTCTGCTCCTCACATCTTCTCCCGGCTGTTTTAAATATCGCTTCCCCGCAGCGCCCGGCGGCAGCTGCGCGGCCCGGGGCGGAGTCGGGCTCCCCGCCGCCCCTGCCGGGAACCCGCCCGCCCCCCGCCGGCGGGAGACAAAGGCGGCCGGGCTGTAGCCAGCCCCGTCCCGCAGCCCCGACGGCCACTCGCGTCCTTTTCCCCTCTCTAACGTTCCCCGTATCGCCACCGGAGCAAACTGAAAGCGTGACCCCGTCCTTCCCAACAGCTGAGGGATAAGAAATCCCTTGGCGTTCGATTCACCAGGGGTTAAGCGTTTCGTTTCACCTCCCGCGCCACGGCGTCTCACCGGGGAGGGTTCCTCAGGCAGAATATCCCGTCCCGGAGGCCGAGGCCGGCCCCAGCGTGGCGGACGGCGGGGCCCCGAACACGCCGGCACCTCGGCCCTCGGGGGTCAGACGGCACCGGGGCGGCCGGTCCGCACGGAGGCCAGAGACAGCACCCTCGGCTTCCAAACAGTACTGAGTTTCGCGGCGTAACTCGCTCGGAGATCGCTAATTAATGACTCAGAAACGAACCAGAAGCCCATCCTGGAACAAAGTCACGGTGACTCAGTCTCTGTGCCCGCACGGCGTGAGCTCAGCCCCCGTCCCGGCTGCCAGGATCCACCCGGGGCTCGCTGCCGCCCCGGACACGCTCGGGGAAAGGCGGCACAAAGCGCAGCAAATACAAGGCATTACAGCAAGTTACTACTTATTCACACGCCTATCGGTGGACTTCATTAAAAGCATAGTTAACTTCTGTCCCAAAGCCACGAGCGTGCTGTCCCCTCCTGGCTGCAGGCGGTGTGTGTGTGTGACAGCCGGGGACGTGTCCCTGGTGAGCCACACGCCCCGACTGCTGCACCCCACTGTCACAGGACACAGCCACCAACTCACACCGACCTCACACCTCCAAAATTAACTATGCCTGCATCGCTAACTTGGCCAGATAACTTATAAAGAGGGAAATAACTTCAGAAGCTAAAATTTCTGTTGATGGAACGCCCATTGTATTATTTGTGTTGCTGTTTTCAAATAGAGCCAGTCTTTCGTCCCTTATGCTCAGTGATTTTATGGAATTACGTATACAGAAAACACAGGCATCTGGAAAGAAATTGTCATTTCAAGATGGCACGAGCTTTGCGGTGCGTTTTTGAAAGTGCTGCACAGCTGCGTTTATAATGCAGGGAGAACATTGCCATTTCTACAAACAAATTACAAAAATTGAGCTTCGTGCAGTGGGAGCTGACTTCTTATAGAATGACACAATAGAGGCTGAGTAAAGAAGGCATCCATATCTACAGGAGCTGAAAACAAATTATCATCTGTAAATTAATTGAACTCTTGAGTGTCTGAAACATCAGACAGGCTCAACCTTACACTGTCTGGACTCGAGAAAAAAAAGCTTTACCAAGCACGGTGACTGGCAATGTGTCATATCCTCAATTACTGAGAGAGAACTGTAGACACGCTTGCATTTATCTTCCATTACCAGAACAGAAATTATCTGTTTGGAATAGCTTATTTCACGCATGAGATATAAATAAGTAGCACATACGGCTGAACGACACAGCGAGGTAGGCACAGCTCCCACTGCAGTGGGACTGTAAGGATGTAACTAAGGAAAGACAGAGGCCTGGAACAACCATCATTCTCAAAACAAAATGTATAATTAAAGGAAATACATCACTGCACACCAGCAGATCATAGACCCACTTCTGAGGCTACCCCACACAAATATATAAAGAAATTATGACCACCATGAAAGTATGATCTCATTTTTAAATACACGTTTAAATCTGAGGCAAGAGAAAGAAAGCTCTAATTATTTCTTTCAGATGGTAAACTGCATCAGAGTGAATGCAGTAATTTACAATTCTGACTTGCAAATAATGGAATAATCAGTATGCACACTTCACTTACTTGCTCATGAAAGAAAGGAAATGTCTTTGACTTAAATGTGCAGGCTAAAAAAAAAAGTTCTCAGGCTCCAACACATTTTTGCCTATGACAGGAACAAGACCTCCTTTCTACCTCAATGGTGGTAGCAGTGGGTATGGGGAAGCCCTCTCACTAAAGATCAAGAATCCCTGAAGATGCAGTTTTGGGGGTGTTGTGGGTTGACATTTTTGGGAGCAAAACCAATGCAGTATATAGACCAACATATTTCACAACCTTTTTCTCCTGATTCTTTGTAACCAGGAAAAGAAGTTAATGAAGCTAAAAATACTTCCCTGCCTTCAGGATATTTCTAAACTGCATTACCTAGTTCAGCCAACTGTCCAATACTTGTAATGTGTTTACATTTTCATTTCCTCAATTATGGAGCAGGTGAACATTGAAACTACTGACAAGAAAAGGCAGGAGGTTATGTGGTGTTATGTGGCACACACCTTTCCATAGCATCTAAGGTGGCCTTTCCAGAAAATAAGGCAGCCTTTCCAGGAAAAAATGATTCAAGGTAATCATGCAAAACCATCAGTACTGCAAGATTACTTTTCATTGATAGTATGATAATCACAAAACCACTATTATTTCAAGTTCTTGCTACTCAACACAGAAGTTGCTTGACTGAAACCCATGCTTACAGAAAATTCTATTGGTTGGAAGCGAACTTGTTTGGAGGTTACACGTAACACTGTTCTTAGGTGGTCCTCATCAATTACAAGGCACCAAAAAATCCCTTATGTAAGTAATCTCAGTGCAACTGTTCCCAAAGTGCTTATACTCTGTATGTCTAAAATAACCTACCTCACTTTACACAGCAAATCAAGAAAAGAATGGAGCTGACTTCAGTAGTACAAGAATTTCCTTCAAAAACTTCTCTATCATTTCTCCAATTTAACCAATCATTATGTAACATTTTACATTTTTTTTAAAATTGTCTTTTAGCACTGGATTTTTCACTACATACAAGTAAGGAAATCAGTACATATTATTTACACATAAAATAATGAAATACACAGTTCCAGGCTTTTTTTCTTAATATTATCATTGCTATGTAATGTAACTATATTGATATTTTCTTAATCTTAATTGTCTGCTATAAGAGTTAAGCAAAAATACAAAATGAGACATATACAAGGCTAACCAACAAGTCAGTGGTTGATTGGAAGAGGACCAAGATCCCTTGACTCCTACAACAGGACTTGACACATTGGATCAACCATGTAGCACTTCAAAGTCAAACAGAACATACAAATGTGCGTGCCTCTTTCTTTGCTATGTAACAGCAGACACGAATGCTGAAAACAATAAAAAGGAATGAAAGTTGTTATTCTTAAGCTACTGAATCATTATCGTTATTTGCAGTTTGAAACAGACTACAGTTATACCTCCTTTATTTTAGTAAAAATACTAAACTTCTGACTTTGATTTAGCAGTGTCACTCAATCTATTAACGTTTACAGCACTGAAGAAAGATATATGTTTATTACAGAAATCAGTATGGAATTCAGGAATTCATTTATGTAGCTAATTTTTACTGTAATGCTTTAAAATTAACCAAAGAGACGGTTCTTTTCCATACCAATGCTTGGTGACAAATGCTAATCACTTTCAAATAATGTTTCAAGCCCTACCCTTGTTCTGCCATGGACACGTGCAAGTCAGGTTCGGGAAGTACCAAGGGAAAAGAAATGACAATGATGCAGGCATTTTTTAAAAGATAACAGATGGGAAAAGAGAATGTCTGATCAGTTCACTCTGTTATCAAGATGTGCTAACTCTTCCGTACCTATATTAGACTTTTGCAATCATCCATTTTTCATAATATGATACGTCAACCCATTATATATAGATTTCTTTTTTCTCCCTTATGAGTTGCATAAATAAAATATTTATAATTTTTACTCTCTGTGCTTATTTCTATCCTCTCTTTTAATACTAAGACTTGTAATTTTAATTATTTGGTTTGGGGTTTCTTTTAGAAGTGAAAAAAGTGCTTGCTGTGTTTATATGAAGGTGAAATAATGCAAGCCAGTCTCACTAACGAAGGGAGAGGAGGGCAGCAAAGGTTGAGTCAACACCGAAGTTCGGGTAGCCTTTTCTAGAGTGACACCTAGCGGGCCACATCTCGCTTTGGTCTCTCCTGAAGATTAGGAGGGCAGAAACGTTAAGGTCCAAACGTTCCGAGATGAAATTTTCTATTAAATTTTGTATTAAAGTTGTCTCCGTCTCTGGGGATGTTCAAAACCCGCCTGGACAAGTTCCTGTGTAACCTGCTCTAGGAGGACCTGCTTTGGCAGGGAGGTCAGACTAGATGATCTCCAGAGGTCCCTTCCAACCCCATATCATTCTGTGATTCTGTGACCAAACTTCAGCCAGGCTGGTACTTGTAACTTCAGGTCAGGAGGAGGAAAATGCTCCATGCCAGAGCCTGGGAAAGAAGCTGGGAGCCTACTTTTCTGGGTGACACAGAGGAGGACATCTGTGTTGCATATCTATGTTTTTAAAAAAGGCTCATTTCCATACACTGTCAGAATGAAGAATTGCTTCTGAAAATGCCATTACAGTCAGAGCAAGATGATCAGTAAGTTAATAACTATTCCTTCTTGTTCCCTATTGCTATCAGATACAGCCAGGAATCTCAGATGACTAGGTAGTATCGCCTATCTGACTGGTAGGTGCATTTGGCTCTTTGAAGGAGAACAATAGCCTAAAACCACAGTGTTTTTTAAGAAAAATATAAACACAGATCATTCTTCCAGTACTATCCACAAGCAAGTAAAAAACCAAACCCTCATCTGCTTACACATGACAATCTAGAACTGGTGTAAAGGGAAGAAGGTGGGTAGTTTATAGTCTTTAAAATAAAAATCTTCTTGCTAGTTAAATGACATATTCACTGTGCAGTGGTGATTTTTTTAGTAAAACCTCATATCCTTCTCTTTTACACTGCTCAAAAGTATCAGAAGTACAGTAGTTCCAATTCATCAATATTAGTAAATGAAACCTTTTGAATCCAGACCCAACTTTTACATTTGCGGCCAGCAGTAAAAAAAATAGCAATGTCCTTGGTCTCAAATTCACCTTCTTTTAGTATCTTGTACTAGTTATTAAAGGTTTTTAAAGCACACCATTATGTTTCTCTTCTTCAGTAAAACCTGAAAGTTTGACAAAACACACATTTCTCAGAAAGGAAAATCATATACTACACATCTGAATACCGCTGCACTTTAGCTATTTGGCTGTCAGATAATTTTATCTGTGTAATCACTCTAAGTGATTTATAATTCATGTATTTGGACAGGAAATGCATGATTCAAAAGGGGGCCCTTTTCCTGGAAAACTTGTTAATCATTTCTGCAGAGATATCTTACTATTCTAGAACAGACCTAGAACTTTGGCCTACACATGCAGCAGAACACTTGAATGCTTTTAGCGTATCGGTACAGTAACATTACACAACTTTAGCTGAAGCATTACTAAGAGTTTCCATCCACCTTATGAAATAAGAAATAATTTTATCACAAAATAGAAACAGAAAAACATTGCATCAGTCACGGTCTAGTCAGCAGTCTCTCAAGAACTCATCTTTCTAGATGGAGCTTTCTTCTGCAGCTGTACTATCCAGTGTTGTACCAGTTTGAGAGGAAAATTAATGATGCTTCAAAACGAAAAATAAAAAAAAAATAAAATTTCAACCCCTTATTCTTAAAATGCATGTAGTGAGCATTTGCAGGGCATCAGGCATAAGTTGGAACAGGTAACATATTTCACTAAAAAACTCCAGACATCTAAATAGCATCTTGTGACTGGAGTCCGAAAACAGCCTTTTATCAGTGCGAACAGGACTTCTGCAAACAAAATTAAACTTCCTGACTTTGCTCACCCAGAGAGTATCATGCATCCATTCATGTATCTCTTACAGACCAGGGAGACGCTCTGGGACATTAAACTGATCACAGCATCCATCCAGTTTTGAAGCTGATTTAGATACGTGAGTTAATACATAAAATGAAAGTAAACAGGTACACAATGGGGACACCTCATTTGGTTTACATGGAGTTTTGTTGAACTGGTGCACCCTCTTGTGGAAATCTCTTAAATCAGTATAAGCCATGTAGGCTTAGTTAAGGCCAAGGGAACACTTAACATCCTTCTTTAACTAACACGAGCGATACAAACTGATTCATATAATACCACATAAATTTTGAGATTTTTTTGAAGGTTAGTTCTAAAAAGTTGACAATTCTGGAACACATGGATCCTGCCACAAGGTAAGTAGTGATGTGTGGATGGCAGTGCTGTTTTAACTCCTTTACGCTGACTCCTATTTAAACTAAACAGAATGGGAATGTTCCTTTATAATACAGTGTTGGCCAACTACAATTTCAACAGTTCTAAAACGAACAGCTAGTTCAATCTAACACACGAGTAGTTCAATACCTACATGTAAATAATGTCCAATCTTCAACCAAAAATTCCAATAAATTATAAAGAGGGTAACAGTACCATAATATTTTACATTTGAAAGCACCTAAGAACTGCTCACTATAGCAAACCTTCATTAGAGCTTTAGTTAGCCAGTAAAACACTGATTCTACAAAAACCTGCAATACCTTTCAAAAGCTGAAGGTGTGAATAAAGATCTTAGTAGACGTCTCTTGAAAAGGTCAAGTCTTATAATACAAAAGAAAGAGGTATTATAAATTTGACTTCCCTTTCTCGGCATGATTCAAACAGCAAGGAGAAAAATAGTTGCCTTCACAGCTTAAACTAAAAGTAAAATAAATGAACGAAAGCAATTAACACCAAACTCAACGTAACATTTTTCTTCTAATGATGCAGGAGATAAAGAAACAAAAATCTGAAACTGAGGAAATACTGTTAATGTTCAAATCCTCAAATTTAATTGTGCCTCTTGAAAATGGCAATAAAAATGGAAATTATTCACAAACATATCATGTGCATCCACGGAGGTAGGCAGAGTTCCAGATCAGCTGTAGCAAAACAGTAAATTTCTAACCCTGATTAATGATATAAAACTACCTGGAAGAAAATGGGATGAGTCCTTCATTTTGCCTAATACATAGGTAATCAACCAGCTAGAAGAGATGCACACATTGCTTTAGAAATCCTGCATGTCTTCCTTCGGTACTGCATGGCATACAGGCTGTCTCAGTGCTGACTCCCAAAGCCTCCCTGATGTGGGTATTGTGAGCAGCTGGATGGATAGTCTGCAGAACACATAAATAAAACCACAGCGTTAGATAATACGCAGAAAACAGAAAAATGATTGCTATATTCAGCAAGTGTTCTTTGTTTAAAATAGCCTTAAGTGACTGTAAGTAGGAGAGATGCTCTGCTCTATGTTTTAGAACAAATATATGCATTCGAAAGACTATTACTGAAGAATTATTGTGTGGGAGTACACTATAAATGCTTTATTTCTAGAATTCAGCAATCTGTGTGTTGCTGAATTCAGCATTCCAGAAGGATACAGGATACTGCCTTGCTATATTAATTCTGTTCATGAAGGTATTTTTTTCTTTTACATTTCCTAAGGTTTTTTTAACTTAGGAAAAAAAAACATACCTTGGAAGAATTTCCTCTACTGTATAGGTCCAGGTTAAGTCTAGCCATGATTGGCTAGCTAGAAAACACAAAGCTAATTCTGTTTTCTGTGGATGGATTTATCTCCAATCTACACCAATATGGCATGAAATAGATGAACCTAGATCAATTCTACCCAAAGCTAGCTCAAATCTGCACTACGAGCAAGATCACCATGGCCATGTAGCTGTGCTGCTGCTGAGAGAGTTCCATACAGCTGTGCAGAAGTTTTGAATTGCTTTCCCATAGCATGGTCTTTACATTAAGCTCAGTAAATCCAACCTGAAGAAGAAGTAGACCACTGCAGACACCTGAGTGGCTGTCCGTAGTTAGCCGGGCTCCTGTCCTACTCATTAGGTCTAGCTCCACACCAGGCTCCCTGGATCCAATGCTGCTGCTGCAGAGCACACCTGCGTGTACGTGGACCTGCTTCCCTGCGACAGATACCTGTGAGGGCCAGGCTGGGTAAGATTGCTGTCCCATCTAGGAAGGGATGTCCTTTTCAGTGCTAGCACTGCTACACCCAGCCTGACTCATACAGAATCCTCAGTATTAGTATTAATTGGATTTCCTCTTACCTCCAGACTTTTCATTAAGTATACCTGAGCTCAATCACTACCTAAAGCTCTAAAGCTGGCTGGACATGATTCCTATGTACTTCATTCTGTAGAAAACATTATACTGAAATGGGTATTACCACGATGATTTCAAATGTTTGCGATGTGCAAGGCTAGTCTGTGCTACATATGATTACAAATAAACATTCAGAAGATGAAGTAGTCACAAATAGCTGCTTTTATTCATTCACCTACTTCAGTTTCTAGTTCATCCTTCTTACTTTAGATACTAGCATTTTAGGAGCCGTCAACACATGGATGGCCAACTCTTCTGACTACACATTATAGGCTAAAATTTTCCTACAGCTAAGATCCAGAAGACATTTGCTGAACTCAAGGGTGCAGGAATGTGAAACCCCAAAGATAACTCACAGGTGGAAAGTGACACCAACCACCACAAGCTCCTCCCACGCTGCTAAAGGATGGAGCAGTAGTGGGTGGGTGGGTGCCAGGATGACACATTTCAGACTCAGAAATCCCATCTGGCTGACTTCCTCCCACTAACAGGGATTCTAATTGCTGAACTGGACTGGCATAATCCCACTGCAGATCACCTGATATATCCCTAGCGTGGGGACTACACGTGAACTGCTTATAATCTGCTTGCTGTGTAACAGACACAAGCTGACTATCCCACACTTAGATGATTGTTTCTGATTGCCTGGCAATCCTTTGTGCGTAAATATATAATCACAGGCAGCAACTAAATGGACGGTTCCAGACTTTGCCATGTAGCCAGCAACAAACCTGGGCCCTACAGCAGTGCTTCACCGCCTCAAGTCACACCCTTAGCTCATTTTGCCATCCTCCTGCCTACCGATTTTCTTCACAGACACAAAACACAGCGTGGTAGGTCAGCTTATACTACAGGCTCATTTGTTCAAATTCCTCAGCCTCCCCTCGTGCAGCCCTTGTGCTGAAGCATTAAAGACACAGCTCCCAGATGGACTTTCACCCTGTATTTCTCCACTACATCACAAAAAGCCAGTGTCACCTGTAAGAAAACTCATAGCATCTCCATGTTAGGTGGCACACTCAGAGCTGCACATCTAGAAGAGTCCTCCTGAACAGGTGAAAGTTACAGTTCCCCAGTGGCCTCCACACAACAAAAGACTTGACTGCCATCCTTGGATCACAGCTGGCTGGAAAGCTGTCACATACATGTGCAGCCTCAACTTGCACAAACCTCCACAGCACCCAAAACAGGGGATTTTGTGCTTGATCAGATCAAAAAGGAAAAGGTGTGCAAAAAGATGAAATAAAATACCTTAAATTTGTATTTCCTGCTTTCAGATGCTTTTATTTGGATTACCTGCAGATCTCAAAGCAACCTGGGAACCAGGCCTAGATGTTTGAGAAACAGATGCCCCAAATCTTGAATATTAGATGCACTCTTACCTGCAGAGTTTAGTTATTTTCCAAATACTGCATTTGATATTTCTTTTCAAACAATGTGGTCAGTTCCATACTCTATCTGGGATAAATGCTGAGCAAGCCAGCCTCCTGAGAATCTATTAATAGACATTATTTCACTCATGTGGCCTACACACAGAAGAACCTATAAACCAAAATTCTGAAAATGCTAAAGGAGGAAACTGGAGCAGATGAGACCATTTCAAGGCACCAAAAATGGGTCACATATGCTACACTGAGCTTCCTTCAGGTACAGTATGTGTCACAGAAATCCAGCAATTTCCAGCTTTTAGAAATTAAATGTGAGACTAGCAATCCATTATTTCAGTGCAGTGCTCTCAGCAGGTAAAAAGAGAACAGCTCATGAAGCAACAGCACTGGATAATGTACTCTGCTTTGTTCACCTCAGTGACTATTGCAACTATCTTTTCTTTTCCCAAG
Organism: Limnodromus scolopaceus; assembly: GCA_028565335.1. Lineage (NCBI taxonomy): Eukaryota > Metazoa > Chordata > Aves > Charadriiformes > Scolopacidae > Limnodromus > Limnodromus scolopaceus. Next base: position 9,194,786 of record JAOXNO010000052.1, read on the forward strand.
ACAGAGAAGGATAACTCAGACGTTCTCCCCTTAGAGAATCACAGATTCACACCCAGATACGAAAGCTATCCTCCCAAAACTGTGTCTGGAAACAACACTGGTTCAAGACACTGCCATTCCTTACCAGCCCCCTGACCGCCCCTCCAGCTGTGATAGCTGTGCTCTTTTGGGGCCTATGTTCTAAAAACAGATCAACAAACTGATCTGGCTGAAAAATAATATAGTCAGATTATGTCTCCAATTTTAAACCTCAGACACCACAGAATGCTTCAAAAAAAAGCAGAGTACACAGAAGGATTTAAAAGCTTCTCATCCACCTAGTTCACACTAAGATAGCAGAAGCTGCTCAGTTTATGAGCGTCACGCATGTTTACTCAAAGGTTTTTCTTTTGTACTTCAACAATCACTGATCAGCTGATCCAAAACTCAGAACACTAATTCCCTGCTGCATGATAAATTTCAAAACACCCAAGTAAACATGGGGATTTCAGAATATCAGAAGAGTTCAATTTTGAACAAAGAGGGGGTTTTCAATCTTAATTATAGTGAAGCTTTTGCTCTGTTCTAATTTAATTCTTGGACATAGTTTTACTCCACTGACTCTAGAACGAATGCCATTGAGAAAGTTAGTTTGAATTTAGATTTAGATGTGAATGTGAAAACCTAGCAGTTTTCAAAACTATGGAATTTATTTCCCAACTACCAAGTGTTGGGAAGGAGAAGGAGGCTTCCTCCATGTAAGGGGAAACACGGAAAGAAATCTGTCCAGATTTCTTCTAACTAGAATGAGATGAATACACAATTTTCCCCGATGATTGCCATAGACAGCTGCCAGATTAAGTTGCAGTCACAAACTTTTTAGACTGTATCTACACTACTAGTAAGTACTCTCAATTTCAGTGAATTACTCAAGGTAAAACAACAGAGTAAACAGAGGTCATCCAGATATGTGAAGTGAAATGGTTCAGCTAGAACAATTAAATAAGGGCAAAAGGAAATGATCCCCCCCAGAGGACTCGGCAGTGAAATAGTCACCAAAAGCAAATAACAGATATTGCTTCTATACTTAACAAAAACCCTTTTAGAGAAGCAAACAAAACCAGAATGTTGGTAAGTAGGCAGTAAAATTAATGGCTGCAAGGTCAGCCAAGTTTATGCTTTAGCCTTGGATGCAGAGTCACAACGTAGTTGGACGTGGAATGTGAAAAGGGATTTTCATATGAGTGGGATCATTCCCTTGGCTATGGTATGATTTAAACTAAAATCCATATAGTACTAGCATATAGATAATGAATAATGAACTAAAAAACATGCAAGAAACCGCACAGATGCTTCAACTCCACAGTAAAACATCAAATCCAGGGTAAATACCGACATAAGGCCAAAGGCACAAAATCCTTTTTGGGCTAACTTAAAAAGAGGAAAACATACACACCCCCAAGTATAAGAGAATACACACCACTGGTACTGTTGAAAAAAACATGCCCAAGGATCTGGAGACAACATCAAAGAACTGAGGCTCTCCTTTTCTGAAAGACAGCTGGACTCATTGCCGTCTTACATACTATAACCGGTTGAAATAAACAATTTTAAAATATCAGGTATTTCAAATGTATCTCTGAAGATTTACTCTGACAAACTAATGTTACAAAAGCGAAGAACAGAGAGGGTGTATCAAAGTCCATGTTGAGAACATTTGTTTTGTTATAGAGATATTAAGGGTGTGCACTGCAATTCTACACAGCACAGAATGTTCTACATTACTTTTATGAACATGAATTGTACAGGAAAACAAAGATCAGTTATAATCACCGCTGGGTGACATGTATTTTAATCACAAATATTATTTTCTGTGGACTCCAGGAAGATTCTTGCCAGTTAATATTTCTTTTTGATACAACTGGTACTGTTGGAGTGTGATAGTAATCACTGTCTTGAAAAAGACACATTTCTGTCTGAAGGTTTTTAAGAATTTTTCTGTTAAACAAGATGTCAGCTACTACAGTAACTAACAACAGAGCAACTCACTTAGCCATAGGAAATACTGGAATGTTCTAGTATTAACACTAGATGACAGCAAAAATGGTCTGTTCACACAGAATGTATTAATCTCAAGGGACTTTTTTTCCACAGGTTTTGCAAGCTAAAAGCCAGTTATCAAGAACCTTTTAATTAGATTAGGAGGACTGTATACACCACCAAGCTGTAAGAGGTTGTACTCTTTTCAGCAGAGCAATGCCAAGAAAGAACCGTAGCTCAAAGCAACACAGAATTTTCAATATGGTTGAGAAGTTTTACTCACAGAAACAATCTCTGTGTGTTCCCAAGGGTTTAGGCAGGCAGAGCCGGGCAAGTGTAATCAGAATCTGACAGAAAGGTCACTGTATGCAACGTGAAGAAACATAGCAAATGTAATCTGCAAGAACTGCTACACAAGATTCTGTACTATGTTAATTTGATGGAATGCATAAATAAGAAGAGGGAGAGAGAGAAATAAATGTTCAGAAAGTTACTAACCAATGACCCGTAACAATCAAGATGTTCAAGACTGTTGGCTACATAAGTAGAGTTACATAACCTCTGGCACCCACCTTGGGAATACCCAACTCCTCCCACCCCACACACAGCCCAGATATCGGTTACATCCATGGTATTCCTGCACTGACCTCGAGACACATGGGAGAAAAGGAACCATTACCTGCTCAGAACAACTCCGTATCACCGTATTGCTGTTTGCTACTAGAGTTAAAATGACTCACAGCTCTTCAGTCCCAGAGGACGTATTTCAGGCACTGTTAAGGTGACAGAAAGAGCCACCACAACAGCTTCCTGGTTCTGTTCTTGACCCACCTGAGGTTGCTCCCTACCTGTGCTCTCTTATAGGAGTTTTCCCTTCTGCACACAAGGGATTCTTTCAGGATTTCAACACCTAAAGGAAGAGATGGCACAAATGAAAAACCCCTAGTAATAAGTTATGGACTGATTAGGATTGTGGTTTGGTTTGTTCTTTTGTAAGATAGTCATATTAATGAAAACCATTTTAAACCTTGGGACATTAAGATTCGTATTAGCAAAGAAAATGACAAATAAAACCTTGCTGAAGAGCAGACTTACTTACTGTTAATCACCTGCTTTGGATTTGCTAGTTTTCAATCCAACACAAACGTGTATTGGAATCTACACTTCACACAGGTAAGGGGCAACAATAAAACATACCAAAAAATCCTGCTAGGAAATGCAGTGCCCTCATTTAAAATTTTAAGTTTGGTCCAGCTTAGAGATTTAGAGAAAAAGCGACTGCAGTAAAGATAACCCTTGTATTTCCATTATATTTATCACTGCTTCTGTGTTTTAGGAAGAAATTTGGTAAGAAATGTATTTCATAAGTTACAAAATAACAGCATTAATATTATCAGAACTTTTGCTTTTGGGTCATGGAGCCATTGTTCCTCTGATTCTGATACCTGATGTTCCCCAACTGCTTCTGAATGAGGATTCAGACAAGATGCAGTCAGCACAGTGCAGATTTAGGCACTTAAACAAAACCTTGAATTGTTTTGACATAAATCGGTGGCCCAATTTACTTTTGGGGAAGCAACTATGACATACTTAAAGCGAGCATGAAGCTTCAGTGACAGTTTTGTTGTATGCAGGGTTCTGCTTAAAGCTACAGTTTGCCAGTGCCAGGATTTTTAAAAAAGCGAACAGCTCGTATGTTTTTGCAAGAAAATCTTTCATCATTTCACTGCCTAGAACAACGTCATACTTCATCTTAATGGAGAGACAGATGGTCACTAGGAAGATTTTGTTCCAAAATGACAGCATCCTTCCCATGTAAAGCCAAACCAAGAACAAAAAGTTAGGTTTAATTACACCACAAAACAAGTTTACCCAGACAAGCGGAAGGAAGAAATCTGTGCAAAAACAGTGTCAAGGACTACATCTGAATCTTGAAACAAACTTAAAATTTTTCCCATGACTTCCAACCACTTCATACAACTCCAACAATGTTATTTAATAGCAAAATTCTTATGACTGGTAACATTGATCAAGTAGTGGGGTTACCTCCATTGCATTTATTTTTAACGTGTTTTACAGAGAAACCAAGACTGATCTCCACTCCTGGGCAAGTACCATCCCCGGTACATATTTCAGAATGCCATCTAGTGGGCAAGCAGCAGTTCCCACCAGTGGAGGCCAGAAATGGCAGAACAGGTTGATATAACCCAGAGATGTGGAGCAAAAGGAATAGAGACATTAGAGGGAAGAGGAACCCATATGTTTCATGTAACAGATACTCATCAACAAGAAATAAATCAGCGGAAGTCAGGCACATTTGCGAGTCCAGTGAAATACACACATGCATCTTTAGACAGAATACCCATCACTGGTATGTGACCTGTGGCATCGCTCTGGACCGCGGGTGGGTACCACTGCCCATGTGATGAGGAGGGGATGGATGGGGAGGAAGGCTGGCTTCCCGGCTGCACACAGGCACAGCTGCCATCGATCAGTACTTACTGGTGCTTCTGCTGGTATTCAGAGCTCCTGCACTTCATCAGATCGGCTGATGTGTCGGATAACCCAGCTTGGGAATCCCTGCTGTAGGCGTGTTTTCAAGCCAAGAAGGAAGGTCTCGCTAGCAGAAGCGTAACTCCCATAGCTGCCTGTAGATGACACATTAGCAATATCATTCTACTAACACGCTACGCTCGATACACTTTGTATCATGAAAATCCACTCAGTTGGTCTTGGAAATTTATTACGAGGTCAAACAGTAGAGACTTACTGGACTTAAACTTGTTATAAAACTCTATCATAATGAATTATGCCTTTTGATCATATAAATTTATCTTCATTTCCAGCTAACATTTCCTTATTGCATGCAACTCACATCTTTTCTTGCGGGAAGTTAATTGGGAATTACTTTAATTAAATTTTAAAAAGATACACACTTTGTTCAATGAAGTTTCCTCAAAAACATTAGAAATATTAAGGAAAAAGTGCTGTCCCAAGAGACAAGGAGTGCTACAGTCACCCCAGGACACTGGGGCAACTGCCCTAAAGCTCTATCACGCCGGCAAGCCCTCAGCACTCTCAAGCAAGACGCTTCTGTCAATCCCCAAAATTTCTGTGTTCTCCCACATGCTATTATCAC
>JAOXNO010000052.1:9201552-9212529 GCA_028565335.1 Limnodromus scolopaceus
AGCAGGCCCTGAGGGAGGCCAGGGGCTCCCTGCAGCCCGCCTCGGGCTGCTGGCCCGCTGCCAGGTGCGGGTGGGGGGGTCCTTGGGCTGCCGGTGCTCGCCTTGCCCCCCGCCTCCCCCCCCGCCCCGGCCAGGTTTGAGGGGACCCCGGGCGGGATTATCTCGGCTGTGTCCCCGCTGAGTGAGATCCGGCTTCGAAGCCGGTCCCGTTTGGAGCAGCGGGGAGGGTGGTCGGTCTGTGGTTTGTAAAGATGGTCGAGGTGGAGCACTGACGTGTCAGCAGCAGCGCCGGGGGAAGCTGGCGGCCTGTCTGCGCCGGGCTGCTGCTCAGCAGGGTTTGACCTGGTCTCGTAAGGCCCCTTTCAGCCAAAAGCAGGTTTCTCTGTTCGAAAGTATTTTTTTAATGCAGTTCAGAATCCCCGAAGTGATTTTGCAGGAACTGTGATTGGTCTGGGCGGAGCCAGTGCTGAATTACAGAGCTCGTAAGCTACGTAGGATTCCTGTGGGGGCATTTCTCTTGGAAAAAAAAAGCCACTCACAATGTCTTTTTTTTTTTTTTTGTCTTTTTTTTTTTTCTTTTAAGGGCTTTACTGGAGGATATGGCATATGGATCTTGTTCAGTCCGCGGTCCTGTATAGCGTAATGACCCTCATCAGTACCTATCTAGTAGCTTTTGCGTATAAGAATGTCAAGTTTGTTCTCAAACACAAGTAAGTTTGGTGGCTATTTGAAGTAGAATTTAGTATTAAATAATTTAACAAAACCAACATTTACAACTTCTTTTTAATAAACAGTAAGAAGGGTCTGAAACGTCTGAAGTACAGAGTAAGAACGTCTGAAATGTTTCTCCAAAAACTATTTTAGAAGTATAGATGCAGAAGTATCTCCTAATTGTTTTCCATCATCTCGCTTGTAATTATGGAATAGGCTAGTCTTGTCGGCTAAGAGTACGCTGAAATAGCAAAACTACCTTCGTTCTTAGTGGGTATTGCCACAAACTATATTTGACTAATGCTTTTAGTAATTTGATTACTACTTCTTGTCCCCTTCAGTTTGGCAAAACTGTTTGGTGTCTTGGCTAAGTTTTATTCCTCACTGTAAATACAACTTCCTATAACCCTGGGGTTTTATATTTTCGTTTTCCAACTTCAATGGTGTTTCTTACAGAGTAGCCCAGAAAAGAGAAGACGCTGTTTCCAAAGAAGTTACTCGCAAGCTGTCTGAGGCAGACAACAGGAAGATGTCCCGTAAGGAAAAGGATGAAAGGTAATCCTCTTTATTCTCTTGTCTCCTTCGTAATACTCCCTGGTATCTGTGAGACTCTAGGCAGGATATTAGGGACTGTTGCTTGAACATTGTTTTGTTTTCTGTACATGCATCTACATGGATACAAACTCACAAAAAGTGTGATTTATAAAGCACTAGGTTTGATGTGCCTGGTAGGAAAACAAGCGTAAGTTACTCAAGGGTACGAGTGCATGGTGTATGCAGGGTTTTGTCTTTAACTAGTGAGTTGACTGGTAGTTCTTGCTGCACTCTGTCTCTTAGAAGCTGGCTATGACATGAGCAGCAGTATGTGATTTACTACACCTCTGGGTGTCAGTCACTTCATAATGGTGGGAGTGCCAGGATGTGCGTTAATTTAAATATGTTTGAAATAATGTCTCTACTTGTTCCTAGAATTCTGTGGAAGAAAAATGAAGTGGCAGACTATGAAGCAACAACTTTCTCTATCTTCTACAACAATACTCTCTTTCTGGTCTTGGTCATTATCGCTTCATTTTTCGTGCTGAAGAACTTCAACCCCACTGTGTATCCTTAATTACCATGCTTGAAACAGGCACAGTCCTTTTCCTACTTGTCGTTAGTAGCTGTATTTGTCATGTCAGTTGTGACATTACTCTGTTGATACATGCAGTTTGTTGTAGTACCTCAGCTTAGAAACACTTCAACATAAAAATAGAGAATACGAAAAAAAAAAATATCTCCCAATCACATAAAAGCTTTACATCTGACACGAGATGTTTTAAGGATATCGCTTGGACAATATACAGAAATTCTTGTGGCTTTGCCTTTTCCATTGTAATTGTGAAATGAGGAGGCAGCTCATGTTCTTACAGAAACACTGTCAGTTTGAGTTGCCAGGTGCTCTTACCTTATAGGATTGTTTAATTTCAGTAACTTCAGAAGTAAAAAAGTACTGCCAATCAGGACCACATATGTTAATGGAAGTTCTGCAGTATTTAACAGTATTTATAACTACTTTTAAGAACAGGCTAAACTTTATGGATGTCATAATTTTGAAGTTAAGTAAATTTCAACATCCTACTAACAGTCTTGATTGTCAGCTGTATTTCAAGTTACGATATTGCAATTTTAAAACTCTTACAGAGAAAGACCATTTCAATTCCCTGTTTTTCATAAAACTTCTGCTAAATGTTCCATACAAAAGCAATTGTTTCTTTACAAGTATATGTCCTTAACCTTTTCTCTACAGCAATTATATTCTTTCTATAAGTGCTTCATCTGGACTGATTGCCCTGCTCTCTACAGGATCCAAGTAAACAAAAAACCCCCACCAACTTATTTCTGTGAGAGGGTTCAACTGCCATACGAAAGTTTAAAGGTGGAATGGGAATCCTTTTTTTTTATAGTGTGACTGCTTGAGGGCATATGGGGGGAGGGTTTGAATCCAAAACGACTGAATTATATTTACTTTTGGTATCTTTACATGGTATTATTCAATAACTGATCAATATTTTTTTTACTTAGCAATGAAAGGAAATGGTGTGCAAGCAGTTACCAGACCACCTTGGGGAAGCACTGCCGGGTGTGATGGTACTGCAGGCCATTAGCCAAGCGCACTGCAGTGGGCTGCTACACAGCAGCACAAACGGTTGTACTTAAAACCTGTAACAGAATTCACCTGTGAGTTTGGTGACTGGTATAAGAGCCGAACTCACTCATCATAAAATGCGACAATCCACCATTTACCATTGTAACTTGAAAAGTTTTAATAAAAAGGAGGGTTTTTGTCATTTAATTAATTGTATTTCCTTTCTTAATTTAAAAAAAAAAAAAAAGGGGTATTTTCATGGGCAAGCAGTGTGTGTAGGTTTGTGGACTCTTTCTGCTTCCAGAAGAGAAGAGTCTTCTGGAAGTCACACAACGTATATATTGTTTTCATTGAAAATACTCTTCACTTTTCAGTAACTTGGGAGTTAGGACAAAACCTAAGCCTCTTAGAAAAATGCTTTTGAAGTGGTTTGAACATACTAGGTTGTTGGTTGGTTTTTGTTTTTTTCGTTCATCTCTAAAGTTGTAAATAAATATAAAAAAACCCCACTTGCCAGTTTTCCTGGGACAGCTTAACAAAAATGCTTTAGCTGGCTTTTTATAATGGGTTTATCAGACAATCCTTTTCCTTTTTTTCACGCTATCAGTAAAGCAGCTGTTAGGTTAAACACTAAACTCTACTAATATTGATGGAATTGCATTGTGGAAGTTACAGCTATTGCCATTACAGATTCGGAATCCTAAGCAGGGAAGAAAGAGAAAGCTTAGTCAGATTTAATGTAGCAATTACTTTGGTAATCTTTACTTCAATAAGATTTGTATTTATGTAAAATGAAGACTCTGAAGTGCAGGAAACTGTATCTGGCTTGTCTTACAGTATGCTAAATGTGTAATGCCTCTGTATCTGACAAACACAATCAAGACAGTCTCACAGAACTGTTACCTAATTACCCAGTGCCTGCTGACTACTACAGTACTTCTCTCTCCAGCGTCCTTTGGGATTGGGGTTTGGATGAGGGTCATAAATCTCAACATGCCACTGCATAATTTACTTTTACTTCCCAGTAAGGTAATAGTGTTCACATGCTTGCATTGTAAAAATTCCAATGGATTTGGTGCACTTTAGAGCTGCCATTGAAATTACTTTTCTGGTCGATCATTTAACACTCTTCAAATTAACTTGATTGTTTTCCCTCAAAATACATGGAGTTCTCTTTATCGCTTCTTCCTGCTTATTGACTACTGAGGGGAGACTTGCTCCTTTCGATATATTGCTGGTACCTGCCTTTCGTTATTTAACTTTCCTCGGCCTGTCACTTATTATCAATGGTATGATTTGTATGCGTTTAGTCTAAGTATTTAGCGCATGTAAAACAAATTTCTAACAAACTTCTATGAATGGTCAGAATCAAACATGAGGCTAAGTTGACTGCTTTGTAAGCAATAGCACTTGAACGTTGCTGTTTTGCTGATCACTGGAGATTTGCTCAGCTCCTACCAAAAATACAGAGTACTTAAATTCAGGCCCATGAACAGACAACGCTAATGTACTCATTTTACTTGTCAGCGTTGGTAGGGATGAGAGTGCCCTATCGGGCGTTTTAGAAGGTGGCAGGCGTATTTTCCAGGAACTCTACCATCTAGAGAAAAGTGATTTGAAGCAGCGCTTTCTTCTGCTATTACTGTCAGTTCGCTGAGTCTTTTATTAACAGCTTTTCATCTTACCTGAGTTTTCTGCTGTTGACAGTTGCTGAGGCCTGGAGCATAGCGTGTATTGGAATTTTCTGGGGAGAGAATGTTACAGCATTGACAACCTGAAAGAAAAGCAGGTGGGTGGGGTGGGTTGTTTTTTCTACAGAAAGCCTAGTCTTTTCTGTGGACTTCTTCACAGAAAAGCACTGGGCTTTTTGTATTTGATTTTGCTTTTTTTTTTTTTAAAATTATTATTATTTTTGTTTGCTATGAGGCTGGTTATTTTTCCTCTTGCACTCCCTACAGCTGCACCCAGTTTCTTCAGTATAATGCTGAAGCTTAAAGCTAAGCTGCTGCCAATGGCAAGCCATTGCCCTCAGAGCATTAGCCAAGCTGACTTTTAAGCTTTTCCTCTAAGTGAGGGACAGTGCCATCTCGTTTGCAAATACATAAAAAAAAAAAGTTGGGAATTATTATATTTTTAATATGTGGCTGGATTCCCAGGTATCTGATAAAGGGAAAAGAAAACATTAAATTGTACACCCAGAGGTAAGAAAAGGAACTAGTCTGCTACCAGGAAAAGAATTACACTGTTAAAACAATAAAGCTGTTAACTGTATAGTGGGCAAAGCCTTTGTGCTGCCTTTGAAGCAGATTTTAAAATACATAGTTAATTTTCACAGCAAATACTGCAGAGTTAGGGGACGTGGCCCAGGGCAGGGAAAGCAATACCAGGAAGGTGAGCAGTACTTCAGTGGTGGTCTCCACCTCCACCAGCCATGACTTACCAGGGTCGTTTTGCAGAGGGTGGTGGCTGAACTGCAGTGGGGTCTCAGTGAACTGTCTGGAGGAAGTTCACGTTGTGTTTATTTTGGGCCAAAATGTCACATACGACTGATGTCTGCCTTAGCAGACCAACTTCTATAAGTACCTTCTTGGAGATGCGCAGCCAGACCAGCCCTTTGCTTCCCGGCTGTACCCACTCCTCTGCCCGAGGTCATTGTCCCTTGCTCAGCCTGGGTACAGCTGAAGAGATTAGTGTTCCCCTGTGGAACAATACACATCCATTTTCAACATAAATCACTGCTGTTTAAAAAAAAAAAAATCAGTCTCCCTGTTAGTAACAGGTCTCTAAGTATAAAATTAGATGCACAAAATGCCTTTATTGTGTCCAAGCAGAAGTCAACGTCAGACTGCATTTCTGGATATACAGCGGCTAAGTTCATTTACACATACCATAGCTCATTGGATTAAATACAGGAGAAGACAACCCAAGTGCTGGTATCTGTCCACGTGGCCCACGGGAACGCTGCCCACACGCTGCAGATACCCTGGAGTTAAAGGGACTAGAATACAAGGGTCCTACAAATACTGTACATAGCCGTACCCCTAGGAAGTATGTGCCCAAAGTACGCGGATTCAGTACGAGAGAAAACTATTTGCTGAAATCATAAGGTGCCTTTTACAAAGCAAATTCCTGGTAAACTATGACGTGGTTCTTAAGATGGGCAAAATAATATAGAAGTGCTTACTTTCCACTCCTGTTGAGAGATGAAATGCTCACCAAAAAACCCCCTACCTGTTTAAAATGTGTCTTAAAAATACTATGCATTTACTTATGCCCGATTCCAGAACAAGTTAAAGCAAATGTAGCCCTCCAAAGTACATACCTGATTTTTTCTGGTATTTTTCAGCAGCTATATATTATATATATATTTATAAGTATCTATATCCTTAAAAGCTTATAAATATTGAAATTTGCCATAGCTATGTCTACAAGCAGGCAAAAGTAGAGGCAGGTTTCTACAGATGCAAACCCCAATATTTTATCATGGATTTCTTGGTTTAAGGTTAATGTAGAATTAGAATTTTGCAAACAGCTGTTGTTTTTATTCACCTGACATGCCTGTTTTTGTTTTCTAACTGTGCTCTTCTGGCTTGTACTCAGAAATACTTCCCAGGAGCACTCTGCAGCTGAAATAATTGTATAGTTAGGAGTTGAGCTATCTAATTTCTAACTAATTCGCTGTCTTACACTTTTTTATTCAACTACAAACAAAATCTAAAGCATATATTCAGCACAAAAAAGGAAACGGAAAATTTGAGCTTGCCCCTTCTGTCTGTTAACCTGAAGAAACTTCATAGTTGAGATTTCCCAAATGTGGTTTTATTAAAACCTTAAGTTGTATCTGGCTTTTCTTCATTGAAAAAATAGATCTGTACATCCTTCTTTAATTACCAAGTACCTGAAGGTTATAAATTATTTTTTGCTTTACATGTGTTTGTCACAGCACAAGCATGAGGTGCTAAGAGTAAAGTAAAAATGAATTCAGTCGAAGGTAAGAAAATACAAGATTATTCTCGGTTAGAAGAGAGATCAACTGTGCTTTTAAATTTCACTGCAGATTAGTAGCAACAGCACACATCTCGAAGGATCCAGTGACAGTAGACACCGAGCAGCAAGCTGCTGAATGATTCTCATGACCGGATATTAAATCGGGGCTGTACTTCTGTACAGAGCACTTTTAAACCATGCAGTCCAGGTAATTCATGCATTGCATTATGATCTGTAGTCCTTCTTGCTGTAGGGCTTATTTCCCAGAATATTATCTATTTCATTTACAATATGGGATGTCATCTTTGGAAGGACCTAGGGGTAAAAGAAAACCAATGTTTAATGAAGCTTCTGTTAAAAGGTTTTCCAATTTTAAATATAGATTTTATCAAATAACATTTCCTCTGGCTTTTTGTGTGACAGGTATTTAAACATTCACCTAATACTTTTTTTCCTTTAAAGGAAAAACTACTGTAGTGTCTTTACCCAGTGAGAGAATCACAGGAGTGCTCCTAACCTTCTGCACAATATTGCTCAGCTGCAGTGGAAAGCAAGCTGGTGGCAAGAGCATCAGAGGAAGCTCTTGTTGTGAAAAGCAACAGAGAATAATTAAGATGGGTGCAGGTGACATGTGCCCTGCGGGAGACTTGGTGCAGAATTTGTCACAACATGTCCTGGAATCAGGTTGCTTGCTTTTCCAAGGAGGCTTTTAGATAAATAGTAGAACAATACGTTAAACCTGCTGATGCCACCCTCTTGTTGCTGGATATGGCTATAGCTACCACAAATGGTGGTAAGTCACAGTGATGGACCGTAGGTTTGCCTAATTAACGTGCATAACTAGAACTGGAAGATGTCGAAAACAAAGTATTAAAACTATATTAAGAGAAGTAGGGCACTAGCATCAAGGTGTGCTGGTGTTACCCCCAAAGGGAATTGGTCAGTGGCGAACCCCCCCACCTCTGTTGAGGTGCCACCGCCACTTGCACTTGCCTGTATGGCTCCGAGGTTCTCTATCAGCTGCTCTGGGTTGGAAGATCCTAGAAGAACAGAGCTCACTCCCTCGTTTCTCAGGCACCATGCTGGGAATAAAGGCACAAGACGGTCAGGAACATGGGCTTCATGACACGGCATTAATCCAGATACTAAAGTTTGTCAGAGCTCCTATTCCTATTTGAAAAATAATGACACCATTACTTGTCAACCTTCACTTTACTCCTCCAGCACTACCAAGAAGATGCACAGGGTCAGTTAACAATACTGATATTTAAACAAATGATGGGAGCACTAATGGAGTACCGTAGCTTTAGGGGTTAGTACAAGGTTTCAGAAGGCACAAACTTTGGGACTGCATTTCCGAGCGTTGCCCTTCGCGCTACGAGGACGCGAGCCAGATGATGCACGTGTGGCACCAGCAACAGGCAAAGACACAGGGACGGCGGTCCCGTCCCCTGCCCTGTCACCTACCGACGGCCAGCTGAGGCAGCGTGCACCCCAGGCGCTCGGCGATGGGCGACAGGTCTTTCAGCTTCACCTGCTGCTTTCTGCCTTCCTCGCTGATGATTTTCTCTTTCAGCCACTGGTAGCACTGCAGATGAATTACATTGCGATCGTCTGTTAACTGTAATCTCCCAAAGTGGAACATTTAAGGTAATTATAAACAGCTCTTAAAAAGTCACAGCCAACCCAGGAGGTAATGGGGGCTGAATAACACAATGCTTTGCTATCCAAAGCAATTATCACAGGACCAGGATGTTTCCTGCAAGAGCCTACATCTGTATCTCTCCGGCTTTACGCAACTGATGGGCTCAGTCCAAATCTGGAACCTCCCCAGTTTTATTTTTGGACCACTGGATCCCATCACAGAGTGGAAAAAAAGTGAAATATTAGTCAACTTGAGAAGATTTTGACACACAGACTCCAAAAAACATTTTGAGAGAACATCTGATCTTGTTCAAGATTTATTGCTACCATTCAAGTTTAGAAAATTAATTTAATGATGGTGAGACTTTAGTTCTCCCAGCTCCAAACTTGAAACTTTATTCTGCTTCACTCTCATCAATTTAATTTGGACCTCTTCCTGCAATGCTACCCACTTCGCTAGCTTTTACCAAATATTAATATATATTTTATTTTGGAAAAAAAAAATCTCAAATGCAATGAAATACCACATTTGAAAATGCTGCCCTTTGTAAGCAAGTCAGTGTAGACTGCACCTGTCCTTCAAAAAGCAGCAAGATGAGCAAAAACCAGCAATGGGACTTGGATCTGTCTGCTGGCAACTGTCACGTGGCATTAGCTTTTGCCCATCAGCTGAAACAGAGCCTCAAATATTGTTTTGGTTGGGTTTTTCTCCAAATCCATGATGTTTTAATGCTCTGCTGTTTTTCAAACCATTAAATAATATGCCTGCCAATATGGAAAGAGACCCTGTAACCTCCAATAAGAGTAAAATCAGAATAATTGTGGGAGAAACCGAGCCCTGTGGTGACCACCGTGCTGCGTGTGGTGAAGAGGTTTTGAAGTCACAGCAGCTGCATCAACCAGCTGGGAGGAAATGCAACAGAAACCCCAGGCTCATGCCTACTCATTGACAATGTCCAGGTGATGTAAGGTGGTGGCAGCATCCTTCGTCAGAGCCTGGCTCTGGTGGCACGCTGCCCCACTGCCAGCTCACAGCCATCAGCTCACTGCAGTGGGGAACCCAAAGCATCTCTATAACCCAGATTCTCCCACTCTTTGGAGCATGGTTGCCAGAGAAACTGAGCTGATCCATCAATACAGCAGCACTCAGGCCAGCCTTCTCGTGAGGGAACCGTTTTCCCTTTGTTATTTTCCTGCCCTCACAAAAGCAGCACATCTACTTTTCTCAAACATGCAACAAAAAAAATATACCTTTAGTGCAGCCCTTGAGCTTTCCGGGACCCCATTGCCATATTTCCCTGAGATGATCCCACAGGCTAGTGGAGACCACGTCATTGCTCCAACCCCTGCAGAGAAAGCAGAGAAGGAGATTTTAGTGGACTGGGAGAAATCAGAGTTGTATCAGAAATAGGATTTCAGTTAAAAAAATAAAAGCAAAACAATTGCTGCTTGTTTCTATTGCCACTGGCAGTGATGTTCACTTAATGATGCATCAGCAGCATCTTCCTGGAAGACACTGACTAGTTTATTCATCCAGTAAAGCTTCCTGTGAGAGCCTCCACCCCCATCCTGGCTCCTGCATCAAAGTACCTGAACTGGTACTTCTCAGCCCAGGCATCTCCTACGCCTGTGCTGCCTTGAGTCTCACAGAGTAAGAAGCAGCCATGCCAATTAGGACCTATTTCTATTAAGGGCAGGGTAAGCTGGTTTTTCTTTTAGGTTATTAGATAGATACTTCTCTGTCCCCTTCAGATCCAGGGGAGGAGAGGACTGTTCCCATCTAGAGTCCCAGGTCAGCCTGCTCCATATTTCTTTCTGTAAGTGAAATAGCCAAAAGGCACAGCAGGCTCAGTCTCACCTATTTTATGATATAATTCTGGCAGCTGAACCTCCACTTTCTCTCTTTGAAAAAGATGGTATTCAGCTTGTTCACACACGGGTGGTATCATGTTGAACTGCCTGGCTACGGAGTAGGCTTCCTGGAGAAAAGAAATTAGTAGATTAAATACTTCGTGAGGTAAAACATAACCTACCAGCCAACACTCCTTGAGTGTACAGGAGCCAACAAACTCAAGTTTCGCTGTCCCTTAGGAAGGCCACACACATCCCCGGGAATGCTACCACAACGAGGCAGAAATGCAGCCCCATCCCTGGCTGTGCTGCCCCTGCTACAGTGGGGCACGTGCCCACCTTCTGCCTCCTCCAGCCCAAAGCTGCTTCAGCACCAGCGCAGCAACAAGCCAAACATCTTCCCAGCTGGGATGGTTGGTGCTGAGCTTGTTTGTCGTGTTTTGACCCCACCGCAAGAAGCAGGGACCAGCAGGATGCTCCTGGCATCTCTTAGACTCATAGAATGGTTTGGGTGGGAAGGGACCATTAAAGGCCATCTAGTCCAGATTCCCCTGCCGTAAGCAGGGACATCTTCCACTAGATCAGGTTGCTCAAAGCCCCGTCCAACCTGGCCTTGAACACCTCCAGGGATGGGGCAGCCACAGCTTCTCTGGGCAGCA
>JAOXNO010000052.1:9220031-9246292 GCA_028565335.1 Limnodromus scolopaceus
GAGGAGCAGCCGCTCCCCAGGGATCAGCACAGCCTCCTGCCCTGGGTTCCTCTGAGGATCCTGTCACTGAGCGTATCATTCCCCAGGAACCCAAAGAACACATTTTGCACATCCCTCAGAGGGAGCAGACACAAGTGGGTCAAACAGCAGCAAGACGCAGGCGGTGCAAAGCCCTCTGCAGAGACCTGAAGCACAGGTATCAAGCCTGATGCTCCCCCTCTGCCCCAAAAGGATTCCCACCCCCATGAGGAGCCAGGACACCCCCAGTAACTGTCTTACATGGCTTTATGCAGCTTTTCTCCAAACCTATGCTATTTTTATTCAGGATTTATGTCACAGACAGACCCAAGTCCCTATGCTGCTGGCTGCTTTTCTGGGTCTGAGACCTGCTCAGGATCTGTTGTCGGTCCCAGGGTCCTCCTGGGGGGTTTCAGGGTCTGCTCCAGCCCCCATCAGGAGCCAGCCCAGGCTGGCACCTCTCACTGGGACAAGGTTGTGGCATACACTGCTGATCCTTAATATGACAAAAAGTTATCTTTTTATGGGTGCTGCTCTATTTGTGTCCTGCATGTAAAATCCTGTGCAAATTATAATTATGCCCTTCGTCACTATGTCTGGGTGCCTGACCCGACACTCAACAGCCCTCTGGACAGAAACGGATTGAGTGAAACACAGCTGTCTGTATAGAAAAATGTATGTGCTCTCACCCCCTCTCCAACAGCAATGTATCTGAGAGAACAAAAAGAGCAAGCGGAAGGAAGATAAGAGCATGCATTAGATGCAGCGAAGACCTGGGTGAATAAATCCTGATGGATGAGTAAGGTAGTGCACGGCATCACTCAGCAGGATGCAGGACTGGATGCAAGGAGCCGGGCAAGGGAACATTCACGAAGACAGAGCACCTGAGAAGCAGCAGCACCGAGAGCA
Source organism: Limnodromus scolopaceus (assembly GCA_028565335.1). Classification (NCBI taxonomy): domain Eukaryota; kingdom Metazoa; phylum Chordata; class Aves; order Charadriiformes; family Scolopacidae; genus Limnodromus; species Limnodromus scolopaceus. The sequence goes on from JAOXNO010000052.1 coordinate 9,220,959, forward strand.
AATCACAGCCCTTCCCAGCCGGTGGCTGGGGCCTGGCATCCCTCCAGGGGTTATTTCCGCCAGCTGACATCATCCCCCACATCCTCATCCCTTCCTGCTCCACCAAGGAGCTCATGCAGCCACGGCCACGTCTGCCCACCATGTGCTGCTGCCCGGAAAGAGCCAGGGGGTGCATATGTATCCCCTCTGTGTACCATCAGATCGTCTCGAGACCAGCCAAGCCTTCCTGCCACAGGGACTGCAGCTGATCCCACCATGGCAGTTGGGATCAGAGCCATTCTTGAGGACAATGGTGCAAAGCTGTTGGGAACCCACGCGAAGCAGCGGGTGATGAAACCCCAGCGTGGGAAACCCTGACTGCTGCCGAAAAGTGAGAAACCTGCAAGCAACTCACACACACAGTTGGGCAAGGACAACAGTATTACTTATTACAGCAAAAAACCCAAAAGGTTATTGCTGCATAGGGGTGTAGAGAAGGCTTTTTGTGTGCAGTGTGCTTGCTTACACTTTTTTTGAAAAAAGACAGTATAATCCTTCAGTGCATTTGGTCACGGCCAGACCACCCTGCCCTGCAACACGTACCTTCAATGATGTGCTTTCTTGAAAGCCCTCTTTCTGTTTCAGCTCTGCAAAGGAAAAACAGGTACATGGCTGTTAGAGGTCTGAAGTGCTAATGATCAGGGAAAGTTAATTCTGTATTCTGGTTTAAACATCTCAAAAATGAAATTATAACTCACACAGCAGGGCGACCCTGCAGCTCTCTCAGGTTCCCAGCCTCAAAGAAAACTAGCATCTGGGACGAGTAAGACCACTGTTAATGTGGTAACAGCCTTGCTATGGATATTGCCTCACCCTAAAGCTACCAGCCGACATTTCTAAGCAGGGGGGTAAGGATGCTGGCAGGGCAGCTGGGGTCAGGCAGCGCAGTGATGTGGCTGTGCCCCAGCCGACTGCGCACCACTGGGGCTCCACTGGCATCATCTGCCATTTCAGAGGAAGGCAGCATCCGGCCTGTCCTCCCAGTGCAAAGCTGGCAGACTGCAAAGCCAGCAAAGCGTTCCTCCCAGCACAGGCACAAAGATACAGCCAAGGTTACCCCCAAAATCATTAAACACCTCGTCTGCTGGGACCAGGCCTCCTGAAGGCAGGTCACCTTGCCAAGACAAGGCAACAAGAAACACAACCCACACAACCATGGCCCATCATTTACATATAAACTAGATTCAGAGGCAACACATGGCTTCATAATTTTTCTGACTGTTTAATTTTGCCCGTATCTCTAACACACCAGGCAGATCCTGAGCCTGCTGCAAAGCAACGGCACAGTGAAGTGGGACAGCCACTATAGACCTGCCTTACCAACATAGTGACAGTGTCTTAAATATATCCCAGCTCTCCCAGAGAAGCAGAGGATAGTGTTGCACCTCAGCTTCAATACACCATGACTTAAATGATGTCAGTGGAATGGGAGAAAAAAATAATTACAATCATTTGCACAACAACCCTGATTAAAGTCTCCCAGAGACTATTTTGCAGCTGCGTTCATGGTTTGTTTGGGTTTCTCCTCAGACGTTCCAATAGATTCGAAAAATCCACATTGATATTTTGTTCTGGGGACAAAAACCAGCCCATGATGGAAATGAGCTGATGAAAGCTGCAGGGGTTGAAAAGCAGGACTGGTTACACCTCCCAGAGCCGCAGCCCTGCTTGGGGCAGGAACACAGGCGGCACGGCACCCCGGCCACTGCTGGGGGCTGCCACCTCTGCCAGGCTCCAGCTCCTTAAAAGATTTGGCAAAATGAGGAGAAAGAAAGGAAACAACAGGAAGAACCGCCTCCGCTCTGAAATGCTATAAATCTCCACCTGGTTGTACGGCTGTGAGAGGGAAAAGCACACAGCAGCAAACACCATGATGAGCAACTGTGAGACTTACTTTCCACCCCAGTACAGTTTTGTTGTTATGACCAGGCTGGACCTCCTGCAAACAGAACAGAAGAATCACTGTTGTTAAAAAAAAAATAATAAATTGATAATATGAGTAACCAAGCAGGATGCTGCCCATCAAAAAGCAGCCGTACTCTGCCTTCCCACAGCAGCGGCCGTGCCTGGTTTCACTGGGCTCAGAGTAAGCATTTGCACATCACTATAATCCTTTTTACAACAGGTCTAGAGGGCACTTCTCCCACGCTCAGGTCTGCTGTGGGAAGGGAGTGATCGTAGGCTGGTGTCTGGAAACAGAAGCTAATTCAAGTGAAGTCACCGAAAAAGAGACACATTTTTCATTATGGAGTAAGTAAGAAGTCTCCAGAGCCCTTAACCCAGGCCCTGGTGCTATTCCCTCCTGGTATCCAAGTCCAGTGCTTCTTATTACCACACAGTATTCCCAGAGTTATTAAAGCCCCAAGAGTGATACAGTCACTGAATCAATCTATAAATTCCAATGTGATATTAAATTAAAGATTTATCATTCACAAACTACCTTGCTGCATAACTGTACATGTACAGCACACAATTCCTCCAGCTTTTGCTAGACTCAATTTTTTCTTTTGCAGTGAATTATCATCCCCCTAACACAGGGGATACTGATTTTGGTGAGAGTGCTGCTAGGACCCACTCTTCACTTGAAGGCTGGATATTACACACATAGGAGGTCTTTAAAGATTATGTAAATGCTCTTAGAACTACACAACATATGCTAATGTGCATCATTTAAATTAGGTATCATCTCCTACCAGGCTACCCAAGATGAAGGCCCATCACAGCTTTGCATTCTTAATATACAGTCTTATGTACACGGGTAAGGATGCCGACACAGAAATCATCTGTCTCGATACACCGTGCACGGAAAAGATGATGGGTATGCTCAGAAGTTGTGTTAACTGTGCTGTGCACAGAGACGATGGTCATGTACAAGGGACAAGGCAGCACCACTGGCTGATGATCGCAGCTGGTGTGCACTCCCAAAAGCCAGGAGAGCATTTTTATCTGGCATTTGAAAAGTCTGGCTGCTGCAGGAGCCCTGGCTGGCTGCTCCAGGCACAACCCTCACACCTGCAAGCTCCCGCCCCTGGGCCAGCATCACTTAACAAGTATCATTGTCAAAAACCAGGTTTCTCATTTGGCCAGGGTTCTTGCTCAGCTGGGTGGCAGGGAGTGGTACAGTACCTCCAGCCCTTCTTCTTCAGGATGTTTCCCAGGATGACCTCAGCCCTGCATGAGAGAGAGAGTGAGCCCCGCGTGAGGGGAGGCAGGAGGATGCTCTGCACCAGGGACACCACCACAGCTGCCACCTCCCCCAGCTTCCCTGGACGGGGCCACCATCCTGCAGCCCCGCTCTCGGCTGTGAAGCTCTCCCTTCCCCTCCCGGGGTGGCAGTGACCCAGCGCTGTCTGGGACAGGTCCCCTCCATCGCACCCTACATCTGCTTAAACCCGCTCTGGGAAGGGAGAGCCACTTCATCCTCATACCCAGGGACGTGATGTCCTAGGCCACCTTTTACGCTACATACAAAGCCGTATAAATCAGCCAAAGTCAAATATATTATGGATGGATATTTTTTTTCCCCAATCCCGCAGCAACACTAAGAGCATTAGCTCTGCTGCAGCCGGAGCGGGTCCGCGCGCCGGGAGCTGTCACTGGCACAGGCCATTCATCACCATTAAGATGTGCACTGACTTTTCATTTATTCAGGACATTTTCCTCCTTATGCCAACAGCAAGCAGCATGAGTGATACATTTCAAGCTTCAGCTGGGTGCAAGGGAGTTTGGGTCTGATTTTTTAATTTTTTTTTTTTTTTTTTTTTTTTTAAAGAGTCCTCCAAAAATAAAGGGTTTTCTGTGCCCCCTCAGGGAGAAGGGGGATTCCTGGGCACCAGCAGAGCCCTAGCCATCGTGAGGCAATCTGACCCGGGGAGGAGCAGAACCAAGTGGAGGGTCCCCAGGGAAATGGAGTGGGACACTGGGCACTCACTTGCCGGCTGCATACACCTCCGCTGTGTCGAACAGGTTGACGCCGCTCTCGTAGGCGATGGTCATCAGCTGCTCAGCCACCTCAAGGAAGCAGAAACGGAGAGGTGAGGGATGGAAGACCCAGCCCAAGCAGCCAGTGGATCCTCCCACACAGGAAAAAGCCCCTGAAGGGGCTTCAGTGGGGCTGGGAGGGGCATCCACGTCCCATGCCCAGGGTTGAGACCCTTCAGCAAGGCATCCAGGGGGCTGTGCGTGGGCCCAAGCAGCACCAAAACACAGATTTACATCAACTTCCCTTTGACTCATCCTGGGAGGAATTAATCTCTTCTCATAGGAATGTCCTAGGCTTTCTAATAGGAAAGCAGCCAAGAATTTAATAGAGTTATAGAAGATACTTCACAAATCTGTGGAGTTTAATACAGAAGGGATATTTCCATGGTAAGAGTTTAAATATTTTTGGCTACCAGACAGGCTGCCCTGCAGCTCCCCAGCAGAATTCATGGGGTATTCAAACAGCTGAAGGTCATTTCTTGTGAATTCTGCATCCAGAGGAGGCTGGCAGTGCCAGGGGGGCAGGTGCCCTGCCACCATCCTTAGGGTGGGCATCCCCAAGGATGGGGCTGCCTTTCAGTCCTCTTTTTCCATGCATGAACGCTTGGCATTCACTTATTCTAAGCACGGAGGGCAGAAGAACCAGGGAGAAAATTTATGACCAAAACAAGTGGTCTCACTTCAGCCTGCAACACCAAGAAACAGGAATGAACTCAGTGCTCTGCCCATCAGCAGAAGCAACGCCACCAAAGAGCAAAAGAATTAAAAAAAGGGAAAAAAAACAGAGCAAAACCTTTTGAGTTCAGACTGCTGGGCTGTTTTCCTTCCACAAAAGTTACTTTGGGGTTTCTGTCATGTCAGAGGGAGGGCTGCCGGGAGGTCACTCTCCTTTCGATGGCTAGCATCCGCAGCGTACCTGAGACGGAGGGAAACCCACGTGCTGCCCAGCACTCGGGAGGATTATTAACCAAGATTAAGAGCCATCTGGTACGGGCGAGAGCGCGTAGGAAACGCAAGTTCATTTTCGTTTGTTTCATCTCATTATGTAAAAAATAAATCATCCGGCAGCTCCTTATAAGCCGAGCCCCTGCCTGTATTTATGCCTGTTGCTGATTAGATACATGATGCAAAACCAGTTTCCAATTCCTGCTCCAGGAACAGTACCAGTGCCAACGGTAAGGAGGAAATATTGCTCCAAACAGCATGGAAAAGAAGATCACTTTAAGGGATAGATGGGTTTTTTATTAAAGTTGATCTCTGGAAATGTCAGATTCATTAAGGTTTTTTGTAGCATAAGCACAAGCCTTGCGTTGCTTTGCATAGTAACTCTCTGCCATTTCCTCATACAGAAACAGGCTCCTCTGATTTTGGTAGCCATGGTTTCATTTAAAAATATCTCATATTGGATTTTACTTCACGCATTGTACCTACAGCAAGCATTACTTACCTCGTCTGAGATTTGACCTCCAAAAGTGACCCACGTCCCTAGAAAGAACAAAATAATCTGTAAACATGGGAGGTTTTTGCCAACAAAAATTCACTCTACCAAAATGGGACTCTACCAAAATTCAGACTCCTTGGGATTAAACGGGTTTAAAATGGGGTTAACTGGCTCAGAGGCTGGTGCGTCCCCAAGTGAGCAGGACCAGGACTGGGGCAAGCACTGGAGCCTCCTCTCCCTGGGCAGGAGGAGGGTGGGACTGGGCATGTGGACCCGAGGCTGGCCCATGAGCTCACTCAGAGATGCCCCAGCAAGATCCTGTGCTGCCAAAATACAGAGTTTTATTGAAATCTGAAGCTCTTTGCAAAATGCAGTTCATTTTCCAAAGCTTCAATTTGACAAATTGGAAAAAATTTATGATGATGCTGAAACATGTCATTTGGGGAATGAAGCTCTTTCTAAGTTTATGCTTCAGCATTCAGGATCATACTAGTCAAAATTAGAAAAAAAAAAAAAAAACCCAACGTATTTCTATTGAAACAAAGTATTTAAAACCCATCCAAAGCGCCTCTTCCCCAGGAACTTCTCCATCAAGCCCATGTCTGACACCAGCACAGGCGATGAGCAGCACTTTTGCCAGCTGGCCCAAAGAGTAGCTGCACTTTAGACTCAGCAGCAGACTCTGGTCTATTATTAGTAAAAACTTGGGGCACTATTTCTTTATGACTACTGCTTCAAAAAAAAATAAAAATAAAAGAAGTAAGAATGTCCTGTGGTGGAAACAGTGTGTGGATTTTACTGGATATTCCTAAGCTATAGGAATATTACATCCTATATATATTTTCTATGTGCATACCTATAAGGAATACATATTTCCTAAGCCACTGGAAGAGAGAGACAGCAGCGAGCTGGGAAAGCGCCAGGTCACATATGGGACACCGAGTGGACAGCATGTCCTCACCCTGGCAGACATCGCTCCTGCCCTACTTATCCCACCTTACAAAGCACCCCGTGGAAAGCGATGCTGAGGCAGGGAAGAGAAGGATGTGACGTTACCCGTGCCTTTTGCCAGCTTGTCACGACAGCACTTGGATTTACAGCACAACTTTTGCCCGCGCTTTTCAAGACCTACACGCCAGCTACGTGTAAAATCACGTGTTACTCGTTTAATGGATGGGTCAAAGCTCACGCAGCCCACAGAAAATCCTCCAGAACTTAAAATTCTGCCTTATATCGTTCCTCCATAAGGAGGTCAGCGCGGTTCAGCCCCTGAGCCGGAAGATTGAGTGCGTTTTGGGCAAGACAGAGGAGAGATCACCGTGCCAGGGAGAGGTGGGGCTCTGAAGTTGTTAAGGGGTAAAAAATTAAGTGCTCCCTGCCTGCCTGCTTACACTTGCAAAGGGCCTGGTGCAATAGATACATAAACGCTCCCACATCTTCATTAAAAATGTATGGTTAGCTCATTGCTCAGAGCGAGCGTGGAAGATGAACCTTGAGCAGGAGTCAGAAAGCGAGGAGCGTGCCTGCTGCTAACGCTCCAGCTGCTTTGATCAGTCCCTGGTTAAAAACAAAGCAAGAAGAGTCAGCTCCATTAGGAGAATCTTGCTCTCTTTCCCTCAAAAAAAAAAGGTCAATCTGAATTTTTTTTTTTTTTTATATATACATCAGGTGCCTTTGAGTACAAATAAAGTTATTTTTAAAAATGCATATTTGCCCTGCGTTTACACTGAAACACTTGATTTCCTGTAAAACAGCCTGAGCCCTGCAAAGGCCAAGTTTTCGCAGATCGGAAGTGTGTAACACAGCTAATGCTACTGAAATAAAAAATGAGCAAAGAGCAACACGCATTTTTAACTAATTTTGCATTTACTTCTGCTCTCTATAAGGGGAATAACTGGGTGACAGCAGAACCCTCTGAACCCAGAGTCATCCGGTGAGCAGCCACCCCTTACTGCCCCTGCTACACCTTGCTACCTCGAGACCTCAGGAATGGGACTTTCTCCTATCATTAATATGCTCTAGTCCTGCACAATACAGATAAAAATGAAAATAGGTTTCAGTTTATCATTAAGCTTCTTTATGCAGACGAAAAAAATCCGAATGAAACCCAATTTCCATGCTAAAGCTTCAGAAGTGTTATTTTTATAGGAATACATTAAAATGCATTTCTACTGAAAAATGTGTTGAGACTGTTTATCCCAAAGTGATTTTTTGGCTTAAATATGCATGCAGGTCCCCAGCACAGGTGAGAAGAAAAGAAATTATTTCTGCACCCTGCGGATTACACATCCTCCCTCAAATTTGGGTGACTCCAGCCCTACACAACAGTTCATGTAAGGGCAACAAGCACTTCATCTCTTTAAAGATAAGTAGTAAATATATGCAAGAGTGGGTATATCTGCCTGTCTCCCCCCCCGTGCTCCCACATCCCAGCAGTGATGGACCCTGAGGGGCCTGGGATGCCTGAACAGCAAGCATCATTGGGACCACACAGGTGGGGAATCCTTGGGGTATTTTTTTTTCCTTGATAATTACAAAAAACAGCCAGGGAGGAGAGTTTTTTTCGCTCGGCAAGGTGATCTCTAACACGTCAGATGACGTCGGGATGGTGAGATGCTGTGTTAGGGTCCCAGGTGGAGCCAGGCAGAGAGAAGGCAGCAAGTCCCCAGGCACTCGGTGTGAGTGGTCGAGGGGCACCTGCACCCAAAGCAGCTGCTGGGGCTGCGGCACAACACAGCACCCGCTGCCCAGCTCTGATTAAAAAAGTAAAAATAAAGAAAAAGAAAAATCACTCCAGAAAGCACAAGCCACACTTGGCATTTCAAAAAACGACCAAGGATGATTCACAACCTCAGCCAAGGAGAGTATTTCGGAAGAAAAATAAACTAGAGAAAGTTGGCTGTTTTTTTTTAATCATGACTTTTCGCCTTCCCAAGTCATCATCTTTCTCTTGTCTACCCCAATTCGCTGTTTATAAACGTGCCCTCCCACCCCCAGCTCAGCCTGGCAGTGGCAGGTAGACCTCCCACTCCTGCCCTTCGCCCATCACGTCTCGCACTGGAAAGCGATTTCCCAGCTGGATATCCTCACCTTCAACAGAGGCATTTCTGTATTAAAACTAGTTTTGGCTCCTTTTCCATTGCATCGCAGAGCCTAGCAAGGTGTGATTACTGCTGGGTTATTTGCTGATGCAAAATTCACCACTTGATAATGTCATTGCCAGCAGATGTGTCACCTCTGCAGGGAAAAAAAAAAAAAGGGTTCCTGGATGAAAGCCAAAGCTTCGCCTCCTGCCAGTACAATTTTATCCCTGGCTTGCTGCTGGCGAGGATGGTGCCACATGGAGATTTGGCACGTGGGTCTGGTCTGGCGCTCAAGCAACCAGCAAATGCTCAGCTCCACGTCCTGCAAGTGCCCGGGTGCAAATGGGACCCTTTCACCGCCGTTTTGGGCCAGCCGACCTTCGGGTTGGGTTAATCTTACACGCCAGGTTTGCAAAAGCTTTTCCCCAGAGCATAGCACCGGGGGGTAATGGCAGAAGCTGAGCCCTTTCTGCTCAGAAAACATCTCTTTTTGTATCCGATTGCGAGGGCGGGGTATCCCACCGGTGGCTGGAGGAATCGCCCATTTCGGAAGGTTTCTCCTGTGCTTTTGTACGTTGAATTGTACTTGGGGGATTTGGGATGGCTGGTTTCACTCTGCTGCTCATTTCCTTGGAATCGGGGCTAATGACCTTGTTGGAGGCTGTCTCAACATTGTCTAAAAATCAACAGGCAGCCTCTACAGGCAGAATCTGCTCTGAATTAACTACAAGAAAAATGCGACCTTATTTTTCTCCTTCATCGCAATCACTTTTCGGAGCCAGCATCACAGAAAAGCCGTGTGTCTGCCCAGGGTTAGGCCATCAAGATGCCTCATCCAGAGGCTCGCCTGGCGTTAGCTCACCCAAAAGCAGAGGTGGAAGCCAAGCCTGGAGCTGGGCTCAGCACCAGGATGCTGCAGGATCTGGGTCCGGGGGAGCTCAGCCCTGCGGAGCTGTTCCAGCTCCGGTGGGAGAAGAGGGAGGTTCTGCAACCCAGGAGTGATGCCCAGCCCCTTCCCGAATCTCTCTGCTCGTGAAACACGCTGCTAACACAGCTGACCTCATCCGCTCACTCAACACATCTCACACTGCAAGCAGCACCCAGCAAATCAATTAATTAGAGTGTGAGCTGGGAGAAGCAGGACATAATTAAAGAGTAAGCATTGCCTTACACTGCCTACCTTTGACTTCTGTCCCGCTTCACATTTTTCTCCACTTTTTCATACTAGAGGATGAAGCACACTCCCACCTTGCTGGGATTTTGGAAGGCTTTTAAGGAAGATAGCTGAGTCTTCAGAAACTTTAGTAAAGCTTAAATTAGATTTTCATGCTGCAGAGAGTTTAGGGAAACACATTTATCTTTTAGGGAACTGCGAAAGAGAAGCTATTTAGAAGAGTCACACAAGCCAGCGCTCGAAGCAGACACCTGATGGATCTGCGGTGGGAGGGGAGGACGAGCTGCGCCGCGGAAAAAAATACCTTCACATTCAAGAAAAGGTGGCAACCGAATTTCAGGCTTTCCAGTTCTCCGCTCCCTAACTCCTGCACGCAGCCCAAGGGCTGCAGGGCTCACTGCTTCTGGAACAGGCTGACATGCCCGGCTCCGAATTGGTGCCCGGCAGCTTTCCCTTGCCCGGAGCAGCCACTTGCTCCCTCCTTCAGCCCCCACTCATCCCGTGCAGCTGCACTTACAAAGGCTCAATATATTTAGATGCTGCTGCAGTTCCACATGCTTGAAATTAAAGAAAGGCTCTGCAAAATGTTTTTTTTCCTGCTGCTACTTCCTTCCCATAGCTTTTCTCCACCACAACAACATTTGCTCTTGGTGATCTCTAAGGATGATAAATAGAAATCTCTGAACCAGATAAGAATACAACTCCTTTCAATGCCTGGATCTATTTTAGCCAGAAGAGCTCTTCTTGGCGGAATAGGCCTTATTTATATGACTTGTGATACAGGGTGACTTTCACATTTCACTCTATTTTAAAAACAAATCTCAAAGCATGATGGAAAAAATGAGTTAACCGCTGGGGCACCTGCCCTGTGCGCACAACCAGCACCAGTGGGGAGCTGGAAGGAGGTGCCCATCACCACAGCAGGCACCAAATGCAGGCAGAGTCCAGGTCCTTGGCCCCTCCTGCCTTCACCCACTTGTCCCCAAGGCAGCAGCACAGGAGGGAGCCCAGGTCACCCAACCTCTGATGCCTGCACCTCTGACCCTGGGGGGATACGGACCCCCCCTCTTTAACAGGGGGCTGGAGGGACCCCAGCAAAGCAGAGGACCCATCCCTGGGGGGGGTCTTTGCCCACCCTCGGGGGCTTTTCCCTCCTGATGCTCCAGCCTTGAACCACAGGAAGAGGCTTGCAGTGAGAAAAACAGTTTCCTCCTTTCTACAGTGTTTTTTTTAATATACACATATGTACTGTTAAGCATTCTTCACACAAGCGGTTCAACTGCCATCAAAGAAATTACTCGCATGAGTAAAGCCATCAGGAGCTGCCCAGCCCATCGCACACACTCCTCGCTGGCAGCTGAAGGCCAGCAGCACCGCACCGAAGCCAGCAGGATCTGCAGCATCCCTACAGGATCAGCACATACGTGCCGCAGTGCTTATGGATGCTCTTTGTGATAAAACATTGATAAGATAAAATATTGATAAGATATTCTTTAGTTTTCAAACTAATACGAAACAGAAATAACAAGGTATACACACTGGATAAAATAAAATAAAATAAAATAAAATAAAACAAAATAAAATAAAATCTGCCCTCAGCCCAAGCAGATTGCTGTCTCCTGAGACTGGAGCTCTGACACTTAAAGCTCTTGGGGACATTCACAGTCATCTCAGCTGTGGTCTCTGCAGGCTGTCCCTCATGGGGATCAGGCTGTATGAGAAGGACTCTACCCTCATACAGTTCCACTCGGGTGCTATGGGTGGAAAACATCTCCTCACAATGCAGGCAAGCACCTCGGCTGATGCACGGAGCTTGTTATTAACACATGTAAGGGCCTCTGCCGTGAGCCATCTGCAAGACTGAGCACGGGCTGGGGCTCTGAGGGAGCAAAGGGTGGTTTTTTTTTTTATACAGAAATACAAGAGCAGACACCACCACTTCAGGGCAGCGTGTGGCTGCAGTGAGTGCGGTGGCAGCGGAGGTTACTCACCCAGGCCCAGGCACGAGACTCTCAGTCCAGATTTTCCAAGGTTTCTAGAAAGAAAATAAAATAATTAGAAAATATTGCTAACCTTCAAGGGACACACACCTTAAATAACCCAGTGCGAAACCAGTAGCTGGAGAAAATGAGACCCTGCTTCTGTTCAAATCATCCATCCTCCTCCAAAAGGGGCACATTCTCCCCCACTGAGGATGCCAGCTGCCTGCTTCGTAGAAGAGTGGATGCTCTGCCATCATCCTTTGCCTCATTAGGCTGTGGGAGAAGTTCTAAGCACTCATGGGGCTGGGAATAAACCCAAATATGTTCAGATGTATCTCACACTTGATGTCGTTTGGATTCCCTTCACTTTCATCATCATTCAGTATTCATTGTAGTAACACCAATTAAGATATTCCCCTTATTCAGCTTCACTTTTTTTTTTTTTATTCACCCTCACACTTGCCAAAACATTCCCATCCATCACAGGAGACCCCTGGTCCAGTTACCACCAGGGCACCCGACCTTGTGGATTCCCCTCAAACAAAATACCCCACGATTTCCCAGCCCGAGGGGAGGCAGTGGCTTGATCCCTGGCACTGGCTGCTTTTCTACATCAGCAAGATAAAGTTATCACCCTTCTCCCCACCTCCCAGAGTCAGGCTGGAGACAAGATAATTAGCCCTGAGGCCATGAAATGTGCCATACATTAAACCTTTACCCTAACTTAAACCTATCACTGCAGTACAAAGTACCCTTTTAATTATACCCTCTTGCTTTAACCTTTATGTTACAGCTGGATCTGTGCAATTTTTTTGCCAGATCAAGGTATAATTTCAGGACCTTCTATCTACCTTCCACTGCAGAGCATCATGAACAATCACTACCCTTTTTGCTATGCCTAATGAATTATTTAAAGCCAAATAATAATTAAAAAAAAGAAAAAAAAAAAAAGGCCTTCTCATCTACAGTGAAAGGGGTCAGACAAAATACCCAACATCAGCACAGGTTCTGCCTTGCTCTTTCAGCTCCTTCCCTTTTTGCAGGCTTGATTTTGTGGCCACTTCAGGTATTTGCTCATATGGCACAATTTCCCACATGCGAGAGCAACCAAAGGCATCCCCAGGGGAGCCAGGGAAAACAGCCCCACTGGTGCAGGCAGCCCACGCTCCTGCCCTAACACCACTGCTGTACCCAAAATTTAGCACTGCTGATGGGAATTCAAAATTTTGGGAGAGACAGGAACCTGTCATCCAGCAGCTGTTTGAAATGCTGCAGCTACATTTCCAGCAGCACGAGCCCCTGGGCTCACAGCACAGTTGGGGCAGGCACTGACCTGATTTTTTTTTTTCATTTTCTACTTTTTTTTTTTCCCCACTTTTTTTTTTTTGGGGGGGGGTGGGGTGTGGTGTCTGTGTGGAAGCACAGCTGGACCCCTGCATAACAAAACCCATCTGTGCACAGAACAGCACAAACCATGCCAATCATTCCCTGCTCACCAGCACAAGGCACAACCCTCACAAAGTTAAAAGGCAAATACCCAGCAGCTGCCTGCATGCTCCAGACAGAGCTGCAACCCTTCTGGCAGGGAAGAGGAGCCCAGGCTCGTGGGACTGGGATGTCTTCCTTACTTCTGGAGACAACCCACCCGCTGTATAATGCTCTTTAGAGAAGTGAAGTGCTCCTGGCTTGGGAGTCCTCAGCACAAGAAGGTCATGGACCTGTTGGAACAAGTCCAGAGGAGGCCACGAAGATGCTCAGAAGGCGTTGGAGCCCCTCTGCTATGGGTGCAGGCTGAGAGAATTGGGATTGTTCAGCCTGGAGAAGAGAAGGCTCCAGGGAGACCTTAGAGCCCCTTCCAGTCCCTAAAGAGGCTACATGAGAGATGGGGAGGGACTCTTTATCAGCGAGTGGAGCAATAGGACAAGGGTTAATGGTTTTAAACTGGAAGAGGGGAGATTTAGATTAGATACTAGGAAGAAATTCTTTACTGTGACAGTGGCGAGGCACAGGTTGTATCTCACCACCAGTTGCCGAGGGAAGCTGTGGATGCCCCATCCCTGGAGGTTTTCGAGGCCAGGTTGGATGGGGCTTTGAGCAACCTGGTCTAGTGGGAGGTGTCCCTGCCCATGGAAGGGGGCTGGAACTAGATGGTCTTTAAGGTCCCTTCCAACCCAAACCATTCTGTGATTCTAAGATTTCCAAATAGTTTGTGCTTATTTTTGTAGAAGAGGTCTTTTAAGTCCTATTTCTCACCAGGCTATTCTTTGCCTTTCAAAGTCTGGCTCTGTCTCTGTGCAGGCACACAGCTGTGAGGGCATGGCTTGGCCAGGGAGCTGTACTCCTCCCCCTACAAAGATATAAAAATATATATACACATATATACCCTTTTTATATGTATATGTGTATAAATACCCTTCATATGTACTCCTTTATATATGCATATATAAATGCATACATATATACACATGGTGTGAGTGAAACCCTCTGGTGTTTGCATGCACTCATTGGGCACATCACTCCCCTCAGCAGTGGGGTCTGTCTCAGGACAGGATCTTAGCCCACATAGCAAAAGGCACATCAAGGCTTGTCCCTCCACACGCTGGGGATTCCCGGGGGGGGGGAGGGGGGGTAAAACACACACACACGGGAGCCAGGCTTTGCTCCAGAGAGCGATAACCAGCTCTTTGCAGAGTCTGGTCCACTAACAAACCTGGGCAGAAATATTGTGTTTGAATTTCCAAAGCTGTCTTTGCCATTTACTTAGCACATGTGACCTGGATACTTGGAAAGTTTTATGTCCATAGTAAAGAGCCGACACTGAAAATGCCAAGTCTTTGCAGTACAAGTTCCTTCTCGCAAAATGAGCTCAGAAACTGCTTGGCAGCTTGGGAGGAGGTTCCCTGAGCCTGTGGTCCAGCCTGGAGAGCATCGCAGCCCCCAGCTACTCCCATCGTTTCCAGCCCTCCTTTGCCCGCGAGCACCACTCAACTGCACGCTCTAATTAACGGGCAGGCAACGTGGAAGCAAAGCGGCCACACCAACACATGGAGCCACAAAACAGCTAAAAACTCGGTCCGCTTGGGATGGTTTGCCTCCCAGCGCAGACCTCGTGCTGCTTATAAGGACGCAGCCACTGATTTGATTCTTGGTCCTAGGGCAGAGCAGTAATTTATCTGAAATAGCAACAGTTCTTGAGACCTAGTTCTCCTCCAGACCCCTAAAGAAAACAACAACAAAAAAAACACCAACAAAAAGCCCACCAAGCAAAAAAAAAAAAAAACATATACATTTACATCTATTTTGCAGCTTCCAGGTGTATGTATATTCATAGATATACTACATACACATATAGACAGACATGCCCGGAAGCTGCAAAATCGCCATGTAAAAATCAATGGTTGGTTTCTAAGTAACGGGACAGTAAAAGCCCTTTGTGCTCCCATCGCACTAATTCCCAAATCTGAGACATTTAACTAGTTCAGTCCCCAGAGCTGAACCGGCAGCAGCCCAGGCAAGCTCCCAAGAATGGCTGCGATGGGACAGTGATGGGGACGGCAGGATGAGCAAACCCTGACAAGGGCCAAGGTGCCTGGTGGGCACTGGCTGCCCTGGTGGCCCATCTCCATTTGGCATTTACTAACACCAGGTGGGGAGAACACGGGGTTCCCACACAAGCATCCACAAGCAGTGGTACCCACCATCCTGCTTGCACAGCGGCACTATTCACTGCCATTAAAGTCCCAAGTGTTTCATTCCTTCTGAGCCCCAACCAGGCAGCCCAATCCACCACCCAGATACTCAGTGGTGCTGCCCCTCCTGGGGGCTTTTGCCAATGCTATTTAAATCACTCTTTCAGGAGGAAAAAAAAAGCTCTTTTCAAATAGGAAGTCAATGCTGCTGAGGACATTGCAGGAGCCTCCAGTCTCTCAGAATTTTTTGCCTAACCTAGAAGCAGCTGACTTAAAAAAAAAAAAAAAAATAAAAAAAATCAGCTCTCATACAGGGTTTGGTTTTGGGGTGGGGTTTTTTGGTGGTGGTGGTTTGGGTTTTGGGGGTGGTTTTTTGCTTTGTTTTTTCCCCTCATTAGCACAGCTGTCTTGCTTCTCCTCTTGCTGATATTCAGCTTCCTTTGCACTTTGCAGAACTGCACCGCTCCCCACAAATCTCTGCCTGACCTCACCGCACACAGAGAAGCACCAAGAGTTTTGTCTGCTGCTGTACCCAGCTGCCTGGGAGACCTGCAACTGCACAGCCCGATCCAGGACCCCGTCCCTGCAGCTCCAGCAGCACCTTCCAAACTGCTTCTAGTTGCCAATCTGAAATTGTCTTCATTTTCTTTATCCCACACTCGCACCATAAGCAAGACTCAAAGGTATTTAATACCTCACTCCTGAATTATTTTAAAACCAAAGCCTGAAGCTAAGCATTACCATGCCAGCGTGCTGCCCAAACCCGGGATGTGGCAGAGCAGAGCTGAAGGCACTGGAGAAGCCTCCCAAGGGGACAGGATGGGGAAAGGTGCACAGGAGCAGCCCCTGCCGGATATGGGGTTTTTTTGCAGAGAGCCCCACTCACCGTGCCCACAGCAGGAGCCACGCAAACCTCACAAGAAGCACACAGGTCACCACAGCATTTAATAAAGGACAGTCAATATGTTGAAGAACATAGGGCACTAATGTATTTCGTGAAGGGAAGGGACTCGCCACACTGTTTCTGCTCTTTGCAGGTCTAAGGTAGATGTATTAAATATAATTTTAAATCTTTCCATTTCCCTTCTCCAGGGAGCAGGTGCTGCCGTGTTCCAGTGCCAAGTGTCAAACAGGGCAGGGACAGCAAAAGACATGGGGACACAAAGCACCCGAGAGCCCAGCCTTGCACGCTGGTTTAACAGAGCTCTTCTTTCCTGGCGTAAACCAAAGGTGACATTTTCCCTGCCTGCGCAGCCGGGAGTTTGAGCTAACACAACCGTCCCCACAGCAGCTTCGCCAGATTGCGCTGGGTTAACGAGCGCGGGAGATGAATGCCTGATTCATTCAAAACACAGCTTGCAACTCGGAGATGTTGTTAAAAATACACCGAGGTACCAAAACAGCGCGCGGGGAGGGACGACATTTCCCTTGACTAGGCTTTTCCAAGCAGAGGGCACATCCATCTCCCAAGGAAGCGTGGGTTCTTGGCCATGCCTGACAGGCAGCGGTGTGGGAACGTCACTCCGAGATGCCAGCATCCATGGCAGCACCCATGTACCAGCAGCCTCCAGGAGCGGCTGCTGCTGCTGCTAAACACCAGGCAACACCACGTGAATCACCGGGCAGCACGTGCGAACAGCCCTGGCAGGGAAAAGGCTGGAAGGAGGTGTTAGCCAGGGAACGGCACCTTCCCACTGGAAAGGAGTGACTCAAGCAATGCAACCCAAAGGGGCAGCACGGTCACAGGGCTGGTTACCAATCCCTCTGCCCCTTGGCAGGTCTTCACCAAGAAAAAAGTCAAGTTTTCATTTTCTCTTGCTAATGGAGAGAGTTGCACACACACCACACCTGCTCCATCATCATCCTCTGTCTCAGAGGATGATGTCCTCATCCACTCAGAGCTGCCGTCCCCAGTGCTCTAAGGATTCTGGCCAGGATGAGCTTGGGTGTTTTGCCCGGTGGCCTGACAGGCAGTGCCCTGGCTGAGCAAGCATCAGGTCCGCAGGTGAAGGGTTATTTCAGCTGCGCAGAGACCTGGAAAAATTCTGTGCTCAACTGCTCACGCCTTTTCCCAGCCTGCAGCAAAGAGCAGAGCTTCTGCCTGGGCAGCAATTACCAGGTCCCTTCCCTCTGACTGGAGGGCACGAAGTGCTCTCAGATTTGCTTCGCTGACTAATTCCCATTTCCCTTGTTTCCAGCAGATGCACTGCTCCTTATCTGTGGCTCTCCAGCCTTGGCTGGATGCTGGGGAGCAAGCAGAGCTCCCTATGTCCCACCACAGCTGCTCATTTATAAATGGATAGAAAAAACCACAACCATAACCCACCACACAGCTTAGCTTTTAAGCACGGGAGAAACTATACTCAGAAAAGATCCTTTGGTTGTGGACTCAACTGCAATATTGAAGAAGCCTGAGTTAATTATTTTGCTAGAAACAAGTGGTTAAACAAGTTGGATGCTCACAGAGTGACACCAGTCCATGCAGGGATGTGGAGATCAGTCACCACAAGCTCAGCCTGGATCCAGCCCCAGGTACACACTCAGGGCTGCAAAAGCCCTCAGTTCCCCAAGGCTGGAGGGGGGGAAAAAAAAACCAACCAAACAAAAGGCATTTTGCTTGTTAGCCACTTTGCTGTGAGCAAAGATCCAGGCAAAACCAAGGGAAAATGCTAGATAGAGAGATGTATCAGATTCGAACAATGAGTAAGAAGAGCTTGTTGCTTGTCTGAGGAGGCAGGGTTTGACACGCATGAGAAAAGCCAAGGTGGCAACTTTTGACTTCAAGAGCTCTTTAGTTCAGCATCAGGAAGTCAAAAAGTGACACAAAGGAAAAAAGAGGGGACTAAGGCCTTCTGCAGAAATACAGATGGGTGATAAGAGCAGCGAGACACTTCTGGCATAAAGCCTGGCAGAAAAAAGCAGGGAAGAAATTACAGTTTGCCATGTTTCAGGAACCAAGCAGGGTGAAATCCATTCCCAGGGGATTTTTCTTCATAATGTGGCTGTGTAGGAAGATTAGACTGCGTCCGAAACATTAATTTTGGTTAAAAAGACAAGAATCCAAGGTTCAAAATTGAGATTAATATTTGGCAGTGAAAGGTGAGAATAATTTGACTGTGCAGCAATTCTAAACCCATTTAACTCCTTCTCAGGAAAGGTATTTGATGGGTATAACATCCTACAGCACTGTTGGCTACCTGCAATTCTGAAATGATTCTTCTAATGACGAAGAATGAAGATTTACAAGTCTGTTGAAAAGTGTTCCCCTTGTTGCTGGTTTTGCTTTTAAAAGCCTTATTCAGGCTACCCTGCAATCTTCCAAACCATGCCATGCTGCAGCCCCAGGGCATGCATGGGTATCACTTCATCAAAATAAATCTGCACATAATAGCATAATACAAGGAAGTGCTAATTGTACAGAATACCTCTATAAACAACAAACTTGGAACTTGCTGCAGATGGGGTTTCCTGGGCTCTCCCTGAGCTTCCAGAGGCGGGCACTGAGTGGTTCAGGGTGAGCGTGAAAAGGGGCAGAATGGACAAACACACAACAGCCTAACGGTGGGGTTTATTCCGGTTTTCTAACTCATAAGGGCTAGGCTCCTCTTGCGAAACCCAACCCAGCAGAGATTTGGGTGCCGCCCAGGGTGCCATTCCTCTGCCGCGGGGACAGCCCTCTCTGGCCGCCTGCAGCGATTGCCCTGCTCACCAGAGCTACCAGCTCCTCCTTTCAGACACGCTCCGCTGTTTCCTCCTATTAGGAGCTTTCTGCAATATTTAACCAAAGCTTTTTATTTCCTCAATTCCACTCCATTACACCATTAGCAAAGCCTTCTCACTGGAACTGAAAAATAAAAAACCCAGCTATTGGCAAGCCTCTTCCATATCTCCTCCGTTTAAGCCAGCTTTTTAAGTATCACTGAGCCATTTCTTGCTGAAAAACCAGTCTTTCCCTGTGATGCTGCTGTCCCAATTAGCTCACAGGATATGTGGGGGGTGGCCAATTATAATCCCATGGTCATTAAGGCCTCACCTCACCCAAGCTGAGAAAAACTGGTTCAAGTGGAACTGCACATAGGTAAGAAGCACATAGCCCTTGCCTTAAACCAGTGGTGCCCAGTCCAAACCCACCTAAACCTCATTTAACAGAGGTATAGAAGCGAGGATTGCAAAAGACCTGAAAAATTCCCAGGTCCTCATTTTGCCTTTTGCGCTCACCCGATGCCCCCTTAATGGCTTTTACGGTAACTTCTAGTTTAATTATTTCCTCAGAAGGGTAACTGCTGACAGCGCAGTCAGAGCTGAACGAGACCAAAATGAATATATAATTTTTATATGTCTTTTGTGGGCAGCGAGACCTGAGGGAACCTGCGAGAGCCCGAGGAGCCCTGCCCCGTGCCCTCCTGCTGCTCTTCTGAGCCGAGTTCCCACGGCATGGCAAGGCTGGGGGGCTGTCCCTGCAGCAAAGTCTCCCTGGCCAGTCTAGGGGAAGAGGAGAGTTTTACAAGGGACTTGAACTGGGGGTGGGTGCGATGAGCCTGGAGCAGAGAGTTCCACAGGGATCCTGGGGAGCTGTGAGAAACAAGAGGGAATCCAGAGAGAAGCAGTGCCATGAGGGACCTGGGGAAGACGAGGCTTGGCTCTGGCAGAAGGGATCCTGAAAGAGGATTTGGGAAAAAAACCCACCATGGTGACATTCTCTTAATCTGAGACAGTTGGGGTTGTTCAGCCTGGAGAAGAGGCTCCAATGAGACCTCTGTAGCCCCTTCCAGTACCTAAAAGGGCTACAGGAGAGGTGGGGAGGGACTCTTGATCGGGGAGTGGAGCAATAGGACAAAGGGGAATGCTTTTAAACTGAAAGAGGGGAGATTTAGATTGGATATTAGGAAGAAATTCTTGACTGTGAGGGTGGTGAGACACCAGAAAAGGTTGCTCAGAGAAGCTGTGGCTGCCTCATCCCTGGAGGTGTTCAAGGCCAGGCTGGATGGGGCTTTGAGCAACCTGGTCTGGTGGGAGGTGTCCCTGCCCATGGCAGGGGGGTTGGACTAGATGACCTTTAAGGTCCCTTCCAATCCAAACCATTCTTTTTTGATTAGCCATTGATGAGGCAACGTGCAACAACACAGCCCTTCACCCCTCATGACACACCCCTCCATTGAGACACCTGGGTGTCAGCAGAGGGGAAGGTCCCAGTTTCATGGCTCAGCACCTCAGTCTCTCCCAGGATGGGCAGTAGCTGAACCCACTCCGAGCCAGGCTCCATGCAGCCAGGCAGCTGCAGGACAGGGCTTTAATTAGTGCCTAATGCAGCCCCTGCATTTGAAGCCCCACTTTTGTGTGGGTGCCAGGTAGCTCCCACAGGCATTGGGCTAGAGGGGCCCCCCAAAACCACACGCAAAGGCACCCACATCCTCCCACACTCCTGACAGGGCTCCCATCCCCAGCAGGAAAGCATCACTGTGGACCACAGCCAGGTCTGCCCCAGGCTCTGTGTGGGCAGCAGCATGGCACGCTGGCGCCCGGTTGGGTCTGGGGGATTTTCAGAGCTGACATTCTCCTTAATTAAAAGAAAAGGGGGAGAAGGCGGGGGAGAAAACGTGCCTACAGAGCAGCCCATGCCATATGGCAGGAATGGTATTTGTCTCCTGTGGCATAGGGCAGAAAGCAACTGTAATTATTCACTTTTAATTAATTCTAGTGTAGGGGAATCGGTAAGGGAGCCCATCGATGGCAGCAAACTCCGCAGCGCTGAAGGCAGCTGTAGCACCAGGCTGCAGGGAATCACCAGCAGCCACCAAGCATGGTCCCTGCATCCTGCCAGCACTGACCACCCCTCAGTCGCCGCTGGTAGGTGCTTTCCCCATCCCCCCAGAGTCACATCCATCAAGTGGAGCCCCCCAAAACCACACAGACCCAGCTCCCCCAGTACTCCAACAGGAGAGAGCAACTACCTCAGCACCCAGCCTGAGTGCAGAGCAAAGTCATTTCCCCTTGCACTTCAACAAGCAGCAAGGAAGAACAATCCCCTTCTTTAAAACAACCTTCATCATTAACCTTCCAGCCTTACCACAGGACACCATGCACAGCATCACCTGGGTACCAGAAGCTTCCCATCGCACACAGCTGGAAGAGCAGCAGCTTGAGTCCCATCACAAGCCTCATGCACAAGGGCTGAGCCAGCACCCTCCCAGCAGGGCTTTATGGTCTGAGCCACCTGTGCTGCTTAAGCAACTCGTTAACCTACAAGTGGTCCCTCTCATTGTTAAGGGACAAAGCAATTATAAGAAAATCCATCCTGGTTATCCAGGTGGGAGATTTGCTTCATTGCCGCTTTTCATTGTTCAGAGTGGGGAGATTTTGAGTTTGGTCACCTCCATTAACACATGCCCAAATCAGCCCAAACTTTCCCTTCCAGGGCAGGGCTGTCACATCATCAGGTGCATGAACCTCTGTTGGCCTCTGCCCCTGTAACTCCACCAGGTTCCCGCTGGTTTGCAGAAGGGAGGAGGCTCCTATTCATCCCAAACCCATCTGCCTCCACGTATGGTGTAAACTTCACATGATGTCCAACACCAGGCTGAGCTTACCTGCTGCATTGTGGTTTAGTGAAGCTAAAGCTGATCCCAGCCAGGACCAGCTCTGGGTGCTGCCAGTTTCCCCCACCCTGCATCAAGCCAGACTGGAAACATCTCCAAAACAACCTCCTGTTTGGTGGAGGCTAAAAACAAAGAGTTTAAGATTTTAAGTCAGTAAGCGATGGTTGGGCTCTTGCAAGATGAAGCTGCCGAGCAGCTTTGTTTTAGTCTGAGGTGTGCTGAGCAAACCCTGCTTTAAGCTTATGTACTTCCAGTATTCCCATCTGTACAATGGGATCAGGATAATCATCCTATCTGCCCATCTATCCATCTATCTATCTATTCATCTATCTGTCAGTCTATCCATATATCGATCTATCTGTCTGTCTGTCTATTTATCTATCTATTAGGAATGAGAGAGAAAGAGTGAGAGTTTTTTCTAAGGAAAAACATAAGTTTCAAATAAAATCTCTGCAATAACACATACAATGACTAAAACATTTTCAACTCCACACCCACAGAGGAATCATCAGGCTTAGGAGAGCTCGACAGAAATCAGATAATGCTGTTTTTCGCTTGTTCCAACCCCAGTTTCATTGCTCTGTGTTGGTGTTTTTGCCCACAGAGGCCAACCTCTACCAGAAATACAAAACCCAGGGGATGGATCCCACATGGGTCGGTTATACCAAAGTAGTCCCAGTGGCAGGTGACCCCCAGGACCCCATTTCACAAGCCCCCGAGGGCTGCCAGGGAGGGACAGTGGGTGAGGGTCCCGCATCTATGGGGGCACCGCCAGCTCCCACTGCCCACGCCATGGTGCCCACGGCTATGCCAACAGCCTCAGCATGAAGGAGGCGTGTGGAGGAGGCAAAACCCAGCGCTCCTCAGGCATTTCTAAGTATTCCAGCATGCAAAAAAACATGCAGAGAGCAAAAGATGGGGGGGAAGGAGGTAGAAGGGGAGAGAGAGGCTTTGAGCAGAGCAGGAGGAATTGGGAAGGGCACAAAGCCAGCCCCTGGGAGAGGCATCAGCATCTTCAGGTGCAAGACACACCCACAGGTGTCTTCATGGACATCCTCCACCACCAGAAAAGAGGGGCTGGGGCACCCAGAGCATGGTGCAGCCCTGCTCACATGCCTGCACGCACCCTCGTGGGCGCGGGGTGAGCCCAAAGGCGGTGATACAGCCCCCCCACCCATCCAATTAAGCAAAACTGGGGAAAACATGGCACGTTTTTTCCTGCATATAAACTGCAGACGGTGTGGCTTATTGCTACAAAAATGTGAAAGAAAAGTCACTGTTCCCAAAGCTGGTGGTGGGAAAACAACGTTGCTTAGAAACATCCCCATTAGTGCTCCAGAACCGTTCCTTTCTGCACAGAAAATGAATAAAATATGTAATTTGTTCCCTGAAAAAAAGAGGCTGTTTCGAATAACAACAAAAACCTGATGAAAGCGGAGACCCTTTCCAATTGCCCTCTCCCGCTGTAGCACATCTGACATCCTTCGCCTGCGACCTGCAGAGTGGGGAACAACAAAGTGTAATCCCAGGCTTTGGAGCTGTGATTGGCCTTAGCGCTTCTGCTGGCTTCAACCCGTACAAAACCCTCACTGCTTCAGCTGCTTCCTATAATAATGAACCCTCTAATCACACCCCACTTCTCTCCCCCATCAAATGCCAGAGAGACCTGCTCTGCCACCCCTGAGCAAAGGGAGCTGGTGGCAGTTGCAGACCCCCATCCAATCCCCTGCACTAAATTGGGTGATGAGGGGCAGCTATGACTCCCCAAATTTCCCTGGTTGTACCCTGCAAGGCGGGGTACCCTGCTCTGTGGGGAAAGGCCTGTTCCTCACCCCAGTAGAACATCTGTGGGGTCACCAAGGCATGGGGTGCCCTGTGCAAACCAGCACAGTGTGGCAGGGAGGGGAAGGGCCAGACAGGAGAGGGTCCATACTCTCCTGCCCAGCCAAGCTCTCCTCTCCACCATCACCCCGCCTTTCCTGAGACTTCCAGATGCAAAACCATTGGAAGTTTTGGGTGACATGCCTGTCAGGCACTGTGATGTTGGAAAGACCTACCCCTCCAGCACAGACCCTGTCTGCAGGGCTTTTGCTCCTCCGAATGCCTCCCAAGACACAAGACACCTCCTTAACCTGGCAATGCCAAACCAGAGAGCAGCAAAGATATTGAGCAAAACCACTCTGTATTTCTGAGTGTTCTGGGAAAACACACCATCTCCACGTCTCCTCACAAGTTTCTAAGGTGACCTGTCAGCATCTGCTCAGGCTCCGGAGCTTCCCACCTCCCCAGGGGAAGATGCAACCTCCTTCACTGAAGGGTGCTCAGCTCTTCCTAACATTTTGGAGCCCCATAAATGTTATTTGTCACGATTCATCAGGCGCCCCCAGCGTGGCTTAGTCTTGCTGTGAACCGAGGGTGAGGCAACATGGAGGTGTTAATTCTCTTCTTTAATTAACTTGGGTGGTTTTCTGCTTTGAAGGCTGGATTTCGTTTTGCCTCATCAGCTCAAAAAGACCCGCAGATTTTAGACAAGCAGTAGCTGCCCCTCAGCAAGCTCCGATGGCAGGAGGTTGTCTCTAAGTGGTGTGGGTGGGAAGAGAGAAAAATAATGGTTTCTGTCTCCCATTTTGCGAACAAAACACTTCACAACATGCACAGCAGTTTCCACTGAATTACCGCCCGTATTAGCAGTAATTGCAGTGATGCAGAATCGCAGCTTTCCACTGTTTTATGTATTTTAAACCCGTTTACTTGCGCAGAGATAGGGAAGCGAGGGAGGTGCGTGTGTCGCTGGAACACCTGCACGCCCTTGGCAAGCTTTGGTTACGGGCAGGTGCAAACCACTGTACCCCGCTTCGTTTTGGGTGACGCTACAAAAAAAAACCAGCGCAATACCTCACCAGTCGTGTTCGCCGCTTTCTGTTGATGCTTTCGACCGCCTGTGAAGTCAGCATCGCATTCTACCCAGAAAATGGTTTATTACAGGACAGGGCATCTCATCTCAGGAAATTTTTAACTCTGTTTTCAAATGACAAGAAGCACAGATGAACATGCAAAGCTGTAGCAGAAGCTGGACCACCATAGATGGCCCAACAGATACTTGAGTGAGCTGAAAACACAGATTTATTTCCTTGGTTAAGCACGTGCATTCTTAAATTTGCTTCAACATTCGGTCTTACGCTTGCAGCGCTTGACTGTGCTTATGTTTGCTGCTTTGCAAACTGCTTTGTAATCTCTTCTACCTAAGATGTTATAGGAATAAAATAGAATTTGGTTTTAATCAAGCGTGTCTGCAGTAGCACGGTGAGGGTGCACCTGGAGCAAGGCTGCTTTTCTAAGCTATTTCAGA
>JAOXNO010000052.1:9246392-9265017 GCA_028565335.1 Limnodromus scolopaceus
GGTTTTAATCAAGCGTGTCTGCAGTAGCACGGTGAGGGTGCACCTGGAGCAAGGCTGCTTTTCTAAGCTATTTCAGAATGGACATGGATGCTCCTCTGAGCATCTTCCTTCCCATCCAGGTTTCTGCAGCAGAGTGGCAGGTGGTGGCTGCCCTCTGGTCCCCATCGCACCAAAACGGGCTTTGGTGGATTCGGTGACTCTCCCCACTGCTGTAGCAGTGATGTTAAGTATTAGGTCAATGACACAAAATAGGAAAAAAACCCCCATTACTAGTGGAATAGCTTCAGAGGCAAAACAGAACAGTATTGATCAGCTGAGAAACAACAGCAGCAAAGCCAGGAGGTGGGTCCTGGGCAATGGAAGCCCCATCTCAGCTGCAGGAGGGGCAGCCAGCCCAGGCCCGCATGGCATGAGGGGACAAGCAGGTGCCTAAATGGCATCTGGCCCCTGTTTCTTGGCTCTCCTCACACTTTCCAACTCATCTCCCGTACTCGTAGGGCCACCGGGTGCGTAGGTGGTCGCTTCAGCTGAAATTCCCCAGGATTTTTTTTTTTTTTTTTTTGGCTGCAGCCTCAGAAAAAGTTGCGGATGACGCATTAAAATGTAGATAAGGTAAAATAGATGGGCCGCAGCCAAGCGCAGGGGCTGCCGCGCGTGGCTCTGGCAGACGTGCCAGCGTGCTCAGCCTCCCCGCGCGGGATCCGTGCCATCAATGAGGCTCCCGCATACGAGGCTCTTTCCCACTCCTTCCCGCCCGCCCCAGCTCCCGGCGAGCCCGGACCAGAGGCAGTTTGCCGGGCGGCTGGGTGCTGGCACCCGAGCAGAAATGGTTGTGCGAGATTGCTGCGACGGCAGCAGCTGCCATCTCTATTTCCAGCGTTGTCCCGGAGGGGAGCGCGGGGTGGGGGATGCCGGAGCGGGGGCAGCACTGGCACTGGTGTTCCCAGGGGAATAGCTCCGCCGGGGCGGGGAGGGGGGCCCCCCGATTCCAGCAACCGCATCCTGGAACGGTTCACAGCCCACGGCTCTCCTGCCCCCACCGCGTTTCGTCAGCCGTGGGACCCAAGGATGAAAGAGAGGAAAAAGAAAAATATTTGTCATTCTGCAGTGATACTTTTAAAGGGCAGAATTTCAAATGTCTGAGGGAAGTACTTTATCCTTGTAAAAACAAAAAAAAAATATTTCACAGTTCCTAAAGGATTTGAATGAATCAAGTTATTTCCAGAAATAAGGGAGGATCCTCCATCCCACCTCTGCACGGATTAATCTACAGCTTTCCCATCACCCTGCAGTGGTACCCGACCCCGCAGTGCTACAGATCTCAGGCATGGCAAAGACCTGGCAAACCTGGAACATGTGCCCAACCCTGTTACAAAGCCCAGGTCGATTCCCCTTTATTCATGTAGAAAATTAGTAAGCAAATCCTACCTGTGCGTAGGGTGCTGACTGTGCTGTCACTATTCAACACATCCCATAGGGCTGTAAATAATAGATGCCATTTTCTCTCATTTCAGTACTACTTCGGAGTGAAAGAGGCAAAATAAAAAATTTAAAACCCTGTCCCTGGTTTTTTCTTCCCCATCCATTGACCCACCTTGGAAAGTATTAGTCACTAAGCTGAAGTGATTGAATAAGCTGAAACTGGAAAACACATATTTTCTCCACAGGCAGGAGAGGCTAACTCCTACAAAATCACAAGACTAAGGAACGGGAAGGAATCTGAGCCGCCCCGGCCAAAGGCTGGGCACTCAGCACAGCCATGAGCAGGTCTGTCCCAGCTGCAGCCGGGAGCATCCACAGCAGGGTCAGCCTGAGAAAGGGAGCCTTTCGCTTCGGAGGGGCAATTTATTCTCACAAAAATATTTAGGTAAAAACTATTTGCATAAACTATTCTAAAAATAAGCAGGTTGAGGCAGGGAGACCACTGTGATAAATAACTGAATTTTTGCTTTAATTACTGTGCAGGACCTTGACCCTTTCAGAAAGAAAGGGCAGTTTTGACAGATTTTAACTACTTCTGAAGTCAGTTGCAGAGCAGTTTCACAGTCGGTGCAGCTGAAGCTGTGACCAGGCAGCGCTTGGTTTTTCTGGCAAACATAATGCCAAGAGGAAAATATAGGTGTGCCATGAAAGTTTTATAACTTCCTACCCCAAATATTTCTACAGCAGCTTCTTTGCCTACAGAGCACGTGCTTTCTGATGACTTACACAACCCCTTTGTGAGCAGCGTGCAAGCTGGGCGTACGTGCAGGCAATCCTTAGAGCCTCAGCCCAGCCATCCCCTTTCTCATGCCCTTTCTGTGCAAGGAGGCCATCTCATTTATCAAACCTGAGGTTCTCCAGATGCACTGCATCCAGCTGAATTTACGCTGCCGGCAGGCCCTGCGACAGACTCTGACGCTGCTGTTGCATGCTGCAAGCAAAAACTAGGCATCAAACAGGCACCAGCTTTCCTCTTTGGGAGCTGCAAGAGACAAGGCACCAGGACCTCGTTGGGGTGCCACATACAAAGGGCTTCCAGGAGCTTCAGGACTTTATTTTTCTATGTGCTGCTTCTGCTTCTCAAGCCCTGTGTCCCGTCAACTGTTTCTATTTGTTCTCCAAGCAGAGCTTTGCCAGAAAATAACTCCTGAAACTTTTTAGCGTGGTGGCTGCAGAGCCCTGACAGAGCACACAACCACCCCAAGCAAGGCATCTTGGACACCAGGCACTGCTCTCCACTCCCACCCGACTGCTAGGAGGTTTTCTACTGTTACAAAAATAGTTTGACAAACATTTCTAATATATTTGGATATCATGAGTAGCGAGTCTCAGTCTGCTGACGGGACAGTGCTGCATCTCCCGCAGGGGATGCTGCTGTGGGGAACAGCGGGGACATCGTGGTGGGACAGCAGGGCTGTGTGTCCCAGCAGCCACCCAGAGTGGGTCCAGCACATGGCAGACAGGGTACAGCCTGACCCAAAAGGCTCTCCCATCTCTCCTACATGCCCAGGGCCACCACGCTCTCACAGGGGCTCCTTCATCCTCTCTGCCTCCTCCAGTGGGGTGTACAGTGAGCACAACAGCGGAGGACATGGACAGAGAGCAGCATCTGAGCAACTTCTAAAATGGGTTTGTTCAGGAACAAACATCTTCAAACCCCTCCAGAGGCTCCCACCAAACACTGCTCTCTCCCCTGCGGAGTGATGGGAAACATCACCTGGACCACCCCAAAGAACAGTGCTGGGATAAGGGACACAGTAGCCAAATTCCACCTTGCATTAGCAAGATCCATCTGAACCATCCACTGACTTCACATCAGGTATCTACCCACCACTAAGCGCCACCAGATTTCGGGTTGTTGGATACGTCCCAAATACTGAAAAGCATGGAAGTTTTGCTGCAGAAACAGCTCTACAGAGCCCTCCCTCTCCTGCCACAGTGGTCAGCACAGGCTGAACCCCGGGGAAAGGGGAGATGTCCACTGACTCGTAGCAGGGAATACGTGACCCCAACTTTAACCTCTGGGCTCACACCAAGTCTCATGCAGAGAGTTTTCCTTCCTGAGAATTAATTTCTTAACAAACGTGTTCTACAGATGGTGGTTTATAATGTTAGTCTAAAATAAAAATAAGCGTGCTCAAAATTCAAATTGGATTTTGCCAAAGCAGCCATGCTAAAATAATACATTTTAAATAACTTAAACTGTGCGCTTCACAAGTAATTAAATTAGCAGTGTTTCTGCATTACATCTTTTCTTCCATCCATTTAAGCATTAGATTAATGTTGTCATGCAGATTTTAAATGGAAAATATCACACTGCGGGAAGGGTTTGGGATGAGCAGAGCGGAGCAGGATGGGGTTTGGCAGCTGATCCATCAGGAACCTGATTCAGCCACCACCATCGGTCAGGAGCTGCCCTGCGCTGCCTCCTGCCAGGGGTACAGCCACCAGCCACCACTGCCTCAGGAGGGGGGACCCCCATGACAGGAGGCACAGGGAGCAGGAGTTCTGGGACAGCCACCCACTGGTGACAGGGACAGTTGCCCAGGCTGCTCCTGTGCCCTTGCACTCCTGCCCTGTGCCCTGCACAGCTTCGAGAGGCTGCAGAGCTCGTCACCAGAATATGATTGCATTATTTGAAAGCTTCCTTAAAATACCATCATTTTGTTTCTGCTTAACAAACCCGACATGAAAAGCATGCTCTTTAAAACACCGTTTGTCCTTGAATTCGATCTTGTTCTACTTAGCTCACTGCTCTCTCTTGGGAGTAAAATGGGGGGGCTGGAATCAATGGCAGAACAAGTCCTGGCTTGTTGCTGTCCCCCTCCAAGTGCCACCGGCACCTCAGGACAGCATTCCTATCCCTGGTGGGACACAGACCCCAGGACAGGCAATCCAGCATCCCCAAACCTTGCTCCGTGGGGTCCAGGACACCACGCTGGGGGATGAGAAACAGCTTGCATGCCACGCTGGCTGAGGAATTGGGGACTATCACGATGTAGCTGGGCAGAGATGGTGCCAAAAGCTGACACCCATCCTCTGGACCACAGTCCCCGCTCTGCGCTAACGCACGAGCCAGCACCGCCCCAACCGGCTGCGTATTTCTCCCTGAGCTAAATCTCACTGGAGGATATATAACTAAGCTGCTGGACAGATATTTCCAAAGTCCCTAATAAATTAGAAACTTTTTAATGAAGAATATTACAACACTGAGAGATAACAATAAAAATCCATGTCAATTAACTAAAGTTGATGCGGGAGGTTCTTGGCCTGATTGGGTCTCCAGGGGAGAGAAGGAGAAACCCTGAGCAGGAGAAATCCCTCCACGGCATCCAGGGGAACCGGGCAGAGCCTGCAGACCCCGCAGTGCTGGGCATCGCTCCCTGGGTGGTAAAGCCACGTGCAGAAAGCTGGGCAGCAGCCATGCTCAGCTGGGCAGGCACCGCCTGGGCAGCCTCCTTTGAAAAAATAAGATGACTTTGCTTTATCTGAAACCTGGAAGAGGAGATGATACATTTTCAGTGCTTACACTCAGCCCAGCCATCTGCAAAGTCTTCATTTGCAGAAGAGGCGAAAGCCAGGGAGTGAGTACACCTTTGACGAGCTCCATGCACTATCCTACCTTTAGAGTTCACACAGTAAGTAAACTTGTATTCAAATCTAAAGCTCAGTTTGTCTGCGCTGGTTTTAACCCTGCCATGTTAAACACAGCTTTTACATTCACGTAATGAGATAAGAAAAATCCAGACCACACCGAAGCCACAGCCTTAGCTAGCAGCTACAGACTCCTGGAGAGCCATTAGGAATTTAAGAGCAGCAGAAATCCACACAGATTTTGTTTACCCAACTGGTTCCCTTTTCTCCTTCTTTGAGTTATTCCTCCCTTCTTTGTAGCCATTATAAGCTACAGTCCTGGGGGAAAACGCATTGTGAATTCAGTCTAAATCCATTCTTTTCTCTGGATTGGTCTTAATTTACGTCAATAAAATGAAGATCAGATGATGAGCCATAAAAATCAACCTGATGTGGAGAGCTACTGAAATAATATGTAATTTTATATCAAAATAATTGTGCCATTTCCATGTGAGTGCTTAAAACTACTCATAATTGCAGCAAGACTTAAATAAACCATGGATTCCTAAATATATACGGTAGTTATTATGGTTACTGGTTGTAGTACTATGCAAGGAAAAAGAAGACACAAGTCCTGACATACTGCTAAGAAATACCTGCTTTGACTTACACCCTTCGGAAAGCCTAAGAGCTTTATCTTCTGTTTCCAGACTAGTTTTGCAGCCCAAACCGACCCGTGTGTGCGATTCCAAACCTGGCAGGTTGGAAGTTTGCTTTCGACTCCTGTAAGCCCACACTCACCCCGGCTGCACAGCCAGGAGCGATGCACGGCGTCTGCATACAAAGCGTGCTCCACGGTGCAATTCTAGCGTTAATAATACCGCGCTTCTACGTAAGGAATTTGCACTTTAATAAAAGCATTGCAATTTCTGCTTCTAGCCCACGAGTCACCCGGGGTATGTTCAAAGGAGTGGAAGAAACCGCCAGCGGTCACGGAGGCGAAAGTCATTTTCCTGATGGTAATCACAGGTCTCAGACACGGCTCTGGGGCTTTGCAGGGCTCCGTCCCCCACTGGTTCCTCCTCCTCTCCAAGCGCTCAGCAGCTGCGCTGGAAACCTCTCAGGAGAGGGGGAATGCCTGTGGGATGTTTCCCAGGAGCAGGTTTGATCTTCTCCTTGCTCCGATGACCCTGGGAGGGAAGATGCCCGAGAGCATCACTCCCTTCCAGGCTGGGAACTGCCAGCCCACAGCACTGGAAAGGTTTGAGTTAACCATAGGATTTAGAGTTTTATACTTGTTATATACCTTAATTATGTTTGTCAGCGGATATTTATTTAGGCAGAAAAGCGGGATGAGGAATGATTTGTGCTGTAGTACTTTTATTGTGTTTTTTAATGTGTGTAATTGGTGTGCAGAGCCAATGGAGCGCTGCTCTGACCCTGGCTAAGTCAAGCCCGCAGCCGCCTTTCCAGGAGGGAGAAGAGAGACATCCCACCGGAGCCACCGCAGCAACACACCCACCGCTGCGATGCAGTGCATTAGCAGCTCTTCAGTAATGCGCTTCGACAAGAACCCACAATTTCAGGCACACAGTGAAGAAAACTGCCTTCGAACTGCTGAGGAATTTTTAGCCGTCAGGACGTAATGACCTCCGCCGGAATGTGGCCGGGGCACTGCCTCCGTGCCACCGGGGACGCTGGAAGGTCCCACAGCCTGCAGCCTGGCAAGCAGCAGCACCTGGGCAATGGGCCAGAAAAAATCCCAAGTAAGAACAGGATTGACCAGGCCACCCTGCTCCAGGCTTGCTGTAAGTGCAGGCACCCATGAGTCCGAGATGTACCCGTTGCTCCGGGACAAGGGAGCAGACAGGCAGCAGCACCTCCTGCCAGCTTGGTCTCCTCCAGACCCTTCATGCGTACCCGAGTTCACGCTGGAGTTTTGCCCACCAGAGCCGGTGATGAGCGGGTGGCTGAGCACTGCGGCACCAGCACTGGGGAGAGCTCGGCACCTCCTGGGTGGCCGGGAAAGGTCTTTAGTTGCTAAAGCTGCTCCAGACCTTGCAAAATGTGACATGCAATCCTTGCACATCCACTGCTTGGTGACCGCAAGAAGCTCTATCTCCCCTCCTGCAGCAGCAGGGCAAGTCCCCTTGCAGACCTGACCTGGAGGATGAGGTTCTGAGCAGCAGGGATGAGGTTCCCAGGCTGGCCTCCCCACACTTTAATTACCGCTGCCCATCCTCAGAGACCCCCCCCACAGTGCAGGTAGGAGCCCCAGTGTGGTGGTGATATGGGCATGGTGGCCGAGAGTGGCTCATGAGACAGAGCTGGGCATCCCGCATCAGGCAGGAGGGATGAGTGTCCCCTCTGGAGGACTGTGCCCGCCCTCTCTGCACCTTGCCCCAGGCTCTGCAGGACACGCATGGACTATTAACTCCACCAGCTTGCCTTTGCAGTTAAAATTTTTTTGTTTAGGCTCACACTGGAGTTAATGGCCAAAGCTGCCACCATCAATTATTTATAAACACAAATAGATAGTTGAGCTTCATAAATTGGGTCCCTCGTGCCCATGTGCGGGCAGAGCTCTCATAAAGGGCTATTTTTGAACTGCTGACAGCCCCAAATCGGCAGCGCAGCGGCTGGAGCCAGAGCTGAGCCCCAAGCCCCGGGCGGCTGAGCTCCATGACACGTCCTGGGCACAGACCAGGCTCATGGGGGGCCAGGGTGCTCTGGGGAGAGGCTTTGCCCCACGGCATCCGTGATGGCAAGGCTGCCAGGACCAGCACGGGAAGCCTGGTACAAGTCTCAGCTTGAGAAGTTGTTCTCTGTGGTAGTCGTGGATCAGAGCTGGCTCCACCTTACTGACAGCTTGAATTGGGCTGACAATAAATTTAAAAAAAATATGGCAAATTAGGAAGGAGAAGAACCAAGGCTGTGACCTTCGGATGGTCCAGAGCCTGCCAGCCCTCCTCCCACGCTGCGCATCAGAGGGAGGCAAAAATACATCCTTTGTTTTCAGCAGCGGTGCGGCAGGCTGCAATTCTCCAAGCCGAGCATCACAACTACATCATTTTCAAGGAAATACTTGAAGTGATCCCAAATGTTCTCCCCGAGCATCTGGGCAGGCTCACCAGCGGGACTGAACTGGAGCATCAAAGAGGATTAAAGGGAATAGCCCCTCTCCCTGTTGCCTTCCACACGCGGGAGGCAGCTGAGGCTGTCCCCGGCGGTGACAGCAGAGGTGACGGCTGGGGACGTCCCATCCGCCTGATGCCACAATCCGACAGGGAGGCAGCAAAATGGGATTTAGCAAGTGCAAAGCAGAGGTTTGCTCACACAAACGCCGCGGGAGCGCACCTGAGTCCTAATATTTGCAGATGTTCCCCAGTGAACATATTTATTCCTGCAAACTTGGTCTCTCCTATTCCAATTCGGGCTCTGAGCTGGAACGGGTCCAGAAACATGCCGTTTGATGAAAAGCCCCCCGAGCCGGCTCCTCTCCCGCCCCCACCCCTGTCACAGGCGTAGTGGCTGTCTCTCCTTTTTACGTAATCCCAGTGGCACCAGGAGTGCCTGGCAGCCGGGGGAAGCAGCGCCGGGGATGGGCAGGATCCCAGGAGCGGTGCGGGAGCTGCGGGCAGCCCTGCCAGGGGGGCAGTAGCAGCACTTAGGGCTGAAGCAGGGGAGCAGCTATCCGTATTTTTAGCATAAAACAAGGGGCAGCTTCGCTAGCACGTCATTTTAAGCAGCACACACTGTATAGCTTAGCATCAGGGACATAATTCAAGCAGAAAATGAATTGGGAAGGACTTCAGCTTCGAATGTAAGGGAGCTGAGGACTTTACAGGATTACTATTGCAGCCGTTGGGAAAAGCCTTTGGCTTCTCCAGCCACTGGATTTCCCTTAGACTGAGGAACCTGGCACAGAGATGAACACGAAATACCAGCTCCATCGCCGTTGGTAGGCGTCTTCCCTAACTAAAGGTTATCTCAATTCAGCAGCATCGCAGCTGAGCCTGGAGGTTTAGTCAGCTCTTCCTCCAAATTCCCCTTCATTTCTTCTCTTGGGAAAAAAATCAGCTCTAGATATGGAGAGATTTGGGAGCAGAAACAGGGATTAGTCATAAAGATAAAATATCAGCCTTGTCACAAACGAGATGCTATTCCTGATGCAGTTCCCCAGGCCTCGGGCAGCCAAAGCTGGAGGAGCCGTCAGGGCTGTGCTGAACACCAGCGGGAGAATTCAGCCCTCCTCATTTAAACCTTATCTAGAAATAAGCCAGAAAGGATTTACAAAGGCCCAACTTTGGAGGCTGCAGAAGCGTTTGTGTCATGTGGGTAGCAAAGAATTGCAATTACCCAGCGTGTCGGTACACTGATAGCGCCGGGAGCCCGTGGGAAATAAGCAGAGATGATAACTTCTGACAATTAGTACACAGCATCCATAAGCCTAACAAGCAGAAGCCACGACTTGGTAACAGGTCATGTCTCTAAATGACATGATCAAAGACACGTTTCCCTCAGTTCTGCTGAGGAGGGAAACTGAGGCAGGGACGTGCAATGGCTTGGACAGGACTGCAGGAGGGGAGTCACAGGGAGCTCCCGGCTGGCACCGCTCCACCAGCCCCTTCTCCACCTGCGGGAGGCTGCGGACATTGTATTAAAGGACAAGTTATATTTGAGAGTTGCCTTTCTTTGGGCAGGACCCCCCATTGTCCCCCAAATATTGCCCTCCCCACAGTTGGGGCCAGTCAGGAGTCGGGATTGTCACAACCCTGGGAGACCCCCGGAGCACTGAGCCTGCCCCAGCACCCCAGCTGGCTCTGGGAGATGTTAATCAGCGTTTCTGCTCTCACTGCAAGCACCGCCTGGACCGCTTCTGCTGCCGACACCGTGCTGGGGAGCAAGCGGCGGGAGCGTGCAATGCTCCTGCTAAAAGTTGGTCATGGCTGAACAGCAGGAACAAGCAGTCGGAAAGGCCAGGTTTCCGCTCGGGCGAAGCCTCTGGGTTACTTATCAACCATTCAAGCAACTCACGGCAAACTGCATCTGAGCATCCCGTTCACTCCGCTTCCATACACCCTGTCTGTGCAGTTCCTGGAGAGTTAATATGGAAATTTTCAGAACTACAGGATTGCCTGAACCAAGCCCTGCGCTGAGCTGCACACACACTTGAATTTCGTGTAACGGTGCTAAAGCCAGCTTGGCTTTGCATCAACCCTGATGACTGTGAAACCAGTGTAACTGCAAAACTGCATCCCAGTCCCGAACCACTCCCCCGCAGCAGATACGGCCAGCTCCACAGGACCCTCAGCCATTATTCCATGGGCTGGGAACAAGCACAGCTAAAGTTGCCTGGAGCCCTGTACCCCTCACCGCCATCCCCACGCCCATCGGTGACCCCCTTGCTCTAGCTGCTGGGCTGCTCTGCACAAGGCTGCTCATGGGGGCAGAGCAGCCCTTCTTGCAGTCCTGGTAACATCACCCATTAGTGGCTGAAAAGGGACATCCTGAACAGGCAGAAGCCAGCTGCCAAAGTCACAGAAATCCTTCTCATTTTCAGCTGAAGGCATGACAGAGAAGCTTATCAGCTGCCTACACTGAGCGCTTCAGACTGAAGTCACAGCTGTTCATTATATTTCCTGCCTAGGTTAGGAGGAATAAAAATCTGTAAGATGTATGAGGCATTTTACGAGAATGCCCATGATTTTCTTTTCTGCATTTTGCTTAAAATTGGCTTTGATCTCATCTTCACTAAGTGAACCAGGTAAAAAGTCAGTAAGCAATCCCCATGATAAAATGGTACCCAAGGCAGATCCTTTTTTCACTTCAGACAACGTACTGCTAATGAACTTTTCCTGTCCAGCCTCGGACATGCTTTGTTAATTGATTTTTCTGCTCATTAGTACCAATATAAGTTATATTGAGCAATTAATAGAAACCATCTTAACACCACTGTCGTAAATTCACAACGTTGTATATAATTGACCCAGGCAAGTGGGCTTTTGTATAAAATCACAAATATATATGCCTGAAAAAACATTAACACCCAAATGCTATTCAGTTATGCACAAGTTTCAAAATCTATTAATAACCTTAGTAGAGAGCTCCTCTGCAAAATCAGATGCATCCAGGCTGCAATTCTTTAGAGGCAAAGTAAAGAGCTATTACACTGCAAGGTAACAAAGAACCATACCGTGACCATACCTATATTTCATGCCCGTTTGCTTTGCGGTGGATTCTTTTAATGAAATGTGGTGCTGAGGGGTAAATGTCCCCAAACTGCGAGCAATAATTGCCACTGTCCGAAATTTTGCCCGGGCTGCATTGACTACGTTGGGGTTAGTGCTGTTCTGCTTGCTGATGAGTCTGTCTTCACCATTTCGACTCTTCAAGTTGTGGTCTGTGCAGGCGATGGACACTTGCATCGCGCCCTCGGT
The DNA here is from genome assembly GCA_028565335.1 of Limnodromus scolopaceus. Classification (NCBI taxonomy): domain Eukaryota; kingdom Metazoa; phylum Chordata; class Aves; order Charadriiformes; family Scolopacidae; genus Limnodromus; species Limnodromus scolopaceus. The sequence continues at coordinate 9,257,888 of JAOXNO010000052.1, forward strand.
ACCCCTTCAGCCACCGGCCGGAGCCCCCGGCCGCCCCCCCAGCAGCGCGGGGGTCGCTCCCAAAGGCTGCCGAGGAAAACCGCCGACCTTCAACTCCCAGAAGTAGCCGAGGCAGCGGAGGTGGGGTGGGGTGGGGGGGTCTCCGGGAGAGAGATGCCGGGAGGAGAGAAGCCCCGAACTTGACAAAGCAATGGCAAAGCGCAGGTTTCAGCTGGGATCTCCCTCTTGCAGTATTCGCTGCTGCTCAGGCACAGGCATCCATCCAGTCAGGTGCGTTCGGAAACATCAAGCTGTTCCTTCATGGTGAGCCCTCCGGCAGCAGCCGCCGCTCTCTCTCGCTCGCTCGCTCTCTCTCGATGCAGCCTTGCTCCTGCCTGCCGGCTTTAAATCGCTGCGGGCATGCTGCGAGCCCCGGCTCCCGCGCCCGCTGGCCCACGAACTGCTGAGCAGGCAGCCTCTGCCGGCCGAGGAACCATCCGCTCGCCAGCCGGTCTCTAAGGACCAGAGACATCCACGGGTTCTTCCTTTTTGCCCAGCTGCGGCAGCCCCGCTACATCCACACCCCCCTCCCCGGCCCGCCGGGGCTGGCTCTGCGGCGGCTTCCCGGGATGGCCCCGCCAGGAGCCGCGGGGAGCCCGGGAACGGGCCTCCTTTGTGCTCAGGGGGAAGGCAGCGGCTTCTGGCAGACGCCTCCCGTAAAAATAGCTGCCGGCATCGCTGAGCCAGGAGAAGATGTCTTACAGCGGGGAGCAATTCGATGTTAAAATGGGCTAATTGTGAAAAAAAAAAATAATAAAATAAAAAAAAAAACCCAAACCGGGGAGGGGAGGAGGGAGAGGAAAATGGCTCTGCTACAGCCTGCCAGTGAGTTAACACGTTAATCCCGTGTTTCTGGCACCCGGAGCCTCCGCCTGCAGACCCACGCTGGCAGCAGTGCCAGGGTTAATCGCCTCTCCCCCCCCCCAGCATCGCCAGCTGAATAAACCGCAGCGGTAAGTCTGCGAAGACGAACCGTCACCGTCCCTGTCCCTGTCCCTGTGCCTGTCCCTGGCTGCCGGGGGGGCTGCAGCCAGAGCAAGAAGCCCGGCGCCGAGCCCCCGGTGCCCACCGCCATGTGCCGCCTCTCCCGGGGCACTGGCTTTGGGCACTGAGGGCAGGGGCAGCCCGGGGAGCCCTGGGCTGGTGAGGTGCTTCCCAGAGTGGTGGGGGGGTGAGGCAGGGATGGGGGTGGTTTGGAGTCAGCCCCGAGACCCCTGTCCCTCGCTGCCACCCAGCAGAGCAGCCCTGGGGGAGGACAGGTGGTGAGCGGTGGTTTGGGCACACCCTGGGTGCAGACCCACAGGACAGGGTTGCCCACGGGGTGTACATGGCAGCGCAGAGCAGGCAGGTGGGTGAGGGCTGGGGTCAGCCCCTGTCCCTTCCCCAGCCCAGCACAGGCCAGTGGGAAACGTTCCACAGGGATTCCCCACACCCTACTCCTAAATCTGCCCTGGGACTCCCAGGAGTCTCCTCAGGCTCTCCACCCCAGCCCAGGTGAGGGTGGTCGCCTCATCCACCCACTGCAGCCCAGGCTGCCCTGGACCCTGTCCCCTTGGGGTGCATCTCCCAAGCTAGAGACCCCCCAGCCTCTCCAGTGACCTGCCAGGTGCTCCCCTGCCCAAGGCACACCAAATCGGAGCAGGAGCGCTGGCAAGAAGAGAGAAGCTGGAGGTGCTGGTGTGGCAATGACGACCTGTTTTGAACTCATGATGACAAACCTCTGATTTCCTCCCCTGCAATGGGGGCACAGCATGGTTTTCTCCCCCCACACCCATCCTGCTGAGGAGGGGGATTGTGAGAGTGGCTGGGTGGGCTGCCGGCAGCCAGCCAAGGCCACCCACCACCCAGGGTGACAGGGTGAATAGCTTCTGTCGATCTCATTGCAGTTCGTTCATCTAATGGCTCATTAATGCTTATGCAGCACATTTCTTTAAGGTTGATCTGGGGGGGTGGAAGTCAGAAAGCTAAGTAATAAGTAGCTCAGTTAACCCCTGCGAGGCTGCGTCTCAGACACAAGATTTAGCTTTGAGAGAGTTTCCAAAAATCTAATCAGCGAGTTAGAATTATAGATCACAAATAAATGCTGATAAATACCCAGAAAAGAGCGTATCATCTTGGGACACAAGCCTTGGGGTCGCTGACACCAAGGTGTCCCATGATGGGGCCTTATCCAGCACATCCTCCATGTCTCCATGGGACCAAGGGATGCAGCTGGCGCATTGGTGGTGGCGCCCACGGGGCTCTGCCTTGACAGCGCATCCAGCCCGACACAGACTAAGCACCCATTCGGCTTCTGGAGCCCAGCTTTGCCTTTCAGAGTCCAAAGCAAGATTGACAAGACCGGGATAATTTCTCTTTCTGATGGACGTACAGTATCCTCTTGCTGGGCACAGATATTTCAAGAATAAGATATATTTTTACATCTTGCTCTATATGCGTCTAAAGAGGTCCCGTCACAGCTGGCAGCTGGCTGTGCCGGTGCTGCTGAGCAGACTGACTTGGTCCTGGGGACGTGCCTGGGTACCATCACCCAGGTGGTGATCCTGGTCGCCATCCCAAATGCCACTGCTGCCCATGCCCTCGGGTGTCCAGCCCAGGAAGGGACAGAAAGGGACAGTCACGTTCTGCACTGGCACATCCTGCAGAGCATATTAACTCAAGCTGCTTAGCTTCAGAGGGGTTACAGTCTCTGTCACAGAAATATGTATTTAAATACGGGATTTATTTCATTTCTCTGAACAAGATAATCACTTCTAGACTAAAATGTTAGAATAACGTAATTTTGTATCATGAAAATCCTGAGCTTATAAAACAAGAGGTACGTGACAGCCTCAGTGGAGGAGGGTGCTGGGGTGCGGTGGCAGCTCAGACTGAGCCACGGGCCCCTGGCCAGGCTCTCCGTGCCGCTCCAGTGCCACCAAACCGCCACAGACAAAGCTATTTGCCAAGACCTACGTATGCATTTCCCCCCCTGAGGAAGATGACAATCGCTCATTAAACAACTTGCTCAAAATGCTTCATCAAGCAAATCTGGTTTAACACAGATGCTCACAACCATGCCAGCTTTGCCTTTCCTGTGATCCCTGTTAGCCCCCGCCCCAGGATCCATCCTGGGGTTCAAAATGAAGACAAGAGCCAAACACAGACGAGCGGGATGCTCTAGGCAAGCGCAGAAGCCAGGAGGTGTTTTGCTCCTACACAAATACACGTCTCAAGCCCTGGACAGTCTGTTTCTTTGCCCAGGACCTTTGCAGGGGCGGGATGATGAGCACTGCTGCGGCGAGCAGAATGGAAACTTCCAAAAAGGAAAAAAAATATTTGATTCAGCGCCGGCCTGGTCCCTGCAGAGGCACGGCAGGGAGCTGGGGCCATGCAGCCCAGCGGTGACGGGCGAGCCCTTCCCCAGTGCTCCCCACAAGCAGGGCTGGCAGCACTGGGGGCACAGGGGCTCTCTGCTCCCGGGGCCGGGCAGCAGCAGGGCTCTGGCTGTAAGGAGCGGGGAAAAGATGCTTCTGCAGTCCAAAGCATAAAAATAAACCAAGTTCAGTCTGGGTTGGATGAAACATTTCAAGCTGATACAGACACGGGCTCTGGCACGGCTCAAGCTGAACACACTGATTGTTTCTTTCTTTTTTTCTTTCTTTTCTTTTTCTTTTTTTTTTTTAAATTCCACCTTCTGGTAAAGCAACTTTCAAACTTTATGCCAAGCCTGGCTTGAGACTTTGCTTCCTGACGGCTGCAGTCATGGGCTGTTTACACTAATTACTCTGCCGTGCCATTCTACCAAAGCAGAGCATTTCACTGGACAAATACCAATTAACATCTTTTTCGTTTTATTAAATTTAAGCTGATTGCCAGCTATACCTGTATTTTCGGTAGTGCCAATATGCTGTATATGTATTCTGGCAGGCTCTGTCAATCTTTTAAGATGACAGGTCTTAATTTCATGCCCTTCTTTGTGCTCAAACCTCAGGAGCAGGTTGTACTTGCGATAGCCGCAAATGTTAATTAAGCAACACGCGCTGCACAGGCAATGAGGCCAAGCCAACTAGTGAGCATGGGGTAAAAGGTAGAGCAGATGACCTCTGCCTCCATCCCTGAGCCATTCATGCTTTACCAAGTAAAACCTTTTTATCAAAGAAAACAGGGTTTTTTTCATCACCAGCTGTAAAGTTCATGTTTCTACCTAAAAAAGTGGAAGTCTTTACTGATCTATATGCAATCTCATCTTTTACGTAAATAATCTGAGTATTTCTCAGTCTTAATCTTAATTTCCTACAAAATTGTCTTAGAAATTTTGAGTGCTGATAAAACGAATCTGAAGAGCTGGTAAAACAAATCTGTCCCAGTCATCTCCCTGGGACGAGGCACTGGGGCTCTGTTCCTGAGCAGGTGAGTGCCCAGGAAAGCTGCCCAGCTCTCTGCACCCCCCTCACCGATGCAGAGACCTGGGCAGGTACCCAGCTCCCCTTTAATCCCATTTTTGCTTTGTAAGGGAGTGGGATTGGCACATCTGCGAGGGCACACGGGGGCCATGAGCTGGGCAGCGACTCTGGGATGTTCTCAATGAATCACAACATTATTAGGGCACTTTTTCACCTTATTTCCATCGGAGGTTTAGGCACCGTGGAAGACGCTCCATGGTGTTTGGCTGCAGGTTGCGGTACAGAGGAGAGCTGGACACCAAGTGCATACAGCCAGTTACATAAACCCGCATCCCTGCACACTAACCAGCAATCCAGGTCACCAATAATGATGCCATCTCAGCTGGTTTAAGCTCTTTAACTGAAATTATTCAACCTCGACAGAAGCCATCAACTTAATACAGCAGCGAATGAAGCACCCGTCAGTGCCAATGTCAGCTGAGCCCCTCGGCAAAGTTTCTTTGCTAGAAGCCTCCCTTTTTAGCAACGTGTCATGGTTTAACCCCAGCCAGCAACCAGGACCGTGCAGTCCTTTTGTCTGCATATACACCGTCTGCTCATGGAGGGACTTTGCCAAGTACCATGGGTGGGCCAGTGTCCCTGCCAGACGCTGAGGACCTCGTGTGAGCTGGGGACAGCAGTTGCCACTGAGCAAGGTGACTGGGATGTGAATCTGGATGAGCCCTGGGGTGTTGAGCACCACTACGCCTGCCTGCCAGGGGCTGCGTGCCTGTACCCCGCAGCTGAAGCTTGTGCTGGCCCTAGGGCAGCATTCCCACGGCAGGTATCCATGGCACAAAGCAGCTGTGTGCTGTTCCCTCTGGGGGCTGCTGGTTGCCTGAGCCCCATCTCCTCCAGGGCATCCCTTGAGCCAGGCCCATGGGTGCCCCCAAGGGCTGTGGGCAGGGACACAGAGCCCTTGGAGGGGGAGGTAGCTCAAACTGCTTTTGTTCCCGATACCACCCCGATGCTACACGTAAGCAGAAGTTTGCAGTTGTCATTGCTCCCGGTGGCCGTGCAAATGACCAGCGTTGCATCACCACTGCATAATTACACGCAGCATTAAACGCAGAGTCTGAACCGTTTTCCCCGGTGCCGCAGAAGCAGCCTCTCCCCGCCGGCAGCTTCCCGGTCTGGGCTGACAGCAGCCCTCCTTATGGGACCTCAGCCAGGTGTCTGTAGAGGAGCCCCCACCAGCACCCTGCAGGCCAGCAAAACTAGCACCTAAACTGGCTTTTGGGTGCAAAATGGAGCACAGTACCAGCCACTGTATCACCCTGTAGAAACCTCTACCCTGGCAGGTTTCCCTCTTTGCTCCCTACGGGAAAGGACCTGCCCTCTGCACCCATGGCCAGAACATCACCAGGGACCAGGGAGATGCAGCAGGACAGAAAAAAAGTCACCACTTCCAGCCTAGAGGCACATTAAAAATACGATTTCAGTGTTCATGATAGAGTTTTAATCACATTGGACATTTTGACAGGCGCTCAGTGGGACTTTGCATGAGATATAACTGGATCAGCCAGACTTCAGAAAGCCGAATGGAAGCACCAAAAATTCATCTGGCAGTACCATGTCAGCAGGATTCTGCTCCAGAACCAGGGTCTGGGGAATGCAGAGTTCTGCCCCTGGAGCTTTTCCACCCCAAAATTTTTCTAACAGACCAGACCTTGCTACTGCAACCAGAGTCTGCCCACAGCTGCCTTTCCAAAACCCAGAGCAGATGTTCTAGGTGGTAGTCTCCAAGACTGGCTTTCATGAGAATTATGTTAACACACTGTCACAAATCCTTGATTTTCAGACTGCCACAGGATAACTCTTCCGCAGCACAGCAGGATGCACTCAGGGAAATTCTGTGTTATGCCCCAATAAAAGTTTCATTGGGCCATAAAAGCTCTGATTATAAATACAGCCCGTGCGCATCTCAGTCATTTCAACTCCATCTCAATAGCTGTTTGAAAACAGGTTTCCTGCTGGGCTAATTACTTATGATTGCAGCAGTTCCGTTACATCTCCGTAAATTGGGCTGATATGGACACTGGCGAGATAACGAGTGCTGCCACCCAGGAAAGCGGGCAGAAAAGCCCAGGAGTGAGCTGGTGTTAGGATGCATCTCCCTGAAGGGCTTTTATGATATTAATTTCAATTAACAGCCGAGGCCCTGCTGCAGTGGGATGCTCACCCACTCAGCTGAGGAGTGGTCCCATCTGAAGCATCAGCGACGAACCCCGCAGCGATTTGTAGCTCTTTCAGGGCGTATCTAAACCCACAAGGAACATTTATTTTTGACAACAAAACTGGAAGCTTGGCAAGAAAATGAGCTGCATAACAAAAGCACTGCGCTTATCTAGCAAACAGTCGTCTATTTTCACTGGTTTCACATGAAAAACTTAATTTGCATTTGTAATTGCACTTGAGGAAGACAGATCAAAATTCCCATTAAATGCTTTTTAGTTAAAACACGTCATTCTGGCAGGTTTTCAGCCCAGCCCAGGCTGCCTCTGATAGCACACAAGATCTGTTATCAGCTTCAATATATTCATCAGTGACCTGGACGAAGGGATGGAATGTACCCTCAGCAAGTTTGCCCATGACACAAAACTAGGAGGGGTGGCTGACACCCCAGAAGGCTGTGCCGCCATCCAGAGAGACCTGGACAGGCTGGAG
>JAOXNO010000052.1:9265117-9283511 GCA_028565335.1 Limnodromus scolopaceus
TATGATACTATGATTTCAGCCCCATGCCCGCCGACTGGGCTCTGAGGGCTCCATCCTCCCAGAAGAGAACAAAATTGGGAACGTACCAGCATGGGCAAACAGAGCCAGGCTGCTGGCCCTGCTAACTCACGCAACATGTTAATGCCAGGGTATAAATAAGGCAGCATCGTCCCAGTCCTGGGGAGACAAGTCGAGCAAAACTGTAAAAGCTGCCCTACTCTTACACAGGGATAGTCCCCAACATTCGCATTACAGATTCTTCAGGATGTGATGAAACGATAACCAAATCAAAACTGGCATGAAAAATACACTAGCTTTGCTTAATTCTAATTAGAATTGAGCCAGATGCCAGCAGGGTAATAAATGTGTGAGACGGCTTCCCTGCAGGCAGTGCTGCAGCGGGTTTCTGCTCTGCCAGAGCAGGAGCTGAGCTCCCACAGCAGAGACCCTCAGCTATGGCCTCGCCCCAGCTGCCCAGGGTGCCCTGCAGAAACAGGGCCTTAAAAATAAGAAGCATTGAAGACAAAAATTCACCTGTTCCAACTTCCTAAACCCACCAGGTTTCAGAGCCCTCCTCTTTTCTTTTTCTGTATGCATTTATGTATGATACATGCAATCTGTACATGATACAGAGATCCACTCACAAACTCCCACTTAATTTCCAAGCCCCCCGGGTGTCCAAGGCACCCACTTGCCAGCCCTGCGGATGCTCATCGGCTGCAGCAGGAGCACCCACCGAGAGCCGACGGCACCTCTGGTACAGCCGCAGGGTACCGAGGAAGCTGCCTGCTACCAAAGAGCTTTGTGATAGTCACCCAGCTCTACACAATATTAAATAAATTGTCACTTAATATAACGTGAAAGAATCAATACTGAAACTGAGACCCAGAGCTTTCTGTGTCTCACAAGGGGGATGTAACCTACTGGGCGCCCAATTCAATTAATCAGTCGCTTATCCCTGCAGATGGAAAACATCCACCAGCTTATTGCCTTTCACCCTATTAGCTGCACTACTCCCCACTCCAAGCCAGGTAATTTCATTTTTCCATGTTATCAGTTTCATTTCTCAGATGACTGAAAGCCAGTGGCTTACAAGACGGGCTCCAGAAATTACCATTATATTAATGTATTGTAATACATTGAACATGATGAAAACACTTAGAGCTGCACTTAGAGCTCCACTGCACAGTACAGGATGATTTCCTACTTTTTTTTTTTCCCCTCTTGAGGTGGGACTGAAGGCCCTGACATGGATATCCCACTTACTGAGCAACGTACCCCAGGCCCGGAGGAGAGGAGCATCCCCAACAACAGCAGCGTGGTCCTGGGGACCCTGGCAATATCCTCAGACACACAGGGTTGGTGTGCCAGGCTCAGGGACACCAGACAGCAAGTGGTGACAGGTTGTTCACCACTTTTCTCAATTCTGTTGTATTTCAGGGGTTTTAGAGGGAAGTCTCTCTCCCGGGGCAGCCCAGTGGGGCAGAGCCTGGTCCAGGGGCACCGAAGGAAGCGATGTTGGCCCCATCGCTTGCCCCGAGCACAGCCCGTGGCTGCCGGCCACAAACCTGCCTCCCTGCAGCAGCTGTTAAACAACAGCAGCCAGATTTTCTACTATAAAAATATAAAATAGTTAAAGGAAGGTGAAGAGTTTGAGAAATGCACTGAGGTTGGCAGCTAGTGGCAAACAAGTGGTTTTCCAGTTTGCCATACTCATATTCTAGATCACGTGTCCAGAAAATGCAGATCTTTCCCAGCCTGACCTGACTGATAAATTTATTCAGCCCAGGCTGTGTTCTTCCAGCCTGTCTGTGCTTATTGAATAGTAGATTTTAGGCAATTATGTATACCATTCTGTTATCCATACACGTCAAATATCACCCAATCATTACTTGTAACAGCTTAAAACTCTAAATTAACTTATATGAAGAAATATGTTGCTAAGATCTCGGTCTTGGATGCTGAATAATACACAACTCCATTCTGCCCTTTTCCGGGACACACTATAGCAGATGGATGACTAATTATCATGCAATAACTTCTGAATCTTTGAGATGAGCTGGCAGAGGGTCAGAATCAAGACGAGCTATGGGAGACTGCGTTTTTTGCAAAACTTTCTTCCAATGAATACCCCTCCAGCAAACATCCCACTCGCCCGGGTACCCTCAGCTTTCACTCGAGCGGCATCCTTCTCCAACCAATGTGGGGACCTGCGCTTTTTTGCAAGGAAACTAAATGAAAACAGTTTCCATCAGTGATTATCTTATATAAACCGATACTGAACAATAAGCACTATTGAAATATCACCTTCCCAAATCGTACTTTTTTTTTTTTAAAAGGGTTTCCATTCTTCTCCAAAGGTTCTCTCTTTCAGCTGCAACAGCATTTCTAATTATTAAAGTACGTGGCACAGACTGAGAATCCCATCGGCTACATCTGGCAAAACTGGCACAAGACCTCTCACCCTGCATCCAAGAGAAGTTTCTCCACATTGACCAGCACTCCCAAAATAATGAGAGGCATCTGTTGGAATTAGTCATTGAGGAGAACTGTCACATCACCCAGAACAATGTCATTTGCTGAAATGCAGCAGATTACTAAGAAGTGATCTTCAGTCCAATTAATTTTATCGTTGCCTTTTCACACTGCCAGGCTCCTCTTTGGGGAACGTGATACAGCAAAAAGTGTTGCGTCAGCACTTCCTCCGTGACTTCGTTACTAGCCTACATTGCTAGTTAAAAAAAAAAAAAAAAAAAAAATCATCATTTCAGGTCTTCTAGAATCTACTTTTCACCTGAACAGAGTGACTTCGCCCACGGGGAGGTCTTGTCAGAGCAGGCTTTGGGCCCATTTTGTGTTGCCCAGGCATGAGGGCAGAGAGTTCTGCTGCTGGGAAAGAGCCAGGGGCTGCAGAAACTCTTTAGCTCCCTCATTTTCCCTCCACTCTCTTTGGACTAAGGGGAAAAATATTGCTATTGTCACCTTCAGAACCCTCTGCAAAGACTTTTTAACTTTTATTTTCGCACCCAAGGCAGGAGCACAATGTACCTCAGAGCAGCATAATGTCATTTTAGTAAATTAAATACAAGGCGCTGTCAGGTCTTCAGGTGATCTCCAAGCAATGCCAAGCATTTCCAAGCCAAGGATCCGCTGTACTTCCCAGGGCCAGTGCTGGCCGGGCAAGTAGTCCCTGATCTCCAAGCACATCCCAAACGGTATCGAACAACCACTTTCATACTGGAATGGTGCCCATTTAATTAACAAAACAATTCACAAGGGGATCGTTACTTATTGCCAAATGCATAAACGCTCATTAAGTCCTCAGGGGAAAAGAACGATTACTCTTTGCAATCTATGGGGTGTCTTTTTCAGCAGTGAAAAATGTGCATTTCTTCACCCAGGCTGGGATGGGCAACCAAAGGCTGTCGGGGAGATCTGCTTACCCCACCTGCAGCTGGACAGCCAGGATAAGCAGTGTCCCCCAACAGCCGCACTGGGCTGTATTTGGGCACACCAAGGACCCCCGTATACTTCACAGACACCTCAGGAAAAAATAGCAATGGTGCTCCCGGAATTACAGAAATGCTGTGTTGTCTTCTGGAGTCTTTCTGGCACGGGATGAAGCCAAATAACTATGAAAGTGCACACTGAAAACAAGAAGAAGAAGAAGAAGAAGAAGAAGAAGAAAAAGCTTATCAGGCAGTAGCAGGTCTGCAGGAGGCAGTTTAGCCATGGGAAAAGCTGCCTTTCAAGTCAGCATCCCCGGGCAGCAGCACAGGGCAGAGCCGGGGGGAGCCCGGCTGCCCACAGTCCCACCCAGGGGGCCTCTGCCTGGCGGGGAGATGAAATAGAAAGGTGGTCAAAAATAGAAAGGTGGTCACTTCAGGATGGGGAAAAAGACTGAATAATAAAAATACATTTCAGTTGATAATTTTGGCTTGCTTAAACTGTAAAAAAAAAAAAAAACAACCCAACTTCTGATTCAATGGCAGGTGCAAAGACTCACCCGGCTGATCTCCGTCGCTCGCTGAGTGTGCAGGGCTGATGTTGGTGCCCCCAGAGCTCACCCAAACCATTTGTACTTGCACTGACACGACAAACTGCCCAGAAGAGAGGAGAGCTGATGACTGAAGAAGCATCCTGAAATACTGTAGTTACGTTCAGTATTTCATAGCAGACAGCACTAGAAATTATATGTAGAAGTCCCAAGGACAGGATGCCCAGGAGTTCCCCCCACCCCAGCGCTGCTGCAGGGCACATGCTCCAGCTCTGCCCCATGGAAGATTTGTCACTCCCGTGTTATTTATTGGAGTTGGACCCAGGAAGCAGCCACAGCCTGGGGCTGTGCTGTGGGGCAGCCCCACAGCGACACCCCAGGAGCCAGCACCCTCTCCTCCAGGGCTGGCATCAACCGTAACCTAAATCTCCATCTCCTTCCCCGAGCTGGCAACTGTGTCCTGATGCTGGAGTAATTCTGAGGAAGAGGAGAGAACTGCAATCCATTGATGAGGGGTCCCTGCACCTGACAGCTCTGTATTAAAATTAAGCTTGATTGGAATCACATCACAGCTTTGCCCTTTCTCAGACACTCTTTAATTCCACTAAATTCTTCCCGGTATCCCCAGGTCTCAGAAAGGCACTTTTTATCCTAAATGTTTTGATCTTGGAATCTCCTGGACTGGACAAAATATCACATTTCCAGAAAAGTTTTCTCTTTACATTACCCCAAGCTTGCATGCCCTGCAAATTCTGAATGCAGTGAAAATTCTCTAATAATAACTATCAGTGTACAAACTAGGATTAATAGCCAAGAGAGAAAATAAAGGGAATTATCTAAGCAAAGACTGGGCCATCAACCTGCATTGCCGGGGTGGGAAAGGGGGATTTCTCCTCATACTGGGAGCGCTCCAGTGGGAGGGATGGGGATGCAGCAGGAGATGTAATTATAGGAAGAGAGAAAGATGTTGGAAGGGCAGCTGCCATGGTGTTTGGTTATTTATTTCAATTAAGCAAAGCAAAAGACTTGCGAGTGCATGAGTTTTGGATTTGTATTGAAGACTGAAATCCATTTTTATTCCACCTGAACTGTGGCCATCTGCGGTGCCAGGCGCAGAGTCAGCATTGCTGGACCACACACCATGGCCAGTGGGACAGTCCCACTCTCAGCCTGGCATTGAAGCTAACCTCTTCTAAGCCTGGGTTTATGATCGTTTCCTGAAGGATGGAGCCCTGAAACAAACCAGAAACAGCTGCTAGAAGGAGGTTCAGCTGGGATTTTCCTAAACACCCCTCTTTGATCCACCATTCAGCAGTTTGTGTCAGTGCAACGTATGGCGAGGTCCCGACCTCAGCAGACCCCAAAGTCAGCCCAAAGTAACCCACATAAAACCTGTTTTAACCAAGACCGCACAGACTGAGCTTCATCCCAGGGCACGCACACAGACTGCAGACTTCGAGCCTGTATATAAATATACCCATAAATATCCCAAACTTTCCAGTCAGCCCCCTGGAGAGATGCTGGATCTGATCTGCAGCACCGACGCCGCTGCGGGGAGCAGGCTCGGCAGGCAGCACCCTGCCCACGGAGCTGGGGATTTATTCAGCATCTGGCAGCGCCGGCTTTCAAGCCGGAGTTTGACAGGAGCAGAAGGTGTGTGAAAAGCAGCAGCAAGCGTGCAAATTCCTGCTGGGCACCGGCAGGAGCTGCCGTTCTGCACACACCTAAGGGTCAGCTGGGATTTACTGCTGGGGTGGTGAACTGGGAGGACAAAACTTGCTCTGTCTTCCACCTGCGGCACGGGGACCTTCCTACTGGAAGGCGTGAGTAAACCTGGAAGTGCCGACGGGGTGATGCTGAGCTTTTACACGGCTTTGTCACTGTTGGGAGCTTGTGTACGTGTGTGTGTGCGTACACGTGTGTGCAGGCACACGTGTGTTTCTGGTTGGCAATGGCAGAAAGCAGCAGGATGAGGTGCCAGCACCGTTCGAGCAGCTAAAGAGCTCCTCCTGCTGAAACCCCACCGGGGAGATGGGGCTCACGCTGCACGCAGATGATAGGTACTGTTCTTCCCCAAGGAGTAAAATGGGATTTCTTACTTCAAGGAGGAAATTCCACACTACAGACGCTGTACGCACATGAGGCTACCTCATCCACATCCTCACACGCAGCCCATTGTTTGCACCCAGTCCTTCCCCATTTGTGCACGGGGGAACCCTACAAAGAACCACAGCAAGAAGCCTACAAAAATTATGCAAACAACAAGAAGCAAGTGGAAACTGAAATAATTTGGAAAAAGCATGGACATGGGAATATCTGCCATCACACTGTAATAGATAGAAAGCACTACAGTTTGAACAGATTACAAAACAAAACAAAAAAAAACCACTTACAGAAAAATTACACTGGCTATTAGAAAAGGGACACAGCTGGATGCGGCTCTATAGATCAATCTGCACAGGAAAACATTAATGCTGTAAGCTATATCCCAATAAACATAATGCAACTGTGCTCTGAATTGAGCAGATTAGGACGGGATTACAGTGCACAATTATAGGACCACATCAAATGCTCTCATATATTTCGCCATCTAAAGATTAGATATTTTAAAGCTTTGATGCTTGAAATGAACCTGACCAAGGGAGCCAGGAAGAGCAGCTACAGCAAAGTGGTCATTCCCACATTTACCTCTCTGTAGCAGCCCTGTGGGGGTATAAGCACGACCCCAGAAGAAGGGACAAGGGCTGAAGAGTGCGACCTGTCTGCTCAGCCCCTGTACATTGACCCATCTCCTCTCGCACGGCACAAGCAGAGTCATACTGACGCAGAGCAAAGCATCCCCGCGGACCAGCCAGACAGCCCAGACAATGGCCAGGAGCGGGTGCTGGGAAAGGATTATAAAGGAACTGAACAAAAATACAGTAATGCCATTCCCAATATATCATCTCGGCTTTCTGCCATCTGCCATTTAAAAATTTGCTGCTCTTTTGTATTTAATAGCCTTGCTTTATACCCCATAATATTTTGAACACGCTCATACTTCCAGCATCCAAAACATCCCATGACAATGGGATTCCCAATTTCATTAGAAGATGCAGGGAAAGCGTTTCCTATGTTTTAAGCCTGTTGTCCAGACATTTCATTTGCATTCCCCCTGGTTCCTGCATTATGGGAGACAGCAAGTTACTTGCTACAGGCTGTTCCTGATTTTAAACACATCTGCTGTAATCCCTGTCAATCATCTTTTTCCTAAGCTAAAAGCCTGCTTAATCGCCTGGTGCAGGGACAATCCCATCACTCAGAGCCCTCTGTTTTCTGTAGCCCAGCTTACTGTCTCAGTTGGGAACGGGATGGCCAGCACTGACCACAGGTTTTGAATTGTCAGCTCCCAGAAATTTATTTTAAAAATTGGTATTTTGCTGTTACACATTTTCTAAAGCGGTGTTTGCCTTTGTGTCTACCAAGAGCTGACATAACTCAAAGATGGAGGGAGATGTTTCAGCAGTAGTTCTTCTGCAGGAATGTTTGATCTTTTTGCCCCTGGTGGTCAGTGCCTTCAGTGGTCACCACAAAATCCTGGTGCTCACCAAAAGCCTTTTGCTATTTCAGGGTTTGACCCTGTTACCCAAATGACATAACTGCCTCAGTAAGGTTGCCAAAATGGAGAGCCTTTCTAGTAAGTTTAAGATCTTTGATCTTTAGTGATGATGTAGTTGAAGAACGACATTCATCCTGGCGCTGCAGACTGCGTATTTCACTCCCTTATTGCTTTTCCTGACACAAACTTGTACCACTGTAAGACACACACCAAATTAGATATGCAAATCACAGCCTTTTTGCCAGCAGTTTGCCCCTAGAGCTCTCCGATATTTTCCCTTGCTGTATTTAGCCACAGTAAGTACTCTCATTTTTCAGAATTAAGAGATATTGGCTATCTGGTCACGGCATTATTTATATTACCAGCACGAGCCACCTCCTGCTCCTCACACATCAAATGAGACCACAGGCAATTTGGGGAAAAAGAAAAAGCTGAGTGTGAGGGGGTTTACCATCAGTTTGACAATTTGCAGGTGCCCTCTCCTCCCCGCAATCACCGTGCCCAGCTCGTTGCTGCACCAGCTGAGCACTCGCTCTGTGATGGTAACATTACCCATTGCAAGCAGAAAAGAAAAAGCAGCCCATCCTGCAAAGGGCGACCTGCTGGCCAGTCTTCATACAAGAGCTTCAGCTTGACAATCCTAAATTTCAAGTTTTTAATTAGCTCAACCAACAAGAGCAACATAAACTGGGTAGAGCATCACAGCACTTTCTCAGGACGCAGGAACTCCTCAGGACAGCCTGGGGGGCTCGCCCCAAATGAAGTAAGTTTGCTGGGGGCTCGTGTGCTGCGGGAAGAATCCATCCCCCCTGAACAAAACCCCGACTAAATATAAAATAGATAAAATACAAATAGAAAACTGTAGCCCCAGCTCCAAAGGCTGCTGCATGGGTTAATCCAGCAGCGCTTCAGGAGTCCATGACCTCCATAAATACTTTCCACATATAACATTTGCCAACAGCGTGTTTTGCAAAAGTTGCCTGGGTGCTTTTGCAGACATATACATCTAACATTTCACCTCCGGGCTCTCAAACTGCAGCTGCCCAAGCACAGAGATGCTATTTTAACCATGCATGAGCAGAATATTGAGAGGTTTTACAGTCACAGCTTCCCAGGCGCGAGGACAGACCCAGCCTGCGCAGTTCAGTCTTTAAGACCTCAAACCCCAGCAAAGTGTATATGGAAGGAAGCCGTGCAACAAATACCCTGTTGGATAATAAGACGCCAAATTGGCTTTACAAATGGCGTTTCGTCTGAGAGAAATACTATTGTCATCAGAAACAAACTGAGCTCATGCACTGCTCATGCACTTTAGGTTATTCAGTAATAGGCTGAACTAAGCTGTATTTGCTAAAGCAATGAAAGGAAAAAAAACCAACATATCATCCTATAAATAAACCAGCTTATGAGTATTTAGTAAGTGTTTCTTGTTAATAATTCAGTACTTCCCACATATAATTAAATGCTCTTAATAAAACAGGAGTTTTTTTATTGGGCTGACTTTAGACTAGACCTATGGATATCTGAAGAAATATCTGGAAGGCAAAACAAGCCATGCTGGAAAATAAAACGTTTAAGTGCACAGTAAGATTAGAAGAGCCTCTGTGCTTCTAAAGCTAGAAGAGCAAAAATCTAGAGAAAGCAGCAAGCGATGACTGCTGAAAACCCCTCCTGCCCTGCAGCAGAGCCCCCGCACAGCCCCCTCTCCTGCAGAAGCCTTCCTTCCCCTGGATCTGATGCAGGAGAAACGCAATATGTTATAGCTGTTTCTGACTACTATGAAAAATGCACATACTTAAAATGAAGCATATGCTCGAATCTGTCAGCTTCAACAGAAATTAAGTGCATGCTTTATTCAACAATGACTAAAGGCTCTGATGAATGAAGACCACTCTGTTTTGTAAGCCAAGAAACAAAGAGGTGCATGAAGCTTTTTGCACAGAGCCCGTGCTAGAGCTGAGCGTGCAACTACAGCGGCTGGCACTGAGTAAAACCTCAAGGCCAACACCAACTATCCCTCAAGCACAAGACAGTCCCAGAATAACTCATTAATTACATTTTTCTGTGACTTAAAAACTGAGTCTCCAGCAGGTTTGGGGACTGGGTGTCCATCCCTATGGAAGTTTTCTCCCCAGCCTCTTGGCAGGTTGTCTCCTCCAGGCTGGGCACGCTTTCTGTGCAGCAGCAAGTAGAGATGAACATGGCTGTGGATTTGACCAACGCATTTTTGACTCGGTAGCAGCCAGGTTCAGTACCAGGGAGGAGCCTGTACATCGGGGCAGCCTGCAGGACAGTCTCCTCTGCAGGGAACTGAAGACACCAGACCATCACTGCTTTATGGGAACTACGACATTACTTGTGCTTCTCAGCGAGGGCACAGTGAGTGTTAAACTATGTCTGGAGTGGACCAACACCATAGAAAATGCAGAAGTAGTAGACAAATAAAATAAATGGGAATTTTCATGTGTGTACTAACACCAACCATTTCAAACACAACAGCCACATGGGATTAGGATCATCAGAAGGGGAGCAAAAGAATTTTTCATTAGAAGGGAGGCAAGCTTCCAGATCTGAAAAACCCAGTTAATCGGAGTATCTTGCTCAGGGACAGCATCACTCCTGCTAACCCAGAGTGACGCCAGGGATTACTTCTGTCATTGCTCCTCTCAGAGCATGACATCCCTGGGATGCCTTTCCATTGCCTTTGGACATTTTCCCTTTTCGTCACTGTGGGCTCAGTCCTCTCTTTATTTATATCAGCTTTCAAGGCTGCATAACCCCAACTTGCTACAAGGATTCCCAGCTGGCACAGGCAGAGGTACGAAGCCCTTCACCGTTTCTTCCGATGCTGGCTCCAAAGCACTTCTTTCACACACTTGGTCCTCACCAGACAGTGTCTCCAAACAACAACAAATTTCCCCAGCCAGCGGCTAAAGCTGTAATGCAACTGTGCTGTTCCCATAAAAATAATAAACTTATTTATTTCAATTCTAAGTTCAGACCAGCCATGGGCAAAAGTCAATCTCTAGGAAAAGCAAACATTTTGAAGAATTTTATTTTTTTAACTAGAAGCACAGAGAATGTGTCTGCTTTCCATAGGGGATATCATCCTTTCAAATGAATCTCTTTGGAAACAAAATGACTATTGATAGACTAAGCGCACTGATGTCTTCTTCACCCATCATCCCCCAGCCTACAGCCTTTTTCCCCAGAGCATCCCAGCTCCCTTCATGGAGGAGGCCCTCTCCCTTGGACACTCTAACACACAACCCACGTATTTCACAGCCTGAACCCAGCCAGACTCTGGTTCTTGGGCTTTCAGTCCAATTGCTCCAGTTTTAGGGCAAAGCAGGGACAGATATTTTATCAAAGCACCAGCCACAGTCAGAACAACTCTATTCTCCATGTTTTCTCTTTCGCTGTTCAGCTGTTTTCCTTTTAATGCACCTAAATACATGCTTCTTCATTAAAACATTGGAAAGAGTAAATATTTCCACCTGAATTTGAAAGAGGCAGTTCAGTGGACAAACACAAACAACTAATGGTGGAAGAGAAAAAAACAAATTCACGGTTTTAAGAGAATAGGTCACATGCATTTAGCTTTGCTCAGTCGTGTTAAATCTTATGCTGCTCAGAAAACTTAGAGAGGAAAAGCTAGCAAAGCAGACAACACCTTCAGATCTTGTAAGCCTGCCTGAAGGTGTGTGTGGACAGGCACAGACCAACCATGGTGTCAGATGGTTGCTCGGTCAGGTTTCCTGTAGTTCTAGCTGTTTGCTGACGAACAGCCAGCCACCAAGTAGCCCAGCGTGGGACATGCAGAAGTACCTGTACTTCATTCCTGTCTCGGCTCGGACGGTCTCTTGCAGCGACAGCCCATGCAGGTGCAGGAACTTCTCCAGCTGCTTCAGCTCGGCCGCTGGGCTGAGCTTCCCTGGCCAGCCCGCAGCGGGGGGGCTGGCTCTGGGAACCACGCTTTGCTTTTTACCTTTCAAGAGCACTTCGCTTGGCTTCTGCAGGCTTGGCTTGTGGGGTGGGATATCCGCACAGGCAGGCTTGTACAGATGCATGGTCCACACGTGGAGCTGCGGACACCCTCAACGCCCAGGAGATACTGGAATGTAGGGTCCTCAAGAGCTCCCACCCTACAGTCTGCTGAGAGGAGACCCCAGCGCCATCATACTCCCGCTGGCGCGAGAAGGCATGAGCTGGGTTGTGTTGCCCAAGAAGATCACAGGGCTATGGAGCGGTATTTTTCTCCCAGCCATTCTTTATATTATTGCAACTGGCTCGTTTTAGTTGATGCCCAGGATGGATTCTGGCCAAGACCAGCGATCTTGTTCGTCTGCTGAAACCTATAATGGTCAAGTACTGCAAGGGATAAGGACCGCCAGTGGGAATAGAGCACTGATCCTGTTTCCCAGGTCTTATATTTAGATAATGAGAAATATTTGTTTGGGATTCAATCCAAGGCCAGTAAACGTAAAATAAATATTCTCACAGGGTTTATTCCAAGCCTTGGCCTGGACAAATAAATGCAGCAAGCATCTCTTATGCAAGTCATTAAAACATTTTGTTTTCTTATAGTCCATCGTGAACTCTCACAGTTCAGGTTACATGGTCTGTAAACTTCCCCAGTATCTGCAGCCTCCTGGGGCTTCAACAATTAATTAGAAAACAAAGGCTTTGACTGCTATGAAACAGTCAAACACCAAGAAGCAAAAAAAAAAAACCAACCAAAAAACAAACAGACAAGGAAAGTACTTGAGAATGGAACAAGCTACAAGCATCACAGCTGGAGTAGGGAATGAGCACCAACTTTCAGGAGACCACGTGCTCCCGTGGGAGCCTGTGGATGGATGGTGAGGAGCTGTGGGAGAGGAGCTGGCAAAGCCCCTGAGATGCCACCAGCCGCTACAAAACTTGCAGCTCCACAGAACCAGCTGCTTCTCAGCATGGGGCAGCAGGTAAGGGCACAGGTACATAACTAAAAAACAAATGCACCAAATCAAACAACGGTTATTTCACCACTGCTAAATAGAAACCAAAAAGTCTCTGATTCTCAGGGACTTCATCCCTGAGGAGTGATGGGAGAAACTGCGCAGGTTTCACAGCATCACCAAAGCCAGCACCCAAGGGCATCCAGCATCCCTCAGTCAAGGTAACATCCAGGAGGACAAGAGGAACCTTTTCTGGCCAACACCAGCCCACAGCGAACAAATTATGACAATGTCCAATATGCACCGTGGAGGCAGATTTCTGAGACTCTCTTATTTTAAAAACTCAACCCATTTTCTGACTGTCATTTCAATCCCAAACATATAAGAAAAATAAGTTAAATAATCAAGTGATGGATATATCATGAACTCAACTAATCCTTAAGTCTTTCAAAGCAGATAAACAAGGACTGATCCCAAACCCAGAACATATTTTAAAAGATTATAATTCAATGTCACAGAGGGGAGTTTGGCATGGACATCTGGATTACCCTGCTATTCTTTCTCTGCAACTGTTGCGTAAGGGTCCTGAGGGCACTAATGCACATGGATGTCCCAGGCTGGGGCAGTGGGACGGGTCTTGCCCTGCCACCCCAGGCCCCCCCAGCCCTCTGGTACCCCGACACACTGCTGCCCAAAGACAGAGAATCCTATTCTCATGGTGCTGGCCAAGGTGAACCATCAATGGTGGGGTGCAGGCGATGCTTCCAAGCTCTACTCTTCACAACACAAAGCTCTACTCTTCACAAGTGCACTCAGTGGAAGAAAACGTGCTGTTTGACTGCAGCCATGCCTGCCTCGTAGATACTGCATTTTTTCCTCCCAGCAGTGTAACACCAGTGGCTGTAGCTGTGATCTCTCCTGCAGCTGCCTTGCAGCAGGCATGGAGATGTCTGCAGCAACACGCTTTATCTGTGCACAGTTTGTCCAGCTGGGACTCCTGACTTTGCCTTTTATTACACCTTCTCTTTATCTCCTAAAATAAATCCCCCTTTTGTTTCACCTTCTGTCAGACCTAGCTCTCTCCTCATCTACAGCACAAGGTGAACCAATGTCAAAGAGATGTTTCTACAAGCTCTTTTGAATATTTAGACATAAGAGTTTCACTGGTTTGTAGTTTTAGGGGCTTGTATAGATCAGTATCATTAGAAACTTGGTTTCCCCAAAAGTTATTTGCCTGTGCTTTGCCTTTACAGCTCTGTTCAACACCACAGGTGCCTGAGCACAGGCTGGTGTGGCCAGTGAGTGGTTTGCCCAAGAAACTGCTCAGTCTTAGTCTACAGACCCACCTGTATTGTCTTCATTTGGTTTGTTAGACTTTTCCATACTTAACTACTTGCTCCACCTCTCAGAGTTTTACCTTGTTTTCCTTGCAGTCATCCTGTTTCTAATTTTTATTCTGATGACATTTTTATTAAGTTTCAATCCCAGCACATCTGTAACATCTTGGTTTGTGTCAGGCACTTCAGGCATCCCCCTTTGGGATTAGGGAAGATCTCACCCAAAATCCCCACTGTTACTGGTGCGTTTGTGTGTTGCTGGGCAAAACACTGAAACTCCCTTTGGCGGCAGCCCTGTCCCTTGAGGTGAGTGAAACCCACGTCCTCCCTCCGCCAGTCCCCAAAAGTGCCCTGAGTGAGCACGGCCGCCTTGTCCCTGCGATGCTGCTGCTTGGGGATGGCTGGGCTGAGACTGCAATGCTGGGCAATTCCTATCTAGGTTCCTATTTCATTAAGGGTCTTATTCAGCACAGGAGATTAGAGAGTCACACATCTAATTTCCACTAATACCAAGATCCCCTTATATTTTTTTTTTAAAAGGAACAAGATCAGATTCTGGAGGCTGCGACATTTAAGATTGAGGGAATTAGAAATTCAGCAGCTGCGGGTTCTCCCTCCTGAGTGGCTTGTTCACTGGGTCCGGGGAGGGAAGGGGGAGATGGGGACCCAGGGCCAGCAGCACCCAGCAAAGGTTTTCCTGCCCTTTTCTCCCATCACCCACACAGCCCCCGCACGGCAGCAGCAACTCCCCAACTTAATTCAAACGAAACTACAGCACTTGGACAAATCAGCTGGTGAGAAATGCGGCTGAATAGCAACAGGCAGCTTTTGTCAAAGAAGTTATAGAAACTAAGAAACAAGTTTGAAGAATTTTCAGCTCTGTAACGCACACCCATGGCAGTGCAGGGAAGGAAAAAAACCTGAATAATCAGAAAACTCAATTCATAAAGCCAGAAAGCTTCCTGTTATTGTTACTATTATTATCATCACCACCATCACTATTATTCCTGGAGTACAACTTGCTACTGCCTCAACAGCCAGCGGGGTACATACCTGTGGGGCATCCCGGTGGTGTAGGCGATGGTGTACTCGTGGGAGAGCTCGCAGACCCGCAGGTACCAGTTCATCTCCAGCTCCCGCAGCAGAGCCAGCCGCCGGGCACGCTGCTGCAGCTGCCCGCCCCGGCCCCGGCCCTCCTTCACGCTTTCCGAGGAGCTCTTCAGGGCTCGCTCCCTGTCCCTGCTCCCCAGGGAAAGCACCGACTGCTTCCTCAGCTTCAGCGCTTCCTCGGCATTTTTATTCCCCACGGTCCCCGTGCGTGCCGCCAGCATTTTGCCTCCTGCCTCGGCGCGAAGGCAGCACTCCCGGCACTAAGTCGCTGCCCTCAAATCATGTAAACTGATTTTCAGCACGCGCTTTCCTCCCTCTATAACCTTATGCCGGCCACAAAGCTGTAATTAGATATGTGTCTGCAGAGCTTAACCAGAAAGAAGAGCTGCAACCTTCTCATGGAAACATCTGTAGCGCCTTCCCGCTTGCCAGCGGGCTCCGTTTTGCAAGGAAATAAGGAGGGCAGTTCTTAAAAACCAACATATAACCACGTGCAAAGCAGCTTGCCTAAACTGGACTTGTACAAAACAAGGTATGGAGATGGATAGTAGCAGGGAAAAAAAAAAAAGGTCCAGCTCAATAACGCTGTGAAGATGGGAGGGCTCCAGCCAGCGGAGCTGAACTCAGGCGTGTGCTCCCCTCGATGGCAAACCCCCAGCCACGTGGGCTCATCCGAGCAAACCGCAGCGGGGTTCCTGCCAGACGTGGCCTCGGAGCGTCGGTGTCCTCACCACCCCGGCTGTGTCAGAGCTGAGCCAGCCTCTCCATCCCTCCTCCTACATGCAGGGCTCCAGGTCCTCGGGTCACCCCATCCAGCAGGAACTTCCATTCTCCAAAGGATTTATAGAAATTCAGCGATGTGATCACCCTTAAAATGAGAAGGAAGTTATGACTTTTCCCAATTCATTTGCTTGTGGAGCAAATGGTGTTTTGGGAAAAATATATGAAAGGAGCAGATACTAGAATTGAATTAAGTTCCCTCTCTGGTTTGAAATGTAAAAGCTGATACGGAGATTACAGCACTAATCACAGCAGCCACTTTAAAGCACAAACATATCCGTGTTTGGAGAGAGCGGCAGGCAAAGAGGAAGAAAAGCCCTCTAAATACCAGCAGGATTTTAAAGCCATTTCATTGAAAAGAAGAGTAAACACCCGCCCCGGTGTGCACAGAGGGTGCGTGTGGCTCACAGGGACAGCAGTCGCGGAGGGGTTGGGCTGGATGAAGAGCTTCATGGAATCAGGGATAAGGGACCTCTGGAGGTCTCTGGCCCAAGTCTCCCACTCACAGCAGGTCTGTCACCAGCCCTAGACGAGTTTTCCCACTCGGGCCTTGCAGACCCCCAAGGCTGGATTCGTGCCCCAGCCCTTCAGGCAGCCTCTGCCTGCGCTGCACCACCCTCTGCTGAAAAGGCTCATCCCAAGGTCCACCCTGAAACTCCCAAGGTCCAAAGAGGCCAGTGTCCCCTGCTTGACCACCTGCCATTTCCCAGGAGAGTTTGGATCCACCACTTTCCTCCCTCCCCTCCAGGCACTCCCAGACCGCTGTTGGGTCCCCTCTCACCAGCTGGCCCCAGTCTGGCTCTTGTCACCCCTCCTGGACCTGGGTTCCTCCAGCCTGTGGTCAACCGGGTGGCCTCCGCTGGGTCTCCCCAGCCATCGGAAGCCTCGCATGAGGGTCATCCTGCCGGCAGCAACAGGCTTCTGCTGCGTCACCATGTTTCGAGACATGCTGCAGTAAAAGAAAGCCCTTTTTAGGTGCTTTTTAAGAAAGCAGTTCCATTCCCTTTTGGAAGAAGTCCCATAAAATTTACCTACCACAGAAACTGGTGTTATCCACCCTTTTCAGCAGAGATGGCACTAAAACGTTCTCTGGAAATTTTGCAAAACTCTAGAAAAATTATTCAAAATTTGAGCTGTCAACAAATTCTAGTTCTGTGCCTCTTCTAAAGTGTTGCCTTCATTTGTCATTAAGTTTTCAAGCGCTTCCCAAAAAGGAAAAGATTTCCAGCAACTCCAGAAGCCTTTAAATCAACCCTGAGCAGCTGAAGTAATACATACTTATTTTACAGAGACATAACTTTCAAGGCTTATAAGATTCTTCAAGTTCTTTCACTTGGAAGCTGGCAAACAAAAGCAAAATACAGTTCTTAAACAGTTGTGTAAAAGGCATATTGTGCTTACTCAGCCTTCCGTGTTTACCATTTCCTTAACCACAGAAACACCCTGTTGCTTCTAAAGACCTTAAAAGGTATCAGTCACCTTAAAAGTAAACTAAATTAAAAGCAGACGCCGACAATTTGTTCCTCTCTAAATGGAGCATTGTTGGTTGTGCGGCAGGCTATTGTGAGGGGAGATGTTCCCGTAATGTCCCATTTAGGTAGGTAACACTATCGGATATTGTCTCTTGGATGATTATATATTCTGGCAGGTAAGGAGACCCTGGCTCACTTTATAAAAAATGCAGAAAGATTGCTTTCCTGAAAGCAAAGCTAGTCAGCTGGCTTTAAATATTGATACTGCATTTCTGCGGCTGTATTGAAACACCGGGCAGCCCGCAGAGCCAGGTGACCCCACTGAGCTGGAGATGCATCGACATCCAGCCTGGCTCTCCGGGGGCATCTCCTGGCACAGATGAGCCCTCTGCCCCACCAGCATCTCCCCCAGCCCTCCGCAGCACCAGAAACCCTCTCCCACTTGGGGGCCAACAGACCAACACCCCACTCGTGAACATTGCCAAACCAAAACGAGTCAGCCCCTACACTATTTCCCCAGTGAGGGCTGGTGATTAGCCACTAACCAGTTTTCCGTGAGCTCTCCTCCCACAAGGAAAGAGGGGAGAAGGTAACACACCGAGGGGGGGACCTCCCCCTGCACCCACCATAGGGGCAGGCGACCAGGGGGCTGCAGGGTATGAGACACGGCTACAGTGCCCTGGCCAGTGAAGCTTCAAACTGGTCCCTGCTCGGGGCCGGAACACCACCTTCCTTCTGTATTGCTTTTTCTAGGCAAGTTAAAGTTATTGGTTAATTAATTGTTGTAATTTTAATTTTTGTAAGGTAATTCTAAAGTTATTTGTTAAAGTAATAAGCCATTCTTATTACAATTATATATTTCTAATTTATACACGCTATAAATTTATAAAAACAAGTTTATGAGCTCTGTGTACTTGCAACTTATTACAAGTTATAACTTATTATAAGGTCTGGGGAGACCCTATAGCCCCTTCCAGTCCCTAAAGGGGCTACAGGAAAGATGGAGAGGGACTCTATCAGGGAGTGGAGCAATAGGACAATGGGGAATGGTTTTAAACTGAAAGAGAGGAGATTTAGATTAGCTATTAGGAAGAAATTCTTGACTGTGAGGGTGGTGAGACACTGGCCCAGGTTGCCCAGAGAAGCTGTGGCTGCCCCAT
>JAOXNO010000052.1:9298103-9315498 GCA_028565335.1 Limnodromus scolopaceus
AGTACCTGAGGGGGGCCTACAGGAAGGCTGGGGAGAGTCTGTTTACAAAGGCCTGTAGTGACAGGATGAGGGGCAATAGCTTTAAGTTGGAGAAGAGCAGATTTAGATTGAATATTAGGAAAAAGTTCTTTACTATGAGGGTGGTGGAACACTGGAATAGGTTGCCCAGGGAGGTGGGTTGAGACCCTTTCCCTGGAGATATTCAAGGTGAGGCTCAATGAGGCCCTGGGCAACCTGGTCTAGTTGGGGGTCCCTGCTGACTGTGGGGAGGCCGGACTAGATGACCTTTGGAGGTCCCTTCCGGCCTGGACCATTCTATGATTCTACTAATGCAAAAAATTAATTTCAAAATCCCAGGAATAGTTGGAGTATTCTTTCTTTTTCCACTGACTGTATTTTGGCTCAAGTCTGTTGGAAAGCCTTTAAGTTTATCATACCCATCTGCCAGCTCCCCATTTTGTTAGATTTTTTTGCCAAACCACCATCATATTCTTCCTAATGAACACTATGAAAGACCCAAAAAACTGCTATAAAGGCAAAGAAAGCAAGCAAGAGAGAGGAAAGAAAGTCAAAACGAGCCATCTACAATACTAGCTCACGTTGAAAAGAAACTTGAAAACCCGTATTACCTCTTCTGGAACCTCATTACCAGGAGTTGCTGCAATGCCAGTCATAAAATCACTTGTAATAAAAGTTCGAATAACCACAGATCTTTGACAGGAAGGTTGTTTCTGTAGGGGGTCCCGATCAAAATGCAACGGTGTCAGTATTATTGGCATCTGGCTAATTTTTCCAGCATAACCTTCAGAAAATAATAGTACAGAGTGCATTAATTTGGCTTAAAGACACCAACGTGATAAAAGTTTTACAGAACTTTCCACATGTACTTCAAACTATAAACTAGGAGCTACATTTACATCTTCTGGGATCTTTTTGCTACTGCTACCACACCTCAGAAGATCACACTCATTATACAATTATGTAATTAGTGGTGCATACACTAAAACTACTCAAATTGCCACTTGAAATAATCTTTTTGCAGGCATGCAGAACAAAACCAGTTAACCTCCATTACCCCTGTAATTTGATGTGAACGCAATTTAAGATTTACTTTCCTTCCCGCATAACATAACCGTGGGGTTTTATCCAACCCCGTATTAAGCCCAATAGTCATTCACAAGTATTGCTGCATCTCTGACATATTTAAGAGAAAGCTCTTAAGTATCCTTGTTGCTGGTGGTTGATGGGTAACTCCAGACAACCATCTCTCACAGGTGTTTTTTTTTTTAAATATCGCCTTCTTAAAGCCAATACACAGACCTCCTCATTTCACTGTTTAAATGATCTAAAAGTTGGAAATTCAGGTGTGTGGCAGCCTGCAGAGCCGGTCTAATACTGATGCAGGCTCTCACCCTCTGCTAGCACTGGCCTGAGCTGCCGGTACAGGGAGTCTTTCACTAAATGATAACTCAAGTCTTATTTTTGGAAGCAATTCATTCACACAAAGCCAAGTGTCACCAAAAGTTAGCAAAACACTTCTACAGTTTCACAAACACAATTGACAGTGTTATCCTCACCCTTTGGGGCTATTTTTGTATAAATTATGGTAAGACAACCTTGCAAATAGAATACGTATTTTTAAAAAGAGGTATCTTCTGTAACTTGATTTATACAAAATATAGGCGAGTCTGATGAATGCTTCCCACACATATTGCATCTTCAAATGTAATTAAGTAAAAAAAAAAAAAAGCCCTGAGCCTCAGAACTACTGTCTTCCCAGACTCTGCCTGTGTACCCTATCGCAGGGCATTGAATGCTCCCTGGCTGTTAAGGGTTTGAAATATTACCATCTGCTGCTCTGAAGCAGCTGGATTTACAAACGCAGTTTTTATTTTAAGTTAAGAAATATGAAACCGCCACAGGTAGTGAGCATCATTACCGTTAGAAACGTAGCATTTGGCCTCCCTTGGTTCCACAGAAACCTTGTGATTTAAAAATGATGTCAAGATTCTTTACACGGTTTATTTACTTCAGGTAAATACTGATGGCTGAGATCGTCAGAACAGCGAAGTTATTTGGTTGACTTTCAGCTGTGGCTAACTACTTTTTGCAGCAGTTTGCACTGTAGTGAAGCATCACACCTCTGAGCTTCAGGACGCAGAGGCAAGCCTCAGTCTCCCAAAATCCCCTAAAATTAATTCTGCTAGCAGAAAGGCTAGCAATTCCTGTCCTTTAGCTATCAGCTTCTACAACTTTCAGAAAAGGCTTTTGCCTGTCATCCCATGAATTTATTACAGCTTTGGAGATATTCAAGAAGCTTTTGACAGTACCACTATAATTATACTCAGGTTTGCAGGTATCTTGAAACAAGAGTCTAATCCCTGGGATAAGGTGAAGTACCTACCAGACTCCCTGAGAATATTGTGAGCCTCAAAATCAGCTTGACGTAAAGTGCTGAGGACTCCTGTTGTCAGGAAAGTAGGGGTGACATCTGTAGGAGGTTCTTTAACTGGTGGACCGAACACATACACAACTCTGGAAAACAAACAGGATGGTAGAACAAAAAACATTTTGCATACATGGAATAAACCAGATTGCCTAAAACCCGCATCTTTAGTACTGCAGTGAGAAAATAAAACTAGGAAAAAGAGCATAATATTTGATTGTGCTCCTTAGTTAATAACCAGAGCTTAATATAACTTCATGCATATATTCTATAAATGTGACATGCGTACTAGCTTTGGAAGTCAAACATACTAATTTATTTCAGTTTGCTAGAGACTAGCAATAGCCACAATATTATTTACTCAAGAGAATACTCCTTTGAAAAAAAAAAAAGAAATACTAACTCAGAGGCATCACAAAGGGTGCTTTTTCAATTTTACTTTGATGTCAGTAAACGGTAAGATTATTCTGAGAAAGCTACTTAAGTGCTTACAATTTCTTTTTCTCTCCTAATATGAAACCACCAAAAAATACCATCAAATAGTAAACCTTACTGTTAAGAAATAGATGTGTTTTCAGCACATGGCATTAACATTGCCATTTATAAATCCACGTAACTACATCTATAACAAAATATCTTCTGAATTAAAACCAGTCTTTTTTTAAATCTCATTCCTTGTGTTTTCTAAGTTGCAAAACAAAAAGCAAAGTATAATATTGTCTGACGGGTCTCATACAATGATTTACTATGACGTATACACGAGTTATTTGAGTCTGTAGATACAAACCAAGAACACTTGTCTAAAATCCAAAGCAGAAAAATATACAAGCTTTACATTATGTATTTTTGTTTGTAATATAAAGTCTGCAAGCATAGCTGAGCAGAAGACCAACTATTTCAGTGCACTCCTCAAACTGCCAGCTTCAGTGTCCCTGTAAACAGCAATGAAAGATTCTGAAAACATACCCTGGTACAGCAGAACTCACAGAGATGTGGTAAATTCAGGAGGGTAGGATTAAATCCAAAAGAGCTTAAAGACGACAGCAATGCTGTAAATCCAGCACATACTTTGAAACTGCACACGCAATCCTGATTTTATACCTTCTTTTGTTCCCTCTGCATTTAAAGTATCATCTTGCAATTCAAGATCTTGCCTTTAAGAATAACACCTCTTTCAGTAGGCATCACTGACGTGACAAAATTAAGTTTTGCTGTAAGCAATTATAAGCAGTTTCATCAGAAAGTCTCGTCAGGCAAGTAAGATATGTATTCCGCAGAACTGATTTAACATCTATGCAACTGCAGCTGCTAGAAAAGTTACGGACTCAAGTAGCTAGAAAAACGCTTATTCACAAAAAAAAAAGCTCAATTAAGATTAAAGTGCCCAGCTTCAGAGCTTTCCTATGGGCCATTAGAACTGACAGTCCCACGTAAATTCCGTTTTTGACACAAAGCAGACAAAGCACTGCATGACATCACAACTCAACAGGCTTGGAATTTGTCAAAAAAGATTTTGCGTAAGTTACATCGGACGTTGTCTAATCAAGTGTTTTAAAAAAAAAAAGCAGATAGGCTATTAATTTCTTTTTCAGTCTAGAATTCCAGAAATAAACTTACTTTTTGACTTACTGTGTATTTGTAACCTCTCTATGATACATCTGTCCAACATATAAAAAAATTCTACCATAGATTAAACAGGAGAATGGTTGTGCATGCTAAACTTCAATACATTAAGTGGATCATTAGAAATAAAGACAATTCAAAAAAATTACCTGTTTATGTTGTGGCACATGCGTGGTATAAGCCTGGCAAGAAACATAAGAGACTCCCAGTGTGGAGCATCTTTACTAGAGATCCCACAAACATAGCTATATGAACGACAGTCACCCTATAAATTAAAAAAAAATAAGAATAGAACATGAATTTTGTTGCCAAAATAGTTGACAATACTTTCCTGTTCATCTCGTAGGTTCCAGGACTATATTTTGTGTCCAGGGCTGCATTGCTATACATTTAGCAGACACTGAGCTGGTGAAATCAGTATTAGAGAGATACCAAGTGGAAGACAGAGATACCAAGTCAAAGACAAAATACAGAATAAGACAGACTTCCAGTAAGCTAACAAGAGCATATAAAAGAAAATCTTTCAGAATGGAAAGATTCATATAAGGTGACCTAAGCGTAGCAATTGATTGTGTATTGTTATTTTGATAGCACTATCTGAAGAAAGCCTGTGATGAAGAGTAAAAATCTGCTGATGATACTGCTATTTAAAATAGTAAGAAAAGCTGACTGTACAGAGTTACACAAGATTAAGCAGCTGATAATAAAAGATGTAAATCAATACTGATAAAGCAAAGAAAGGTACTTTACAACTATGACTACTCAGTAAAGAAATCTTCCAAGCTACTGCACACAAATCCATGAGAAGGCCAGCTCAGCGTTTGGTGACAGAAACACAAACCAAATACAAAGGACAGCCCACAAAAATTCCAGTGGCATTAGCAAAGGAGTGAAAGGAAAGAAAACATTATGCCACTGCACAGTCAAGTGCTCCCATATCCTGAATGGCCTGCACTGCTCTGCTTCCTCTCCTGACAAGGATAAGGATACACTACAATTCGAAAAAGTACAAGAAAGGGCAACAAGCATATTCAAATGTAGGAAGTAGAGGGCTTTTGACCAACTTAGTCTAGGACTCCTCAGCCTTAAAGGTTACAGGTCTACAAGTTATGAATCCATGAAGAAACTGCTTATACGTGACCAGCATTATCCAACCTCAATGACATCCTCAAATACGTTCAGGTGTACTGGCATTTACTCCAGTGTCTATTCCGATGTCTTGACACCTTTGCACTACAACAGCACTGACAAATGACAATAACAGAGGTATCACAGTCACTTGAAGCTTATGTTCATGAGTCAAGCCCTTTATTTTCATTCAGTCTTAAAGCAGCAATTATTATGCTTCACTGCTTGCCACACTGCTAGGAAGCAGCTTTCAGAACATCCCTGGAATGAATCCATTTACCTGCACTCCCACAGTTTTGATTGGTAACAAGAAGGCATTCAGTGAGTGTAGGCTTGTAATCTGCATCAGCTTCTCCTGGTCTTCTTCAGTTGTACATGCTTTGACCCTTTGCAGCAAAGTATGTGGCTGTGTAATGATGCAGAGAAGTAATTGTTAATTAAATAAAGTCCCTAAGCACACAAATAGAACTTAAAAATAATAATTTTATTTGCACTGTAAGTAGCTAATTGCTTAAATGTAGTCCACATTTACCCCTTGGAAATATTAAAAAAAAAAAAGAAGACAACTTTCATTTAACAACTAAATTCTAGCAAAAGCAGTTTTACTTAATTTGGACTGCAGGTAGATTAAGCTGAACCTCTCCGCGGGCAGAAGGTATGGCTCATTCTCTTTCACAAAGCTATGCTTTTCATTTTTGCTGCTTATTTCAGATACGGAACGAAGCAGTATCCTGTTATGCTACACTGCCGTTCAACAAGTTTTCAAGGACCTACTCCCCTTTGGTGTTTTGAAAGTCGTTTTGAACTTAAGACTTCAACTTAGAGCAGGCCTCTGCTAACGACTTTCCAGCCACCTGCAGTTTAATTCAAGTGAGCTTACAGTAATCATGAAAGTTATAACAATTAAGAGATCGAGAACTTAAACATCATTGATTAAAACTTCAGCTTTCTGTTCAGGACACCTGGTGAGCACTAGTTCCTTGCTCCTGCACTTTAATTTAGAAATTAGTGACATTAGGGCATGCAAATAGAAAGCTGCAATTATTTTAGGAAGTAAAAAATCTCCAGAAATCCTCATCTGCACAAAGTTTAACGAAAAAAAAAAGTTATTTACTATTTGAGAGGTATATAAACTTCAATTTTGCATAAGTTAACACACTAGTCATGGCGAAAAAAAATCTACTGTACCATACTGAATGGCTTCAAGTGAATGCACTAGAATGCACTACTCCTTAAAGAGCACAAGTAGTTTTAAACATTTAGCAGCTTAAACCTAATTGAAGCCAACTACAGAACAATCATACTACTTTTATGCGTATTAAAATTTAGCAATTTTGTTACCTTCTTAACACTTGCAGAAAAATCTGCAACTATCTTCAAAATGTTGTTTGTTTCAGGAAAGTCTTTGCACACATAAGGCTCTTCAGCACATATCACTCTAATTGCTAGACCAGGACCTGAAATGCAAAGTTGAAAAAAACATTATACTAAGTAACAGGAAGCTGACTTTCATCTAAAAATGTGACAGCATCTGGAACAGCAGTCAATCACTGAGTACAGCATGCTTTGCCATTGTATCTATACTTCAATTATCTTAACACCCTGCAAGACAAAAAAAACCAAATAATACACAAGCAGTTTATTCCAGAACAGTATTTCTATTCAGTACATTTAAGCATTATTTACCTACACCTTAAATTGTACGGTTGTGTAAAGCAGCAGCTAGTGGTGAGGAAGTGTGGTAGATGGCAAGCCGAAACGAACAGGAACCTCCTCCTTCCCTTCACTAGGCAACTGGGATGAAAGAGTTGGTTTATAACACACAGTTGAGTCTCCGCTGATTTTAAAGACCCCTGTCGGCTATTTGACCTTTTAGCTACTTAATACAAAAGCACACACAATTTACTGGAAGTGCCTGAAGACAGCTTCTTGCATGTCATGCGATGCTGGTACATTAGCACAACAGCCTACGCGCTCTGCCAGAGACTACGACACACCCTGCAGGACAATTTTAAAACACACAGACAGAAAAACATAACCCCCTTAAAAGGATGTGGGCTTTGCTGTATTATATACTTTGATGCTTTCTGGTGGAGAACTGTCATTATTTTCCATGCAATCATTTTCAAAACAGCAAATGCTCCTTAGAAAGACAGGTAGATACAGGCCATTATTTCAAGTAAGATACATCTGACAGCTCAGGCAGCATTCAGCTGCTCTTCACTGATAATTCTTGCTTTGGCTTATGCAACTAAAAAGAAACAAATACAGTTAAAAGCAAGCTCAATTATAAAGCTTCTCCTTTAATCACTATACATGATAAAGCCCCTCTCAAATGTTCCTTTCCTGAAAAAAGATCCTGCTTAAGTAACTAACAAATCAATCAATTTTTTTCCTGTTTAGAGGTTAAGTTTTAGGCTTCAACATAAATTTATTCTGCCGGTTATGTATATTCTAAACAATATTGATGTGATCCATAGCCCTTCACTAAGTAGCACAGACCAACTCTCATACCTGGGAAGGGATGCCTTGAAACCAGTTCTTCAGGAAGACCAAGTTCTCTCCCTAGTACTCGCACTTCATCTTTGTGAAAGTCTTTCAGTGGTTCTATTACTTTACCCTAAAAAAAAAAAAAAAAAAAAGGTAATTTAGAGTCCAGCTTACATACTCAAACAAAAAAGCCTCAAATGTTTGAGCTATGGCAGTCAAGTTGGCCTGCTTTTCACAGCATTGGCTGCTAACACTTGAATGTGGGCTTTGTAAAACAGTTGCAGGACAGAGGCTAAGACAAGGAAGTTTAAGTTTGTGCCAGAAGTATCAATGGCTCAATCAGTGTAGATATAGCTGTAGGTCAAGCCTGCTCTGACTGTCTTCAGAAATTCAGACCTTTCTTCTCTTCCCAAGATGTTCAAACCAATCTAAAAGCCTTGAAAATACTTTGTACTGTATTAGAAGTGCAGGTCAGTAACAGTTACTTTCTATGGCTGGGCACTTACTAATAATGGAGCACCTTCCAACAGGGTTATTACATGATGTCTAATGTCAGAAAAGGCCAAACAAGGTAGTCTCTGACATTTCCTTCATACGCTAATAGATAAGAGCTCTACACAAGAAAGGTATTCAGAAAGCTTTTCTGGACTCTGGACTAAACAAACCGATCATGAATACAATCAAAGGGACAGGACTTCGGCTGCTTATCTTCAGGCAGTTCAACCTCCTGTGTTCGTATCATCTTCAACCACATCCATAGATGTCCACGTTGGGCCATTTCAGAAAGATTTGTGGGTTCTTAAATTGACAACTGGCAAACAGATCGTGTGCCATCAGCATACTGCTGGCAGAGAGCCGATCAGGTTACTAGTAACATGATGCAGAAGCTGCATAAGAATAAAAAGAACTCATCCCCATAGGTACGCAAAGGAACTATCCCTAGATTTCAACCCATTTAAATGTATTGTTCTCATGCTCTCTCAAAAGAGAGGAGAATACTATGCTTGCAGCGCTGAACGTTACTAGAAGTTCAAGAGAAGGAGAATTTTGTCTCTCTCTCTCTCTCTCAACAGGAGCTGATTATCTTTTCGTTAAAGCATTGTCACCACTCTTGCCTGAATCCATAATGTGCCAGATCTGGACTATCAGCACCTAAAGGTTACCCATTGACTAGTGCTCAGAACAAGATCCAACAGAATGAATAAGTGACCCATTATATCCAGCTGAACCAGAATAAAGTCACCTGAGAAGTCTTAAGCTACTCTCCTGCTACAGGCATTTGCTATTGCTCTGCTTCCTTACTAGGATGCAGGTTTGTTGAGGGTTAAAAAGTAAGAGTGAGGAAACAGCTTTGAACTTGCAGTTGAGAACACTATTGTTCATGCTGAATAAATCCAGGTTCAGTCTGTTGACATCTGCCTCAGTATCCAATTCCGGACAACGATCAAACAATTTTGACTACTTTGGGAATGCAGTAACTAGAAAAAAGTGTAATAAATTGCAAAATATTACGAGCAAGTCTAAAGGGCCTCATCAGAATAGGGTCCCATCAACATGGGACACACCAGCAATAACCAGGTGTTCGTTTTTGATACTCAGTTTCATATATGTGAGAACCAGGACACACCACTATCCTCATTTTTGTTTACCTCTTCTCTTAACTTTCGAATCAGCTCTGTATCATTATGATGAGTTTTGATCACTTCAGCTTTGCCACTTGCAACAAGGGAAGCACTTTCAATGAGATCAGGTCTGAGGGTACCCTGAGCAAGAAAAACCTCTTCAGGTTTCAGATTCATTTCTCCAATAACTTCATTGGCAATCTGCAAGATGGAGAGAAAAAAAGAAAAAATGTTCCAATCTACTTTTCAGTTATCAAAGGTCTGCATCATCAACACTAAAAGCTGACAGATGGAAAATGGCTCATCTTCAGCAAAGCAACAGAAGCATGCTCCAACTCGCATTACCCATCAATTTGGTGGAAAAAAAACATTATATAGAAGTTTATGTAACAGGTATGAATGGCCAACCAATACATCCAACTGGCTGGCCAAATGAATGGCCAACTAATACTTAAACAGAAAGGTGGACCTAGTACAATGCTCGTGAACCACATTGTGACCACTGAATGACTGCTGAGAATTTTAGGCTTAGGATAACATATCAAAGGCTTCTCAGGTAACCTGCAGCTTAAGATCACTGATGCCATCGAGTGCTTTAGAATGAAAGTCAGATGTATATAGAAATCATAACATTTTAAGAAAGGCAATCAACAAGTAATTATAAATATTACCTTAACAAAGGTGTCACCAATAATTTTCCTCTTTTCTTCAGGACTTGTAGTCATATTTAAAGTCTTGCTAATTCTTTTACGTGGAGTTCTGTCTTCATCCGAGATGGGCAGAGTCGTCGTACCATTATAGAACGAATGAGCTGCATTCACCACTGTATGAAGTTACAGGAATTTGTTGGCAAAGCCAGTAAAGATTTTTTACACAAAGTTGCAAAAAATAAGTTTCACTTTACTGCTTTGAAAAAGAAAATAAAAATCACTCCAGTCTTTTAACTATTAACTGCATTAGATAGGCCTGTTCAATCCCTCAAGAATTAATTGTAACAAAAGCATTTTATCTCTCTTATTAACCTACTCTAGAGGGCAATATTTTTCATATTATGAGCCTAGGCAACAATGTGAAGGTTCAGTTCTTGATTCCCCTCTTAGATTATAATTTACTTGCTTTATTTAAATAGTTTACAGAATGGTATTTCCCCAAGGTCTTTCTGCAACCA
This sequence comes from Limnodromus scolopaceus, assembly GCA_028565335.1. Taxonomy (NCBI): domain Eukaryota; kingdom Metazoa; phylum Chordata; class Aves; order Charadriiformes; family Scolopacidae; genus Limnodromus; species Limnodromus scolopaceus. The sequence goes on from JAOXNO010000052.1 coordinate 9,308,581, forward strand.
AAATTAAATGATGCAGTATTTACTCATGGTACATTATATGCTGCTTAATTTAGAGAAGCTCTCAACGCAGAGATCAGCTAGGAGGCTCTTTGGCATCTTTTAGCAGCACTGAACTCCATGACCTACAAAAGGAGCATTTGCAGCAAAGGGATTCCCTCAATTTGTTACTCTCGCAGCCTGGTTTACTCTTGGAGTGCAAACATAAGACAGATTTTCCACTTAAAAAAAAAAAAAAAGCATGCAGAACAAAGCTTGGGCTTTGCTGCATCAGGATATTGCAGCCCAATCTGCAAGATGCTAACGTGCCACCTCCCTGCACTGTTTCACACTGTCAGGCTGGTGGAAAGCATTGCTCACTTAGAGCCACGCTTCCTGACCAAAACACAGGAGAATCACTTGACAACAGCACTTATGCACAGCCCCAGGAATAGGCAGCTATTACTCATGAAATAAATCAGCCGGGCAGTATAAAGAAGCTCTCATTGTTTGCAGAATTCAAACACACAATTTGTCTTCTCTGACCTCCTCATACTTCAAGCACCAAAAAACTCTAAAGCTTCTCATCAGCCATGACAAGGTACCTTCTGCTCTCTCATAACCTATTGCCTCTCAACAAGCTACTCCAAAAACAACTAAAATGCACCAATTTAGAAGCCAGGAGAGTGAAAAACATGCCTTGAAAAAGCAATTTTGGCTATAATAGAATTCAATCACCCAAACGAGCTTACGGTTTAAGAAAAAGAGATCCAGGACAAGAAATAAAGCCCCAGTGGAGGACTGTTAAACGAGCTACTGAAGAAAACTGCAATCAAATTGAGTTTTGCAGCAGCTGAAAAGGATTATTTATGCATCAGCAAAAAAGTGACTGAGAACCAGTGAGCGAGGCAGATATCCACTGCTTTGTTGTGCCCCAATAGCAGATATCATATCTCAACGACTGAAGAGATGGGTCAAGTTCATTGGATGTTCCAATCAAATAAGTGAGGCTTAAAATTTAGGTTTGAAATTTTGTGAATTTGGTTGTTCCAAATGAGCAACCATGCTTTGGTATGTAAAGTCTGAGAACTGCAAAGGTTGAAAACAAAACACTAAGCATACATTTTAGAAGACTGGCCATATCATTAGTGGTATTAGGCATACTTAACAAAATTATGGTACCTTTAACTTGAATCCCAAGTTTTTTGAGTGCCTCCTCCACAGACTGACTCTCTCTCTTGCGCATAAATCCATTATCTATGTGTACTGCTATGACCTGATCTCGGTTTAAAGCTCGGTTCAGGAGAGCAGTACACACTGTTGAGTCCACACCACCACTGAGTAAAACCTAAGGATAAAGAAAATACAAAACCAAAATTCGGTCAGTTGTCTACAGGGAAAGCACTAACAAATAATTCAGATACAACTATGAAGAAGAGACCAGACTATTGTCTTATAGTCAATGATTTGGAAGAAAATAAGTCATCAAACAATGTATCAACCCAAATTGTACAAACTTTCTAAAACTTGTATTACACAAACCATGACAATTCTGCATTTTCCAAATTAACCTCAGTAACTGTTGTCAGTGTTTCTATCAGGCTTTTGCAAACAATCTTTCAGCTTCAATTCAATCGACTTACCAGGACTTTTGATGACCCCACTTTCTCTTTGATATCTTGAATGCACTGAAGTTCTCTGTTTTCCACTGTAAAGGTACCACTGCATCCCGCAATATCATAAAGAAAATTCTTCAGGATCATTTTTCCATTCACTGTGAGGCTAACTTCAGGGTGGAATTGTGCTCCATAGAGTTTTTTAGATTCATTTGCTATGCCTTCATTGGTGCAAAAAAATGAGCATAACCAAAAAAAAAAAAAAAAAAGGAAGTGAAATGCATAGCCAAGAAAGCCAAGCATACACTTTGAGAGGTTTATTCTGCCACATTTTGGCACAAATCACCCATCAAAACTAAAGATTCTGGTTAAGATTAGGAACAAGGGTACTGTTACATATCTAGAAGACACAATCCCACTGAGACATCCTAAGAAAACCACACTGTGCAAGTATCTGGTCACACTGTGCAAGTATCCCTACAGAAACATGCCTGTGAACACCATCGCTCTCTTTTTTAACAGTCTCTAGAGGGTTACTTTGAGCAGATCACAATACTGCACCTTGCATCAAGTGATAACACCAGGATTTTAAAAAGCAGTAGGAAAACTGCCCAGTTCCATTGACCTGCATTAGATTCACAGGTACACAGTACCAGTGTATTTCATAGAATTGTCTAGGTTGGAAGGGACTTTCAGATTTAGTCCCAACCTCTGACCTAACACAATTTTTTTCACATCTGGAAGCCCGGCTACCACCTTACCAGCATTTCTTTCCTTCCTTCTGCACAAAGAGCCACAGGCTTTTGTAAGAGCCCACAGGAAATGGCGCAGGAAAGTGTTGTGGAGAGGAAAGATACAACTCTGTACCAGGTGAATACTTTGAGATCTTACTAAGAGGCTGAGCAAACTTAAGACCTTTCCAGGTCTCCCATCTCCTAGGAAAGAGACTCAAAGAGGCTGTTTGACTGGCATTCAATAATTTGAGTAGCTTTCAAAAACCAAATTCTAAGGTCCTATATTTTTCTGTGACAATCTGTGTGGACTGTTTAAAACACTGCTTTCAGTAGCAACATTATTTTTGCTCAGTTGGACATTCATGCAATAATATTAAATACATAACAAGTTAATCAAGCTTTAATAATTAAACAGTGTTTGACTTTTACTATTACAGTACAAAAACCAAACACCGTTTACACGGCACACTACAGTACGTGTCTTCTCCTCCCATGCCTTAATGGCACACAACATTTTATTTCAAAGAGAAACAAGGCATGGATACTTTAAAATAACATAAACTGTAAATGTAAAGTTAAATTTTCCTTTAACCACCAATTTAAAAACAGAACCATTCATTTTCATGTCTATTTCTTTCTTTATTATCACAACAGCACAACGCGCAAGCAAATTCATATCAGAGATTGTTAAAAACACTTCACTTATTTGGCAACTAAATAACAGAGATATTCTGTTCCCATTTGGTTCTAACTACTGTCTGCTGTATTCTTTCCTTTAGAGAATACTATAAAAAGACAATTTCAGTGTAAAATAAATACCTGCTATAATGTTTCCAGATTGTGCAACCACTTTGAATCCATCAGCTACTTTGTCCACGCTATCTCCGTGAGTGAGGAGCACAAGCTCTTCCTTCTGTAGGCCCCTAAACAAAGATTAAAAACTAGAATCAATCAAAAAAAAAAAAAAAAAAAAAAGAACAAAGACCTAACTACCTGTGTTTCCAAGAGAAGCCCTTAGAGATCCCAATAAGGGAACATCTTGATTGACTACACCCATTTGAAATACATGCAGGATTTCATTCCCAGAAATAATCATCTCCCACTCAGAGATGCCTCTGTTGGAAACTGCTTAAGTTCTTGTACAACACATCCTTCATGCAAGAGGTAATTTATGTTAATTCAGAAGGTTTGTGTCTTTTTGATAAACCCACCAATATTGAAGGATCCCCTCATTGACATGTAGAGCCATCTAGAGTCAACCAGGATACCTGGAGTCCTGATTTTTATTTCAGTGAAATGAAGCTTTCTAGCTCAAAACCAGATGTTTTCAGGACAATTTGGGCACCTCAGACTTTAGGCAGCATATAAAGCTCTGCAGCAGCCCTACAGGGGACTGTTAATAAAACTGGAATGCCAGGTATAAGTAAATTGTTCGAATTATTACAAGAAACTTGAGAGGCATTGACAGACTACCAAGAAATCTAATTCTGGTTTTATAAAATATCACAAAACAATTTTAAAGGAACGTAGAAAACAAACTGCTTCAGATTTTCTATTACTTTTCAGAAATTGGAAGGATACCAACCAACACAAGAGTAACACACTGCACAGCAAAAGGATATGAGAGATCCTCGTGTTGTGGGACACTTTATGGTGTCTCAAATAAGATGTTCTAGTTTGAAATAAGGGATTTACACACTATTCCAAGCAAATATATCTTCATTTCTAGAGTAGATTGAGAAGTTATGCCTAAGTATTTATTCAAGTGAGTTAATTATTTACTCATACACACAGCTGTAAAAGTTTTATTAGAAATTCTCAGACAAGTATGGGTGCAATTTTACTGTTTTCTTTAAAATAAGCTTCCTCTCATCAAGCCACCAATTTCCAGACTGATATTTCTAATACTGTTTTCATAACTTAAAATGTCTACATACCTGAACAATGAACATGTGTTATCCAGAGTAATGCTGAACACTCCGTCTTCTCTAACACTCTTCTTGTGCACCGTACCTCCAAATACCTTATTCATCATCTGTCAAAACAAAAACATTAAATGAAAAAGCAACACACAATTAGTATCGCTTTATACCTCAGTCTGCTTATGAGTAACAACAGCTCTAGCCCTCCAATACATAACAACTAGTTTTTCATTATTATACTAATTTGATATATTATCTTCCAAAATTGTAAGAATTCTCTTCAAAATTAATCATTGTTCTGTATTGGGCTCACTCCCTTCTGCCAGCCTTCTGTCTGCATAGATGAGGACTGCTGCCACACACAACAAACAGCAGAAATCCACAACAGCAGAAAATAGGTAGAGATTTGCAAAATAATGCATGCTCAATACTTGCACTTATAAATGGCTGCTCTATAAATCAGCTGAGTATCTGAGCCAGTTATCATAAAACCAGTTAAACTGCAGAAAAAAATCTGATTTATTTATCCTTTAGTGGAGGGCCTCAGGCTTAAACTTCTCAAAATGTGGCTCCTCAGCTCTGAAGAAGTAGTCAAAAACTTAAGTTTATTCCTTTAGTGTTATTTTTGTGACTCTTAATAATCCTTGCTATATCAGAGTAGTACAATTCTCAACCAGGCTTTTCTTTTGAAAAACCTCACCGTGTTGTTTGGAGTTGGATATCTGCATTTTAGATTTCAGAGTTCTCAGAATAAAGACTTTTTTCCTTATAAATATGACCGGTAACTTAGAATTTTTAGAGTTTCACCTTCCAACTAGTTTAATTTTCAGAGATTTAAGACTTCATTTTAGGCCTAGTTTGATATTATACCTATTGCACTTGACTGATTTCAATCTTTTATAATGAAGTGTGCTATAGTGCGTTAATACACACACTTCATTCATTTCCGTAAAGTCAGCTTTAAGAAACTCCCCTGCTTGAGGCAAACTAGCGTGGTTTTCAGTTTGCTTGGCATTTTAAGGCACATCTTAATATAACCCACATTTCCCTTTAGAACAGGGAGTGCCACCACTGTTTCCATAATTACCAGCCTTTCTAAAGGAGTTTTTCTAGCCATTATTCAGCACCTCTGAAGGCCTAGTAAATCACTAACCCCAGAAAAAAACAAAATGCACAAGCAGAAGTCATGCATCTAATCCATCCCCCACCTCCTTGGAAGTGTGTTTCTTCACTCAGCTTGGATATACTAGATCACTACAGCATCACCACTCGGTCTTAAGACAAATAAGTGTTTTATGAGGGGGGGGTTTAAGCACTCATAAGAACTATGCTAGAGACACTGCATGCTTGAAAACCAAAGGGAAAAACTATTTCACTTGTTTACATGAGGGGCACATTTTCCAATATGAACTAGACAGAATTAGTTAATGACTGCCAGGTTATATTGATCGCAACAAAAGAAAAAGGCAGCGTGGAACTCAATTCACAGCACTTAGCCAAAGAAAAACTACTTCAGCTATTGATAAGGCAAAGCCAAGAGAAGAATACACAATATGCTCAGTTTACAAATTAGCACTTTAAAAGTTATCTTTTGCACATTTGGCATCCTGCTTATATTTGAAAAGCAGGTCCTTCAGCAGCTCATCTTCAGTTAGTTTCAGAAATGAGGCCTGGAAGATGGCTGTAGACAAACATATCTCTCAGCAGCACCTGCATGCCATAGCAGATTCCAAGAACTGGTTTTCCTATTGTAAATATCGCTGGGTCGAACCATGGTGCATCTTCTGCATACACAGAGTTTGGTCCTCCAGATATAATTATAGCTCTGCAGACAAAAGATAAAGAGAAAATTAACTCAAATATATTGTTTACTTTAAAATCTCTTTATTTGCTTTAAACACTGACTCATAATACTCTTAGAACTGCATATATTCTAATATAAATTTTAATACAGATATCCTAACACATAGCTTAACTTTGCTATGATAAGCTGTCAGAACTAGCAGCTTACCAGAGAAGTATTTCATCAGTTTAAACAAAGTCAAACATAAATAATTTTAAAAAGTGACTCTATTTTAAATTCCTCATAGGAATCGTCAACTACAAGAAGCAAGATGGCTAGGATCAAACGCAGAGTACTAACATTAATATATATATATTTCATGTCTGTGCTCTCTGGAGGGGAGCTGCATTCAAAAAACAGACTCCCGAACTTCTAGAGCTGCTAAGAAGATGTCCCTTAGTCCACCCTGATTACAAAGTGAGATGGCATTAGCCACAGCTTTTGAATTAAAAGTCCAATACATGCAAGCTTTTATGGTCTGAAGTTAATACTTCACACGATAACAGAAAATCGAATCTTTTCAAAGGGAAAGAGAGAGCTTTTGCAAACCACAATGATTTGCAAGATCATGAACTGCTGAAGGACCAGCCAGTTGAGCAACGCTTTTTGGCCTCAGCCCAGGATCGAACACAGGCGTACCAGACCTTGGACTCACATACTGTTTATTTCACAGAGAACATCAAATCGTTATTCAGAGCGAGAAATGCAAAATCGGAAGAGAGAGAAGTTGCATACACAGGATTAAGTGCATCTAATAAAGCTTTCTTCTGGCATTATTTAGTGTTTGTCATGCAAGGACTGACAAACTGGGAGGGGTGGCTGACACC
>JAOXNO010000052.1:9315598-9337992 GCA_028565335.1 Limnodromus scolopaceus
TCGGCAGGGGAGTTGGACTAGATGATCTCTATGGTCCCTTCCAACTCTAAAAAAATTCAGTGAAATTCAGTGAAAATAGATTTTTTCTATTTTTGCAGCAGCAGAAACGGGCAGTGTGCTTACTACATCTGTACCACTGGCAGAAATAATCATGTAGTTACAAGCCCACATACCAAATGCCACCTCTCCACTGCAGTCACACAGGGTACCTGCTCCCACCGACGCAGGGCTGGATCTCCCCAGCATCTCACCTCCACGTCCCCCAGCCCTGGGCTCCTCATGTCAAGGCAGGGGACAAGGCTGGATGGGGACACCCCTCAGAGCCAGAGCACTGCAGATCCTGACATACAAGTGAGCTTTGGAATAAGCATACAGCTGACACAGGTGTAGTTTTACACTCAATCTTGACAAGTAGTACCCGCTGTACACGTACAGGCACTTCTGTTCAAGCTGGAGACATGACAAATTCCCTAAACTCAGACACTGCTAGAAAGAGCCTGAAAACTCTTAATGCCTGGTGGTATTACTGCTTCTACTAAGCAAATGCTTCCGTATGTGGAGTTAAGGGGCATATGTACTGAACACTATTTAGTACTAATGAAAGGAAATACAGCCACACCTACAAGCTGCCTACTTTTATGAGAAGTCAAAATAGTTATACACTGCCCTTTTTGAAAAGTTAGAGTCTTAAAATCTTTTTCCATACCAATTAAAACCCCACAGAATACAGAAAGGTTATCCGATCTGCCCAAGTATTAAAGAAAAAAAAAAAAAATTAAGGGGTGAGAGAGGAACCTGAATCTTCTCAACTGTCCAGGAGAAATTAAAACTAGCATTGCATGTAGATTTTGAAAGTTTTACTGCAACACCATGTAATTTCTTACATAGCTTCTCACGTTGGTATGAATATACCTTTTTTTGGTTTACCGTAAATCACTTCCAAAACAACCTGACCTAGCTTTGGAAAGCCTATTTGCAATGGATTAAAGGCACATCAGGAACCACGTAAAAATAGCAAGAGTAAAATGCATGCATTGATACCCCGACCTCAGGACTCACGCCAGAGCTCAGATGGTGCCAGAACTCAGACTAACGCCAGCAGAGCCCCCAACCGCAGCACCTCCTTGGACCAGGACGTTGTGGAAATCACTAATGTTTATGTCACATTTAGATGAAACTTGTCACTAGAGATTGATCTGAAACTATGAAAATTGAGGAGCTGGCTTTTTAAACACAACAGGTAAATACAATTTAGCAAAATGTTCAGTCTTGCTGCCTGTCTCAAACCTTAGCACAGACCGAAGCGCAGCTCCTTAACCTGTTCAACGTATGAGTTGTAACGTGGAAACCTGACTATTCCCATGACACGTGGAATATCTCTCTAAATCTTGCAGTTAAACCACAAACTCATTTTTTACAGCTGCCACTGAATAAAGGCACCCAAGAGCTAGTAGCATCAATATTTGTTGAGCTTTCCTGGATGAGACTATGGACACACAGCTTATTGACCAACCTGGGTAACTGATAACATGAAACCACTATCTTAACCTTGAGAAGTGACCTTTTGAATGAAGAGGTTTTGCCACATTTTAGAGAGCAATTATTTGGAATGACAAGTCCAACAGATCTAATCACAAGATTCTGAAAAGCTTTCAGCTGTGAAAAGGAAGGGGGAAAAGGCCCTCCCACTACAAACTTGCATCAATACAGCACAGGTTTGAGACAAAACATCATTAGTACTATGACCCACACCTGAAATCCAACACATAGGAGATGAAGGAATTCTTTTTAAACCAGTAATTAGGTATGTCAATCTTTTAAAGACTTGATTGTTGGAGAATTGCAAACAAGATCCAACAAGAAAAGGTAGAATGTATTTTTCCAGAACATTTCTGAAAGAGGAATTCTTCACACAGCAGCTACCTGATAGACCCAACAGGTCCTTGGTTTTCTGGTCCGTGTTCTCCAAAGAGATCAATAATCTCCTATTCGACTCACTAAAATACACTGTTTACTGGTTCACTAATTACCATTGATTAGAAAAATGCAATTCAGCAGCAAAGCACTGTCTTATCTGTCATTGGCCACAACCAAGAAGTACACATGCTCTGTATTTCTGGATTTGCACCCAACTGACCAGTAAGGTCTTTGATGATTTGTAGACTTCAGGGTATTTGTTTTCCTCACACAAGGGAGGCATACCCTGGTAAGCCTAATAAAACACGAAAAAGAAATGTACAAAGTACTAAATTTCAAGACCCTTCCTTGCCATAAACAATGTGTAGCAGTTTCAGTTGTTTTTTTTAGTTGCTTCCCAGAAACAGTTTGGCATGATTTACCCCAATATCTCCAGTATCCTAGTTAGTTATTTAATTGTTTTTATTTTTTTAATTAAACTAAGAAAAACATCTTTTGAAACTCATAACACTTGTTTTCTTGATCAATAGCTACTCCAGTTTAACAGGTAAAACAGCAAGATCATCTGAATTTTTGCAGATACAGATTTAAAACACAATCTCTTATATTATACTTACAAATGGAAATGATTAAAATGACATTAAGGCATTAAGAAGCAATTATACAAAAATCTATATTGCTGCACAAATTTCCCCAGCAACACTCAGCTGTTTCTGTGAATAAGGTAAAGATGTAATCATTAACATCATTACAATGAAGGCTATTGCACTTAAAACCCCAGGCAATTACCACTGCTGCCAACATCCTCAGATACTGTCAGACAGAAAGGAGGGAACAAGCAGAACATACAGGCAGAGGCATTGCAGGGAAGGACCTACCGAAACCCTTGTTCTCTGATTGCAAAGGCTGGCGTTTCCAAGGGGAAGATCTCGGACTGGACGAACAGCTCACGCACCCGACGGTCTATGACCTTCCCGTACTGGGCTCCGGCATCGAGTATGACGACGGCTCCCTCGTAGTGGTGTTGTCCATCCTTGAGGTCTCCTCCAGTGTTCTCCGGCTGCAAACATCACTCACGTCAGCACTTTATGGTGACACACTGCAGACCTCAGACTTTAAGCCAGATCTCTCAAATAACTAACATCTGCAAAGCTTGCTAAGGTTGCCTATATATTAACTTATGATTAAAATGATAAAGACTAGTGGAAAAACTTCTAAATGAAAAAATCCTCAAGTTTATACAGACCAGTAGATAAACTGGCAAGATAAAGGGCCCATGCATTAACACAGCACATCCCTCCCAAGCAGCCACACAAACATGACATTCCCATCCCCAAAAGCAAACATGGTACAAATTAAAGAAAAAAAAATGTGAATAAGCTAATGAAGGCAGAGCTTTCCTTAAATAAGAAGTCATATGCCCTGTTCGCCACTACAGCTTTTTCCATTTTACAATTCCATACAAAACCCAGCACACCCTATGATAATTAAGACCATGTGTCCTTTTCTCAAGCGAAACAGGACAGTGCAAAGGCAGAAGAAAAATGTTTTTCCCCATCATGCTGCCTCATACGCTGAACTTTCACTTGACATTACCTCCTGGAGAGAATAAAAAGGAGAAATTGAGAACAAATGTTTCTGCTAAAACGATTTTTCAGAAAAAAAACTCAATAACTGACTGCAGCATTCAAGCAGATTGCACATCAGAACAAAGCAATGGTTCTCTTTGACCCCATCGCATGTGAATTGACTGGCCAACTTCAGCTAAGTCTGAAAGAGAGCTAGAAAACACAAGGGCAAGTTTCTTCTTCCTTTTTTTTTTTAAAGGAATTGTGAAAAGAGGCAGCTACTCCATGGAAGTGTTCTTATCAGAGGATCTTTAAAGGAAGAATGTGAACTCAACCACACTGTAAGACACCCAGGAATCCATGCAGAAAAAAATACTGCTGCCTAAAGAAATTACTTATTTTGGGGGTATTTTTCCCTTACCTTGAAGCTTACACTTTCCTTACCAATGTAATTTGATGAAGGAAAAACATGGAAGGGTTTTACCTCAGCAAACACTGCCTCAAAACACATCTAGAAGCTTACGACCACTTCAACTTTTAATTATGGCATATTAGAGTTGTTTTGCATGTCTGTACCAGGCAACACTGCTTTTGAGCCAGGGCTCACACGAGGTTCCCACCACTGCTGCCCAGGCTCTGCAGGAAGCTGGGGCAGCTTGCAGTGCGCCATGGTTTTTCTATGTGGGTCAGATAATCACCCCCGTATCAACCACAGGCCATTCTGGATGAGAGCATCATCCTGCTGAGACACATTCTCCCCAACGAATACACAGCAAAGGCTGCCTTTGAGCTTTCTTCCTCAGCTACCAAGAGACACCTCAGATAATTGTCTTTAAATTAGCCAAGGAAGGCAAGAACATGGGAAAATTCCAAAGTTTACATTAGCATGAAGAAGTTTTACCTAAATTAAAGGACATAAGCTGAAAAAATTGTGCTAAATCCCTCAAAAGCCTAAATCCATGTTAGAGTCAGATACTTAATTTCTTTCCTTCAGCTGGTAGCTAAGTGTGCCTGATAGGGAGCTCTTAATGACTTTTTAGTCTTGGGTTACACAACAAAAAGGGCACGTGTTGGAGGAGAACAGACTTCAGCAGCAAACGCCCCTTCAAACCCCCTGGTCAGACAGAGACAGGTCACCAGAATTGTCTTCCCTTCCAGTGGAAGGAAAGGAACCACTTTTAGAGTAATTCTGGGCATTTTCACCTAGCAATTTCTAAATTAACAGTTATTGCAAGAAATATCAACCTCCTTATTCTTCCCTGATCTCATCTTGTGGCAAACACTATTCCTTGCAGTGCTATTTCTAATTTAAAATATTTAATTCTTTTCAGAGGAGATGCTGTACCTTGTAACATGAAGGGACAGAGCTCTGCAGCCCTCTTAGCTTGGTTTCCAAGACTGTCCACTTTCACCTGCAAGAGACCATGGTGGGACACAAGCAGTCCCCTCTAGAGCCCCAGGGAAGCTGGGGTGCATAGCTAGCCCTTGCACGGATGGGTCCCACCTGCCAACACTGCTACTCACACATCATACCATCCCAACCTGCTGACCACCCCTAAGAACCTACGGAATGAGTAAGAAGAAAGTAGTGTGAAAGAAGCTTTCACATTTTACAATAAAAACCACTAAACCCAAGTTATTGTTGGCATCACTTCAGCTGGACCGATGGCCAAGCTAGAACATAAATCGCATTTTTAGCACCCTGCCCTGAAGGCACTGAGCTGCTTAGAGCAGTCAGGTGTAATTAGCTGGGCCCAAGCAACAGCTGTGGTGGGGACAGATACACACAAAAACAGAAAGAGCTCAAAGGCATTTGGGTTAAAATCCAGTAAAAGCGCTACATCTACAGAGCAACACAGATCTCCTTATGGGGAACATAAGATGAGCAAAGCAACATGCACCTCACCAGAAAAAAAAAAAAATCATTCAATTGGTGGCCTAAAAACTTGCTGCTCCCTTACATGTGGGCTTGGAGTAAACTACAGGCTGAAATAATTTTCTCCTAGTACTACACAGAGCACTGCCTGCTCTCCTTTTTTCCTGTAGACAACCTTGTAGCACATTCCCAGCATACAGCCAAGCAAGTCCCATCCTGGGAGTCAGTGCAGGTGACTATCACCACACAGAGGAGTTTTGGCACTTCACTTTTGAGCTAAAGTATAACTGTAAAGAGGTTCAGCTCTGAAAAGAGCTCAATAGAAACATTACTGTAAGTCACATGGAAAAAGAGGAAGGAGAAAGGCAGTAAGTCAGTACAGGATCTGGCTTTATTTATTTGAAGGCACGGTTCCAAGGCTAGAGATTTTGAACTCAAATTTAACAAGGGAAACTTCATTTAATAAAATCAAAAAAGGAACAGATGCTGTTAACGTGCAGCCAACATGGCAGTTTAGCGCGTGTTTACCAGACAGCCCAGCTCCTGCAGAGACAGGGTTTATGGAGCCTGCAACTCTTCCTAGTGAGGATTCTCCAGTTTCTAATAAAACCTTTTTCCCTTCAGTAGGGGTATAACTAGAGTTCCTTGTCTTCTCCTGGTCTACTTTCACAAAAACCTAGAGAACTCGCTAATTTTGAAAACTTCTGTCAAACCAGAACCAGCTTAGACAGCTGAATGGAACAAACAGAATGGAACTTGTGTACACCAGGAGAAAAATGAGGAGAAAAAGTCTATATTCTGCTGATTTAAATCAGAAGTCACAGTGAAAAGCATATCATATGTAAAGAAATCCTACTTTCCTCTGCGACTGATAAACCAAATAAACCGATTACACCACCAAAATGCTGTATCTCCAGACTGCCATTTCCCTGTTTCACAGACTCAAGACCTGGAACCGAGGTCCCAACTGTCACCTGAACTGTATCACTACCTCCAACCACACCACAAGCTCCAGCTTCAATCCATCACTACCTACCACTTAGTAATCATGTAAGGAAAAAAGCCTTTCATTGCTCTTGGGTTTTTTGTGTCAAAACCAATAATTACCACTTCTACAATGAGCTGTGGTAGGAGACCTGCCATCAGGCTTGCATTACCAGCTAAGGATACAGCATATCTCATTCCTTGGTGTACCTACCTAGTGTTTTAAAGTAAGTTTTGCAGGTTTGTAACAGCCCGTTTCTGCAGAATCACGGAATTTTTCTGCATTTCACACTCCCACATGCTCGCAGGATTTTTATTAATGCAATTTGTAAAACATTAGCATACAGAACAGAAATATTCTGGAGTACCGACAAACACCTGGCAGAGCCTGGTCTGCAGCAGCGGCCCCTCTTGTCCAAGCCCTCAACCCCGAGCTTTCACCCACACTAATAACTTCAGACAAGCCTAAACCAGGAGCCTTGATCTGGCACTTTCAAGCCAGCACAGGTTTTACAAGAGTTTAATTGTTTCCCTGTGGTATTAAAATTAAGCAGTTACAGGAACACTTACTCATATTTTTTTCAAAGTATAACAGGAAAGTAACTCCTTCAAACTCAGGCAATCCCCAAGACTGATACAAGAGCCCCCAACCTGTTATCTCACACAAACTTTAATTTCTATTAAGTCGCATGCAGATTTCCAGCAGCTGCTGGGACCCAGCCCCCTGCGGAAGCCACTCTCGTTAGCTCTCGTTATCCGCTTCCTGTGAGTGCGCGACTCGTGGGAGATGAGCTTCACAACACATAGCTGGCCATGGGTGCAAGCACCCCAGAGACGAGAAGCCCTCAAGAGTAGCACGGATCAGGAAAGGAGATGTCATCCATGGTCAGGGAAAAGCGTGTCAGAAAACTTAAGTAGGGACCAACTGAGCACTGAAAAAAAACTCCATCCTCAGAGTCACGTTTTCTTGCAAACTAGATAAAAAGTCTAGCACGAGGCTTTTACCCTACTACAGGAGGGGCTTGAGACAACTTGCCGAGTTTTGGTTCAGAAGCTGCGTTATCAAAAAAAAACTTTTATTTCATACAGGTGCACGAGTCATTTTGTCACCCCGGCACACGTGAGCCACACCGACACACAGCTTTTTCACCCCCGCCACTGCAAACGGGACCTGAGGCGATGCTGAGGGGTCAGCGCGGTCCCTGGGGTCACCAGGACGGGGACAGCAGGCCCTGCACGAGCCAGCCCACAGCAATGAAGCAAAACCAAGTTTTCTCTCAGGCTAGCTGAATGAGTTGTGGTTCTTAGCAGGTTGTAATGCCCCAAACCCCAGAAGGCGGCTAGCTGCGAGGGGAGGCGCTGGCCCTACCCCCGTTCCGGTGTCAGCCCAGGCCGTGTGAGGCGCTGGGCAGCCCCGGGCTGGGCCACACCGCGCGCCACCCTTTAAAGAAATCCTATCAAAACCCCGATTGTGAAATTAATTGATTTTCTCAGAGCAACCCCTGGCGTGACCGAGCGGGCAAAGCGGAGCAGGGGACAGGGGAGGCGGGCAGCTGCCGGCGGCAGGCAGGGAGGCACCGGCCTCCCACAGCCAACCGGCCCCGCTCCCCGCCGCCGACCCTGGCCTGCTCCAGGAGACGCCGGCGGGGGAAGGCTGGGCCCCGCCGCGCCGTGTGCGGCAGCCAGGCCGGGCCAGGCCCCAACGGCACAAAGCGCCCGTCAGGCCCGGGCGGGCGGCGGGCAGCGTCCCGGGCCGCGGCGGGGGGAAGCGCGGCGGCACTGACCTTGGCGTCTCCGTTGCAGAGGGCCATGAGGGCTGCCGGGGCGGGGAGCGGCGGGCGGGCAAGCCCCGAGGCAGGGAGGGGGAAGAAAGGGCGGCGAGGAGCCGCTGCCGCCGCGCCGCGATGAGCTAATGCCGCCCGGCTGCGCCGCTGCCGCCGCGGGGAGGAGGAGGAGGAGAAGGAGGAGGAGGAGCCGGGGCGGCCGCCTGACGTAGGTGCGCGGCGCACCAATGAGATGCAGCCACGCCTGCTGCCAGGCCCCGCGTGCCCGGAAGGGGTGGGGCGACGGCTGTTGGCGGCGGCCGGGCCGGTGCGCGGTCTCTCCTCAGCGGCGGCGTCCGCTCCCGCCTCGGCCCTGCAGCGCGCTCCCACCGCGCTGCTGCTGCCGCCGCTGCCGACATGTCGCCCGCTATCGCGGCCAAGGAGGGCGGCCGGCAGCGCCGAGCCGGGAGCCACCACCACTACCTGGACGTGAGGAGTGAGGCGCCACCCGGCCTGGTGCTGTGCGCGGACGGGCTGCCGGGCGGTGAGGACGAGGCGCTGCTGCCGCCGCCGTCACCGCCGCCGGAGGCGAGTTCTCGGGAGCCGCGGGGGTGCCGGGCGGAGCTGGGCAGCATCCTGCTGCTGTTGGTGCTGTACGTGCTGCAGGGCATCCCGCTGGGACTGGCGGGCAGCGTCCCCCTCATCCTGCAGAGCAAGAGCGCCAGCTACACCGACCAGGCCTTCTTCAGCTTCGTCTTCTGGCCCTTCAGCCTCAAGCTGCTCTGGGCCCCCTTGGTGGACGCCGTCTACCTGCGGAGCTTTGGCCGCCGCAAGTCCTGGCTGGTGCCCACGCAATACATCCTGGGGCTCTTCATGATCTACATGTCCACCCAGGTGGACCTGCTGCTGGGCGACGGGGAAGGCCGGGGCCCCAATGTGGTGGCCCTTACTGGGACTTTCTTCTTCTTCGAGTTCCTGGCTGCGACTCAGGACATTGCAGTGGACGGCTGGGCCCTGACCATGTTGTCAAGGGAGAACGTGGGTTACGCCTCCACCTGCAACTCGGTGGGGCAGACAGCCGGCTACTTCCTTGGCAACGTCCTCTTCCTGGCCCTGGAGTCGTCCTCCTTCTGCAACAAGTACCTGCGGTTCCAGCCCCAGCCCCAAGGGATTGTTACCCTCTCAGGTACTGCTGGCCTGAACGTACCGATGCTGGGATGGGGATGATTCGTCTCTGAGCCTAGACCAAAGCTCCGTTCGGAGAGAGCGGTGGTTTGGCCCTGCGAACTGTGCAGGTTTGGGTTGTTCCCTGCCCATGAGAAAGCACAGCCCACTGGGAGGCTGGCAGAGTTCACTGCTGCATGCACTGAACTTCCAAGCTTCTCTGGACTTAGGAGTGTGGGAAACCTGCCTTGTCATTATCTTGGCTGACCTGAGCACTTTGGAGACATTTATTCCCCCGCTCAGTTTCATGACCATGGAATAGACTATTGTTTAAAAAAATCCAAACAAACCAAAAGCCTTGCCTCCTATTAAGGAGGCCTTCTAAGAACATCTCCTTCTGAGAGGAAGAGAAGGGGAAATTAAAAAAAAAATTGACTGTCCCAAAAAGCTATTGTTCACAGAAGTAGAAATGACAAGTGTTCAGGGTTGACTACATAGCCAATTTGAGAAGGAAGGCCTTATTTTAGTAAATTAAGGGGGATTTTGTTTTCTCTTTAATGAATTAAATAAGTCTGGTAATCCAGCCATAACTAGCCATTACTGTAGGGATGTTTTCTGTTTGGTGTTTTTGGGGTGGGGTTTTTGTTTGGTTTTGATTTTTTCAGGAAGGTTTTATGTGGTGGATGATGTTCAGCGTATTGCCTGGAAGATGCTTAAAATACATGTTTTGTTTGCAAGGTTGAATTTAGCCAGCTCAGCTTATGGGAGAACAAGAAAATCTGATACCACTTCTGGCTGCAGTCTCAAAGTGACCATGGCCAGCAATGAAGAGTAAATTCTCATGGTTTTGGTTTCTTTTCTGTCTCTTACATTGATTGCTCTTCCTGTATCATGTAAGAGAAAAGGTATACCAGAACTGAGTTGAATTGTTGTTTACAGGCTGATTTTCGCTTTCTGTCCTATACCTATCTTATTGATAAATCAGGATATCAGTTGTGAAGCCTGCTGTACTTATTTTGTCTGTTTTGCTAACTAGTTTTCCTCTTTCCTTCCTGTTGATAACCCTATGTCTGGTCTGTCTGTCAACAAGGATAGAGTAGCCCTCAAAGTAACCCTGCTGGTTTATTGCTTTCCTTTGTTTTCTCTTACTGTGTAGTTCATAAGTGCTGGCGTGTCTCTTCCCTCTTGCTCCAGCAGCAGACTGACGTCTTTCACTGCTGATGCAACCTGCGAATCACTAGTGTAGTTAAGAGAGCTTGGTTTGTCTATTCTTACCTCCACTGTCCAGGTTTTTTGTTGTCTTGTTTTTCATTCAGTACTGTTTGTGTAAATAGATTTTTACTATTACAAGAGTGCTGTCTTTTGGAGAAAAAAAAATATCCCAAAACCAAAAAGACATCAACACAACCTGTTTAACTTGTCCTGGAGTACTAACCTGGGTGGAGTAGGAAAAGCAAATAGCTCTGACACTGTAGTTGCAGGATATGTTTTTTTGGGTGGTAAAACTGGCTGCAAGAAATTTCTGTTCCCTTATTCGTGTGACTGTGCCACAATTTGCTGTGTCCACATTTCTTCTGAAGGAGCCAGAGAACAGTACTGTAAACCAGCTCACTGAAATGAGGAGAGTGGTTCTCTGATTCTAGTGCTGGTTCTAATGGGGCTTGTGATGAACCTGTTTGGGCAGTTAGAGCAGCAGAAAACAGTTGGAAAATAAATGGTTTTTGCCAGTTCAGATCTCTGAAGGCTTTTGTCCTAGGCTGAGTGCTGATGGGAGGGAAAGAACACGTCAATACTTCATGATCCCAACTCAGCTTCAAGTTGTGGAGCAGCAACAGTGTTAGTTGTTTGCCATGCAGTCACATGAATTCCTGTCCCAGCATGAAGGGAGAGAAGTAAAGCGTGAGTGCAGGGAGAAGTTGCCCCTTCAAGGCAACCCAAACTTACCTGGGCCAGTGATTGTAGAGCGCCTCTTTTCCTGGGAAGAGATGTGTAGCTGTAGAATTAACTAAAGCTGTTATGATGAAACATCTGTCACCCCATGCGCACCTCATTGATGGTTGTTTTCCAGCCTGGTCCATCCCTAATCTAGTTCAAAATTTGCTTTGCCCCAACGCAATGGTTTATTTTGCTCAAAGAGTATAGAGGCAGAGACAAAATAGGGATGGAGCTAGGCAACACTGGTGACATCAGAATGCTTTATGCTAGAAATTTATTGTGTCAACTATGATTTTAAAGTTCTTTTGCATGTAGCCTGTTAGTGGACTGTATGGCTGCTATTTTTTTTTTCTTTTTCCTTTTTGCTAATCCAGCCATTGCTGTATTGCGGCTGACAGAGCTGACCTGATCAGGAGTATTCATGCAATGATGCTCAAAGCTATTTCTATTCCTGTCCTTGCACTGTAAGTCTCTCACTGCGGTGATAATGCTTAGTGCTATTATTAGAGTACCTCTGCTGTATGTCTTTTGTAAACAGTAGCTGTGATTAGCATGACTCTCTGAAAATTCATCTTTTACTTAAAAATGCATATTCAGGGTATCCTTTTTTAACAGAGAAGAGAGCAGTCTGACAGCACTGGTTAGGAGAACTGCTTTACTTTAGAAAAGGGAGAAGTAGCTCGTGTGGAAGCAGCAAAACATGGTTTGAAATGCCTTTTTTTCCTTTTACACTGAGAATGCTAGGATATAGCATGTTTTCTTCCATGCTTCCGGTGCTTGTTCTCTTCCTGTGCATAAGAAGCAGCTGATAATTGGCTAAACCTTTGCACTGTCTTTGCCCTTTCACCAGCCCTTGCTGCTTACTTTCAAGTCACCGTGAGGCTTCTGGAGTTGCTCGTGACCAGGAAGACAAAAGGCTACTTCTGTGTTACCCTCTGCATGTTACTGAGTTCTTTCTTGACTCTTTCATAAAGGTAGAGGGTAGGATTAACTTAGATTCTATTCACTAACTCAAAAAGTACTTGCCATTACTGTTGCTACCTTCAAATCTAGTTTAGCAAATATTATATCTGCGTAAGGGTTAGCGAGTAAAATAGCTGCTTAAAACAGACATATTTGAGTGACTCTTTATTTGATGACTGTGTAAGAACTTTCATCAGGCCATTTTTACACTTGTAAGTATAAATCTTTCTGTCCTTCAGATGGTAGGTAGGTTTTATAGAGAGACTATAGAATTGAGGCACAGAATAGTTACATGACTGCACAGTAAATCAACTGGAGAGTTGTGAATGACTTCTTCCTCTGAAGTTTTTTCCCTGTCTTGTTACTGTTAAATGTGTGTTTTCCTCCTTGATCAGCTTTTGGTGATGTTATGTGTAATCCTTCAACACTTCATTTCTGTTTCTCCTCCAACATGCTCCTAGTGGTAACAATACACAGATCACCAGGGAAGTGACAGAGTTTGTGGCTGGCCTTCTGTCTCAGATCTCAAGCAAACATCTGCTTGTAGAGCAAGGGGCAGGGCAGAGCTGGGTCAGTTACTGTATATAGCTATGTGTTTGTGGTTTGCTTTTGTTGCTTGTTTTTCGGAGGGTCAATGAGTAATGTTTGTATTCACTTTTTCATTATTAGCTTTATATTTTTGCAAAATAACTGCATTTTAGATACTCAGAAAATTGTTAATGAAGTGTTGATTATGGCTGCTAAAAAGATTTAGGTTTTTTTTCCCCCCTTCAGATTTCCTGTTTTTCTGGGGAGCTGTCTTTTTAATTACCACTACACTGGTTGCCCTTTTGAAAAAGGAAAACAAGGAACTAACACCAACGAAAGAAGAAACAAAAGGCATCACTGATACATACAGGCTGCTATTCTCAATAATCAAGATGCCGGCGGTTCTTTCTTTCTGTCTCTTGATTCTCACAGCAAAAGTAAGTAAATACATATATGAATTGTTAGATGCTGATGATACCAGTCTGAAGGGTTGCTGAGTCCCTGTGATGTTTTGCTAATGGTTGTCTTCAGAGTTACAAATTTTTACATGAAATTTGAAACAGAATTGTTTATGTAATTGTACTAAGCAGGGTTGTACAACAGAAAACATTCGTTTGAGCTTTTCTAAGTGTTTACACAAGCATTAAAGAGAAGTTTGATTGCAATCCAGTATTACGGTAATTTGTTTTAAAACATTTTTAAACAGCTAGATTGCTCATATAGTCTGCATTTAAAAGGACAGAAAATGTTTCTTTTAACCTAAATATTATTCCCAGAATCTGCAACTCTGTACAAACTAGGTTTCCACAACTTCTTATTGGCCATCATGGATACTACCAGCAATTAAGGCACAAGCACGAATATCGTTGCTATGTTTAATGTTCTTGGTATAGTTTTGGCAGTGATGACAAGAAGAGTGTGCAAATGTAGAATGTGGTTCAGAATAGATTTGGAAATCAAATGAGACACACAATGAATTGTACTCGCATTTTTCCATTTACTTAATACCAAGTAAACTGAATTTCTAGCCAAACTATCACTGCTTTTCTCAGTTTATTTTCTCTAATTTATATTGCAGGTTGGATTTTCAGCAGCAGATGCTGTAACAGGACTCAAATTGGTGGAAGAGGGAGTCCCAAAAGAGCACTTGGCTCTGCTAGCGGTTCCAATGGTTCCTTTACAGATAATACTGCCTCTGATTATCAGCAAATACACAGCGGGCCCCCAGCCACTGAACACATTTTACAAAGCTATGCCTTTCAGGTAAAAACAAGCAAATCTTGTTTGACAGACACATGGTAATTTGTGTATTCAGAGCGAGTATAGGATTTCTTGTGTAACTCTTAAACTTCCAGATACAAGAAAGAATATCAGAATTCTCATAGTAAGTAGAACTCTGTGTCTTGTGCCTTGATTCATGTAGTAGCACATGTAAGAAAGTGTTCATGAGGTGATTTTAAGATGCATATGCAACAGCATTAGAGCAGTACTCTCCTGCTCTTATTCAGTGTCGGTAGTTCCTTATTGATGAACCGTTCTGACTAGATCCGGGGCCGTATCTGTACAATTATTTGTGCTTCCCCCTGTAAGAGCGGCAGAACGCATTGGTGCATCTACTGGATGTGTGCTTTACTGAAGTAACTGAGAGTAAAAGAAGCTGATTTAGGCTGATACAGACAAGGAGACATTTCATTTCTCTGTTAATCAAACTCCTATATAAAACATTTATGGAATTCTAAAACCAGTGAATCCAGCAAATTACCTAATGCTGTTACTCAGTAAATCACGTAACATATCTGTAACAGGGAGCTATTGCTTTAATGTGTTTTTATGCAACTGTGTATGTTTTCACAAAAAAAAAAGATTAAGTTTTGAATTTGGTTAGATATCCTATGTGTTGCTTTCTACAAAAAATAAATTTCTGTGTGAGGGGCAGAGGACAAAGCTAGTAGAGGAGATACGTTTATATGGACAACAGAATTGTTTAGGTATAAAATGTTTACAGCTTCAGCGCTTGTCAAGTATTTAATTCTATCTAAGATAGAAGTAGCTTTAACTATTTACATATAAACTGTCTTAATATTTTTTGTATGTATAAATATTTGATAGTTGCTTTGTATTGAGGAAACACACGGGGAGGAGAATTACTCAAATTACATATTACCTTTCTTATTCCTCCAGGTTACTGCTTGGGCTGGAATTTGCTTTTTTGGTATGGTGGACTCCTAAAGTAAAACATGAAGGAGGATTTCCTGTCTACTACTATGTTGTAGTATTGTTGAGTTATGCTTTACATCAGGTAACGTGCGCTGTATGTGGAAAGGGGAGGGGGACAGGAGGGTATTTCATATCAATCAGCAAGAGGACTATAAATGTTATTTGCTTTTCTTCTTAGTTGCACCAGAATTCATCTAAGTCTGACCTGTTGTACTGTATGGCTGTCTTTAGTTCTTACGCTCTTGCCAATATAATTTCTCCTTCCATGGGGTACATTAGACATCTTCTATGAAGTTATTTTTACTTGACCAGATCTGCTATTGTTTCGCAGATTATTTCCCCTCCCCCCGCCCCCCCCCAAAACCAGAAGCTCAAAAGTGTGGTGGAGTTGGAGAAGTCCCAGCATTCTGACTTGAGTTTCATAGGCATGATGATTGATGATTGTGTTTATTGTCAGATGCGTAAAGTTATGTGATCTTCATCCTAGAAAAAACTATGTTAGTGATTTTGAAGGAAGATAATGACGGCCTGGAAAACAAACACCTGTTAAAAACTGGGCTTTGGATCAGAACTAAGATGTACACAATGCCTTGAGTGTTGATTTTAAATGCAAAAGTGTTATTTTTATATGCTATTTTAGCTGTCCTTGTCATATTTCATTTTGATAACCTGAATCATTCCAGTGCATGTGAGGTTGGGTCCCTTTGACCGTGTCTTGAGACAAATGGCAAGGCTACTTCTTGGTGTGGGAAGAGAGACAGACTGCTGAAGCAATTTCTCTCTTGTGCAATTTTAAGATGTTGAGATTATTTTTCAGTCAATATTGCTAACTTCAAGTGATCTCTTAAAACAGCCTTTATGTTAGGGTTTTTAGTTGTTGTTGTGCGTAACCTTACTGTCCTGTGGGTTTTCTTACATCTATAGATCACGCTGTATAGCATGTACGTTGCAATAATGGCGTTCAATGCCAAAGTCAGCGATCCGCTGATTGGAGGAACCTACATGACACTCCTAAATACTGTGTCGAATCTGGGAGGGAACTGGCCTTCCACTGTTGCACTCTGGCTTGTGGACCCACTCACGGTGAAAGAGTGTGCGGGGGCCCAGGAACAGACCTGTGGAACTACAGTTGCTGCAGAGGTAAGTTTTGGAGGCTCTGAAGGTCTCTGTTCAGTTATTAAGTCTGGTTTTATCTGTGCACTCTTAATAACTAATGTCTTAACAAAGATTTGCTGTTGCAGAGTAATTGACCATTTCTTTCTGGGCTGGCTAGAAAACCTGGTGGTGGAAGCACTAGATTGGTGTCTCATTCTCTGGCGTGTAAGGAGGCTGTAGTTACATTTTTGAGAGTAAACCTTGCTAAATTCAGAGCTGTGTAGTTAAGAGCTCTGTTCTTGGCAGCTGTCTGTCCCTCAGGTCCTTTAAGTTTTGTGGTAGGTTTTTGTTCCTTCTATCTTTCTGGAGGCTTCCTATCTGAATACCTTGATACCTTCTGCCATGATGTTACTTTGCTCTTTGTCTTTGATCTTCACTTTCCACGTGAAATTGAGCGGTGTCACTGGCTGCCTTCCCAGTTCTGGGGAGCCCTGTGGAAGAGAACAAAGAACGTGCTGTGCACAGATCAAACAACAGGACACAAAACTGCTTAGAAAGCAGGGTTTCAAATTCACCTCTTTATAAGCAAATGAGAAATTTTAACATGACTTTTTGGAAGGGTGGAAATGCTTTAGGGGTTCGGGGGATTTCTATTCTGTACTCATGACTGAGATTTATTTTACTCTTGAATGCCAGCACTCTTTGGGATGTGGAGGTTCTCTAAATAAACAAAGTGTTCTAGGAGTCAGATGTCACTTGTTTGAACTTGAGTTGTAATTTTTACTAGTTACAGAGAGGAAACTGCTTCTGTCCAATGTGTGCTTTTTCTGCCTGTCATTGGCTTGCCACTAATTAGGTTGCCTGTGCCCAGGCCTCTACTGAATTTAAGTCCTTCCTCCTTCACCTCACTCCCCTGATCTTTTTTTGCATCCTCCCAGTTAGTAATGTTTCACCACCACTCCCTGCGTATTCCTAATCTGATCTTGACATGTCTTAGAATAATGAAAATGCTGGCAGAACCTCAACTTGGAGGATTGATTTATCTTGGGATTATAGCAGTATTGAAAGCTGAACAACAGCAGAAAGGATCAGGTTCTATACACATAGCCTTTAAATGTTGGAGTTTTTGCCTTCCAGTCCTGCAATTAAAAAACATCCTGGGCATGTTTTCCCCAGAAATACGCAGCATTTTTTGCTGTCCATTTGTGGCTTCAGTGTGGTGAGATGCAAGGGTATAATTTCTAAAGAAGCCATTTGGATGGCTGGAGGGGGAAAAATCTTTATGCGACTAAGAACAGTGCTTGTACCTCCAGGCCAGGACGAGACAGCTGAACGACTTCTGTTTTCTAGAGTTAGCCCCTTGGGCCAATATGCTCCACTTATCAAATGTTTTATAACAGTTTTGTTACTTTTTGTACCACTAGTACACTTGAAAGCCTTACTTATTAACTCTGTAAGAAACAAGGAAGATTAAACAAATACATTTAGTCATAACCAAGAACAAGTTAGAAAAAAAAAAGTGGATATGTAATGTCTACTTTCTAAAAGTCTGTGTTTCTGTATCTCCCAGAGCGTACTTGATGCATCAACTTCTGCTTCTGTCTTTCAGCTCTGCATAAAAGCTGGTGGTTCCTGTGTTACTACCTTGGACGGTTACTATGTGGAATCTGTCATCTGTGTCATTCTGGGATTTGGCTGGTGGTTCCTACTTGGGCCAAAATTTAAAAAGCTGCAGGACGAAGGACAGTCTTCGTGGAAGTGCAAGAGGACCAATTGATGCAGTTTAAATATTGGATGGACTAGCAAGGTCATTTTAGTTTTATTACAAAGACATATCCCATAATCAATAAACAGGAATATAGGTATTTTTAAATGCCATATCACTGAAAAACTGGGTGGCTGAGACAGTGGTATGTTTGTATGTGATACCACTTGCCCTCCCAATATGAAAATGTAAGTTCAGAAAGTAATTGTTGAAAAACAGCACCTATGTACTACATATGTATCCCTGAGCTCTAGCTTCAGAGGCATGGCTGCTGGTATGACCACCGTCTGAATTTCCATATAGCAACTATGGAAAAGCTCATTGTGCCATGTCTGTCTAAACAGCAGCATTGTCAGCTAAGTTCCAGCTCTTTCTTTTCAAACAGAAATGATCTGACACAGGGAGTTGACCCAGGGAAGGATGTCAAAGGCGTTTTGACTTGTAGGTTAAACATGTTCTACTATGGAATTCCTTGTGGGAAGATAGATGTCTGTGGGCTTTGTTTCTTCTCACTTTCTGAACTGTAACCACATCTCAAAGGATGGAATGTTTCAGAGATTCTTTTAAATGTATTTTCTGGCTTTTATAAGCTTTAAAGATTTATAAGAAAATATTTTTATAAACAAATTACATTTGTTTAATTTATTTCCGCTGTTTCAAAGCATTTTGATTTACGTTCAAGGTACTTTCTCGACAAAAAATTGTTGTACGGTAGGACTTAATAGTAACGCACAATACTCTAGGCCTTGAGTCCTGAAGATGTAAATTGGACAGAACAGCAGCCAGCGCACAAAGACAGGTTTCCAGGCCTTCATAAGGCGATTGTTATTTTGAGGGAATGAATTGATAGTGTTGGTTCTTCTATGTCACTAAAATGTCTGAACATTCAGATTCAAGATCAGTAGAAAAAAGTAGGATTATTCCCCATTAGGGGTAAGAAAAGATGATTAGTGCCTTTGGAAGTGATTTGGTGATGACACTTGCCAAATTCTCAGTGAGTTGGTGTACAACTTGCTGTCACATAGATCAAACAAGCTAAATCCTGTGATAGAGCTGCTACAAAAACTTATTATTGATTCTCTGTAGTGGAAACATTCCCATTGCATTTGTCAAAAATGAATTCCCTCCTGAGTGCCTTAGTGATGTACAGCAAACATACTGTACGCCGAGAGAGGGGGCACCTGGATAATGCTGGATGTATATGGTACATCGTTATTAAAAAAGAAAACTATTAAAAATACCTTTGAAAGGTACATAATTTTCTTTTCCATTCTGTGTTTCTTGCCTTGTCAATATTTGAAGTATTGCCTCCTGAGTTTTGTGTTCCAAACTCCCAAAAGGGGTTGTGCACCTTCTGTTGCTGTATGTTTTAGGAAAAAAGTAAATCAATACCAACTTTTGACTGGCTGGAGGGGATGTGAGTGTGTACAGAGTGTCTACATGACATGAGGAGTAAGAAGGTGTCCAGAAGAGGACAGTGTGACCAAGTCCTTCCTTGGGCCCATTCCTCTGTCTCTTCCCCTCCTGCCTTCTCAGAGGGACACCCTTGGCGTTTGGTAGAAAGCCAGACCCCAGGCTGTGAGCAGTGGTCCAGCTGCACCACATGCTTACCATTTGTTTCAAGTACAGCAAAATCAATCAAGCTAAATAAAAGCACGTTGTTTTTACTCCCCAAACTAAAAGTTTTCCAATTTCACCTCTGCACTAGCACAAAGAATACAAGACTATTTCAGAGATTTGTAGTTGAAGGTGGATGTATCTTTCAGTCCTGGCCAGATCATCTCTGCTGGATTAACTGTGTGTGAGGTGTTTCAGTTCTGTGTCTTTACTGGAACAACGGGCCACTTGCTTTCATGGCATCTTGTCCACACCTAGAGGGTTTTTTTTTCCTTTAATTTTTCTGAGTTTGAGGAAGAACTTCTCATCTGCACAATGTGGGAAATTAAATTCATAGATGTTTTAGGGTTTGCTTTTACTTTGCCATTTTGATTCACTATTTCTGAAGGTGCCAGTGAAACTTGATATTAAAAAGGATGGGTTGAGAATTGCTTATCAGTACATTAGATGAACTCCACAAAATCAAAATTAAATACACACTCCAAATCAGTAGTACTATATATGAAACGTGACCTAAATTAAATAACTGTTTCCTCTTTCAAGCTGGAGAAACAAGTGATGGAGTAGGTTTTTTTTTATCTATATTGCTATTTTGTAACGTAAGTCAGAAATGTTACTGCTGTACCAGCTGATTAGCGGGTTGCTGAAAAGAACCAGTAAACTTTTGATCTTGCTGCTTTTTTCTCCCAAGCCTATTTTACAGTGAAATAATAATTTTTTTGAAAGATTAGAATTATTTTAGACTTAAATGTATTTAATATTAAAAAAAACAAAAAAATAAAAACTTTTTCAAAAGACAGGAAGAAAGAAGCAACCCAACCTGTTCCTTGAGAGTCTGTTAAGAAAATGGGAGCTGGAGAAAGTAAGTGGTACCTGCAGCTGCTGTAGACCCCTGAGTTACTGGGGGGCTGTGTGGTCCTGCATGACCTGAGATGACCGGGGGGGGTCAAATGTGTGCTATCTCTAGCAAAAGGAAAATGGAAGAAATTAGATTTCTGTAGGTAAAGGGTTTGTCCTGGTTTAAATTCCCGAGTGGGCTCATTGTGAAGTCAGACAGGTCCCAGGGTACAGGATGGAGTGAAGGATCGGTGCAGCAGGGCATGGGGAGGAAAGGTAGAGAACAGCTCTCCCCATCTTCAGTGCCCGTTAGACACAGCTGTGTCGTTATGGGGACTTGCCGTGCAGGAAAGTCATCAGCACCGGAGCTCACCAGGGCAATTTGTTGTTGTTTCCCAAGACTTCCTTAAGAGGCAAATACTGGTGCTCCAAAATTCAGTACTGTAATTCCAGTGCTTGGAAAGAGTGTGCGTAAGGCAAAGTTTAAGGTCTGACAAGCTGCGTAAAATGGGATTGCACACCCACTGCCGCTGCTCCTGCGGCCCCGCCAGGAATCGGCTGAGGATCGGACCCCCCAGTCCCGCCAGCTCTGGTGCCGTCAGTGCGCTACCCGTCACAGCCACCGGAGTTCTTGGCTTAAAATACTCCGTGTTTCGTCTTTGTTACGGACTCTGGTGCTGATTGTCAACGGCTCTTCGTTTTCTGTAGAGTTGTTTTGTTTCGTTGTCTTCTGGGTGTTCTCAGTGTAGGTCCGCCTGATAAAAGCTGTTCTAAACTGGCTGATAAGAGAGGGTGTTCAGATCGTTTTTGATCTGACAAAATGGGAAGGAGAGTTCTATCATGGAGTTCTGTAGAGTCCACTGTGGGAAGGCAAAGCTTCTCCCCACAGCTGGGAATGGAGCAGCTGAGCTTTCGCAGGCAGCAATATTGTCTGACCCCTTTCCCCCCCCCTAAGGAGACAATGTTATTTATTTAGCATTTTACCCAACATCCAAATTGTAGCAGTCAGCACTATGCCTCCAAATTGTTCTTTGGACACAAGTTACGTTTTTCCTGAAAACAAGAGTTTGCACTATCTCTATATTTATTACTTAATCTTAAAATGTTCACACTTTGTAAATAAAGTAAAATTTACAACTGTACTGCTTTTTTAAAAAAAAAAAAATTGCAGGGCTAATATTTACTTGTCCAACTTACCTCATAGCCAGTAATTTAAGAAGTGTTTTAGTTTGAACCTTAGATAAAAAGTTTTGATTCAAGTATGAGTTTTGCTACTTTTGATTATAAATTTCCAACTAAATCTGTGCTTTTCCTAAAATCCTGAGTTGTGACCGTTAACAGTATCTCTCATGTACTGCCCGTTCATGTGGAAACCTAGAACTGGGCTTTAATGAAAACGGTAGACTTGTGTAAACATAAATCGAGTTTTATATCATTGTCTGATTATTTTCTTACAATGTATGTATTTCTTTAAAGACCATATAGGTGCATTGCACAGGGGGGCATTTGATTCAGCTGAGGGAAACGGTTGGCTTGGGCCATTTGGTAATGAATTACAAATATTTGTTAGTTTTGAACTAAGGGAAAAGAATAAACAACAATGATGAATACAGGAATGTTCCAATTTTTTTTTCTTCTAAGATAGTGCCCCAAGGTGCATCAAGGGAGCTGTATCGTAGTGCGTTTCGCAGGATCAGAGAAAGTAAGTGTATCACAGGTCTGAAGAGTTGAAGTCATCACCAGTTCTCTCGTGAGACATTCCCCCCACCCAGTACTATGTCCAGCTCTGGGACCCCCAACACAAGAAGGACATGGATCTGTCGGAGCGAGTCCAGAGGAGGCCACAAAGATGATGTGTGAGGGCTGGAGCCCCCCTGCGATGAGGACAGACTGAGAGAGTTGGGGTTGTTCAGCCTGGAGAAGAGAAGGCTCCAGCGAGACCTTAGAGCCCCTTCCAGTCCCTAAAGGGGCTGCAGGAGAGATGGGGAGGGACTCTTGATCAGGGAGTGTAGCGATGGGACAAGGGGGGAACAGTTTTTAAACTGGAAAAGTGTGGATTTAGATGAGATATTAGCAAGAAATTCTCGACTGTGAGGGTGGTGAGACACTGGAACGGGTTGCCCAGAGAAGCTGTGGCTGCCCCATCCCTGGAGGTGTTCAAGGCC
>JAOXNO010000052.1:9338494-9353720 GCA_028565335.1 Limnodromus scolopaceus
CGGGGCCGGGGCCGGGGGGCGCGTTGCGGCCCGGCTGAGCCCCTCTCTCCTCTGCCCGCAGAGCCTGAGCACCGGGATGGCCGTGGCCGGGGTGCTGGTGCTGGCCCGCAGCGTCCGCATGGTGAGTGCGGGGGGCTCGGCCGGTGCGGGGGGAGGCGGGGCTGATGTCACGCATTTCTTTTCTCTTGAGCGGCATTCCACGGCCAGAACGCGGACACCTTCCCCGCCATTCTTGTTTGTTTTCCTCGGTGCTGCCTCTCCCGCTGCAGCTTCCCGCAGTCCTTTGTACATCTCATTAGCACGCCACCAACTCTGGTGTGCAGCCCAAACAGAACCACAGGACGGGAGGGTTGGAAGGGACCTTCAGAGATCATCCAATCCAACCCCCTGCCAAAAGCAGGGTCACCCAGAGCAGGTTGCACAGGATCGTGCCCAGGTGGGTTTTGGAGGTCTCCAGAGAAGGAGACTCCACCACCTCTCTGGGCAGCCTGTTCCAGTGCTTTGGCACCCTCAATGTAAAGCAGTTTTTCCTCACGTTGAGGTGGAATTTCCCGTGTTCCAGTTTGTGCCTGTTTGTCCCTTGTCCTGTCTCTGGGCACCACTGAAAAGTCTTGCCCCATCCTCTTAGTACCTGCCCTTTAGATATTGATAAGCATTGGTGACATCCCCTCTCAGTCTTCTCTTCTCCGGGCTAAACAGACCCAAGTCTGTCAGCCTTTCCTCATAAGAGAGATGCTCCAGTCCCCTGATTGTCTTTGTAGCCCTCTGCTGGGCCCTCTCCAGTAGTTCCTTGTCTTTCCTGAACTGGCAAGCCCAGAACTGGACATGGTGCTCCAGATGTGGCTTCACCAGGGGCAAGTAGAAGGGGAGGATGACCTCCCTCAACCTGCTGGCCACGCTCATTTTAATGCACCCCAGGACACCATTGGCCTTCGTGGCCAAACTGTCTCATACCTCTAGATCAAGTAAAGCTGAAATAGTTTCCTTGCATCTGTTCTCTGTACTTCCACGAACAGAACTGCTTTTTGAATATTTTTAAATGTGACTCTAAATCTTCCTTCTCTTCTTCAAAAGACGGGTTTGTGGGATGTGCTAATGCTACCCCGCCGGCTCCAGCCGCAGCTGTGCCCACGCAGGTGGGGACCAACCGCTCTCCTGTGTCGTTCCAGCTCTTTATAAAATAATACTGACTCTGACCTTCCCTCTGCACAACTCCAAATGCAGTTTGCTATGAGAGAACATTTGTATGAAGTTTTTACTTTAAAATCTTACCAGGAAGCCTGGACTACAAAAGTTGCCAGAATTCTTTTTTTTTTTTTTAATTTTTCTGTTTTGTTTGTTTCTTGCCTTTTTGTTTTTTTAAACCCAGGGTTCGTGAATGTGTTAACCAGGCTGCCAGAGCTTCCAGTACAAATGAGATCAGACTTGAACAAGTTCTGTTCATAAAAGCATTCAGGCTTCCTGCCCACAAGGTCCTGGCTTTCTGTATTCCTAGTGGAAGATCTTACGGAGCACAAATGGGAAGGTTTACTGAATAAATAACATAGAGTAGAAAGATCTTTGAGCTTAGTCATGGTGTTTTGGGTTTTTTATTTCCCCCAAGGGCTGGTGTGTCACAGCGGTTGCACATAAGCAGGTTGGTACTTTTCACGGATGTAGGTCGGTGTTTTACAAAAGGGTTCTTGCCCCACGACCTCCAGACATTGGTGTCTGAAGGCCTGGGTGCTCCGCCGTCCCCAGCGCTGGGCCTTCTATCTCCGCCCCTAAACTGGTGGTGGCTTCGCTCCTCTGCTGCTGGCCAAGTCTTTCCTGCTGTTAAGCTTGGTTTTCCTGTGTGATCACATAAACGTCCCTTTGAATCCTCCTGTTAATCGAGGGTTGTGGTGTCAAATTTAATCTCCTTGTGATCTTTTCAAAGGTGTACACCTGCTTTTGTCCCTCTCCTCTTTTACTCCCTTATCGAAGTCTGTGTTGTTTCTGTCCTCCCTGTTCCGCCTTTGTTTTCAGTGTGTCTGTTCTGTGCACATCTTGGCTTCCATTCACCTCTATTCTAGCACCCTTCAGGCCGCTTCTAAAACACTCTTTTCATGGTGAATCAAGCGAACTTCAATACGCACTGCTCAAAAAATGTCTTTCTCTAAACCTTGCTTTCATGCCCACCCCTAACATTGCAAGTCCTGCATGACAGGGAATGTCCCTAAGTGTCCTGAAAGCCTGGCACATAATGACTTCTGCAGCTCATTACTATTAAAAATATATATATACACACTTGCCCATGCTGTCTAATAATAGATCTGTAATTTGCCAAACTGTTTCAAGAAGAAGTTGGATTTAACATGATTGTTACTGCTCTACAGTTTTTTTCAAAAATTTTGTCTTGCTCTTTTCATCAATAGACAACAAAGTTTACAAGTGCTTCAGATATTCCTGTGGGGTTTGTAGAAAAGAATGTGAAATTGCGAGGAAAATTACATCACATAACTGAGAAAGGCCTGGAAGTTGAACACATTCCCATTAGCGTTCCTTTCATTACATCGATACAGAGAAAATGTGAGTAAAAGAACGTGGAGAACAAGGGTGGGGATGAACCATTCTTAATGCGGCTGTACAGAGAAGTGGTAGGGGGAAGCTTGGGAGGAAGGGCTGAGTTACAATCCTGGCTCTGCCTTTTTCCGTACTTTCCAGGTGGAAAATTGGGGAATAAACAACTGCGAAGAGACCTGTAAAAAGAGCTTGCTAATACAATATTTGTATTAATTGGCATAATTATCGTGGTATTTTTCTGGCAGCAAAAGCTAGCATGCAGGCAGTTCATTTGCATGCGTAGTTCATCTCATTCCTGGCAAAAAGATTCTCTTGGAATTACGCTTTTATTTAGGGATGAAGGTCTGGCAGCCACATATACAAACCCATTCTCAGGGACAGTGACTTTGGCAGAAGTCGCCCATCAAGTCTGTGAGTCACACACTGGCTCTGGGAACACCTGCAGGTGCTGATGCTTCTTGCCTGTTGTTTCTGCCCCTTCAGATAAAGTAATAGTGATTGATAATGAAAGCAGTTCTTCCTATTTGCATGTAAAATAAACCAAACTAGTTTAAACAAATTACGCAATCTTGAATTTTTTTTTTTTTTTTACTGAAGGAGAGATGAGACCAAATTCTTATTTGCAAGTAAGTTGTCCTTTGGGGAACTAAAATGGATTTTTCTTAAGTCCATGGGAATAAATTCATTACCAACAGCTGATGGTCCGTTCAAAGCATGACATTTCCCTTGCTGCGTTCAGTAACAAAGTTGTGTCTCTCTATAACCAGGGCAATCAAAAGGACTTCTGCTGGTGAGGCTTGCTGGGGTGGAGTTGGCTCCGAGTGGCATGGCCTGGTTACAGCAGGAGTTAAAACCCAAACAAACGATATGGTTCCAACTTCTCGGAAGGGAGGACTTGGCCCTTGAGTGCCTTGTTTTAGTAAATAAGGTAAATATAGTGACAGAAATTGAATTTTATCTGCAGTTTTGACTGTACTTAGGTGATTCAGTTATCTCAGTACATTTAAGGAATGTTATTATTTGTAATTTATCTATCTTAATATGAATTTTAAATGTTGTATTTGTAAATCAGATTTCAAGAGCAGTATTTTTGCAGACTGAGTCATGACAGGAGTGTATTTCTCTGTCAGATATTGCTAAGGTGTATCGTGTAATTCTGATGACCCTGATATTTAGTCCATCAAATGTTCTCTCCCAAATGTCTTGCGTTACTATTATGTTTTAAGAGTGAGCTGCATTCCTCCTGTTAACTCTTTCTGCCAGAGGGTAGATTTAGCCAGAAGTAAAGCTCGTCTCTCAGAGGGAGCTCACATACACAAAAGAACCCCTCAAAACTGTTTTAAAGGTGAAGCGAATATCACGTTTATTGCGCCTTTTTGTAGGGTCGATTTCTCAGCGTGTGCTTAAATGAAGAGATCTTGAGACAAGGGCTTGGAAGAACAGCACGTATTGAAGGACTACACCATGATTCCCGCCTGTACTGGAAACTTCACAAAAGACTGCTTCGAGCGGAGTTAAAGGCCTTGAAGAAAAGTAAAGGGATATGGAAAGAAGAAAGCTACTCTGAAAGAATTAGAGATCGTATAAGCAACAATAAATTCCTACAGACATTGAAACAATTTGCAAACTGGTTGAGAGGCTCTATTTAAAGGTAAAAAGGGAGACTGGCTTGGAGGAATGCCAGTTACTGATGTCACGTGCTTTATGTAAAGTAGAAGTTTATGACAGGGCCATAATTTTGAGGGTCCTTGTCTTGAACAGAAAACTCATTGTTACTTAATGCCATATTCTAACCCAGATGGGATTGAAATTTGGTAGTAGTACGCAGGCCACAACGTAAAATGTTCTGAAGCTGAATTTTTCTACAATAATGTCCTAAATGAGTTGTCCACTTTTCTACCTGCCACATACCTACGCAGCTGTGTTAACTGAGTAGTGAAAGGAGTCCACAGTCCAGTTTTTGAGGTACAGATTTAGTTCACAGTCTACGGCCTTAAATGCTTCTCTGTTACATGTCATCACTACGTAGCCCACATTGGTTAGAAAACTCCATTTCAGACCTTTACAAAGCTTGTGGTATGTGTTTAAACACAACCATTTTGTTTGAGTTCTATTCTTATACTATTTTTATGTATAATTTGTGTTTTAAAAATCTTTCATCCTGAATAATGGGTTGCATTGTTACCGATATAAAAAGGTAATTTGTTATGGCTGATCTTTAAAAGCTGGGCATAACAATATGACACATAAGGTGATAACAACTAAAGTTTCTCAGGGAAAAAAAATCACTTGGTGTATCAAAGAATATAAATTAATATGTCAGTAATCCAAATTTTTAGAAGACAACATTCACTTGAAGAGGAAAAATCTATGCTGTTTTTTTCTGATGGTTCTATAAATACCTAAAATTAGATTAAAATAAAAGTTTAACATGAAATTTGAAAGAGTGGACCATACTGTGTTAAGAACTTGAATTCTTGTTTTATTTTTGAAACAGGTGTTGAGTGTATGAGAGTATATTAATATTTATTTTGTAAATATTCTCAGAATAAACATTGAATTTCTTATGTTCATTGTTACATGTTTTATATACCGAGCACTTGACCTTTGTTTAACCTCCCGCAGTGCCAATATTTATTTAAAGTGAAGTGTTTTACAGATTTTCTTTCTTTCTGTGTGATTGCTTGCCAATGAAGTCCTAGGGAGAAGAGTGTGGTACAGAAAAATTCTTAATAGCTGAGCATTGCCTGTCTGACAATTAGTTGCTATGTCATCATTTCCTCTGCTGACTTCAGGGCAAAATTGTGAGTCCTTAGATCCTAAAAAAAAGCAGCTTTCCTTAAATAAGAATAGATGTTAGTGCTTCCTTATTACTTTTGTTCTCAGGCGTGAGGCTGGTTTTTGTAAAGCCCAGTGAGCAGTTAGCCATGAATTACCTGCAGCACAGGTCTCAGTGTTGGAAACCAGTGTGGGGAATGGGGAGCAGCTCTGTGGGTAGAGGCAGACCTCAATGGGAGCTGAAAGTCAAACAGATGGTCAGGGATTTGGGATCCACTCTAGCATCTTCCAAAGTTAAATTCAAAGTTGACTTTTAACCCCAAACCACGAGTTTAGACTCAGCAATAGTCTACAGTCCATGAGTGATTGCTGTTCCTACATCTGGTAAGTAGAAAGCTTTTCCAAACTGGGCATAATTGTACAGTTATATTTTTTTTCTGTAATAATTAAATACAATTCTACTTGGACTTTGCACTTCTGTTTGTAAGTGAATCCTAGGAGGATTTATCACAAAAATCCACACTAAAGCCCAGAGAAAAATCTCGGGAAACTGCATGCTACGTTTCTAGCAAGCAGAGGTGAGGTGTGGGTGAATATGAACCAAGTTTGTTCCCTCATAGTATTGCCTCTTAGCCCTTTTTCCCCTTGGTGAATTTCAGAAAAAACCCTAGAGACTTTTCTAAATTACAGCAAACTGTTGTATCCTTTCCACTAGGTTATGGCTTTTGAAGAATTTTTAAAAGGTGTCAATACAGCTGTTTTATCGCTTATGTAGAGGAAGCCTCCCCTTAGTCTGAACTAAATTTTTGAAGTTCCCTTCCCTGTATTTGTGGCCATGAGGTAGTCTAACAAATAATTTCAGAAGGAACTAGGGAAGGGGATATCTAAAAGCTTTGAATTCAGACCTCTGCTCTCTTTTCATGTTTGTTGCACACAACAAGAAGTTTTGGTGATGTTCTCTTACTGTAGTTTTTTGGTCAGAATACAAACCCGGGGAAGCGGCTTGGTGTAAGGGATCGGTGCTGTGAGGGAGAACACTAGTCTCACAGAGTAACCAGCAGGAGAGTGGTGCAGGATTTGAGATTGCACTGACAACTGATTTCATGAGGGTCAACTCCTCTAATTGTTTGTTAATGCTGTTTTCCTTATCATCCAGGGCTTATCTGTTTGAAAAAAAAACCACAACAGCAGCACCACACCCTCCCCCCTCAAAAAAGCACTATCCAGTTCAAAGCTGTGCTTTCCATCTGTGCAAGGCTTGAGAGGTTGCAGATCTCGTCTCTGTGGGAGGCCGGTCTATTGAAAAAACGGTAACAGGAGTAGAAACAAATAGCTCTGTAGAACCAAGCTGAGGAACTGACTGGGAGGTCAGGGGGAGAAAAAGCACTTTTCTCCATCAAATAAAAACACCCCATGCTGCCTCCAAGGAGCACTATCCCATTCCTCCAACCACAGAAGCAGTGCACACAAGAGTATTTCCAAGCAGAGGATGCAGTTCTTGTGTGATTGGGAACAAGAATTAAACTGTTTAGCTCTTGTGCCTTCGCCCCTGTAACTCTGAATATGCTGTGAGACATACATCTTAAAAGGATAATAGGGAGTGAAAGGAGAGGCCTCCAAATGGCCCACTAAGAAAAATACCTACAGCGTTGCACAGGCTTTTTATTGCTGGTGGGGCATGTAAGGCAAATGGTTGTCATAAACATCGCCAGCTTTCCTGGGAGCCCGCCTGAAAGCATCCTTCCCTGACAGACTCACAAGGAAGCCTGGCCCCGTGCACAGAGCGAGGCCTCGCCACCGGGCAGCCATGGGCGCTGGGGGAATCCCTCCTGCCAGGGGCCCTGGGAGAGGAGAGACGGCAGAGTCGCCTTCCTCGGGTCACCTCATAGAATCATAGAATGGTTAGTTGGAAGGGACCTTAAAGATCATCTCGTTCCAACCCCCCTGCCGTGGGCAGGGACACCTCCACTAGAGCAGGTTATAATGTCATTGCAATGTCCCCACTCTCTTCCCAGTCTGTCGGGGTTCACGCCTGCTGGTTCCCTATAAAAAGCTCCTCAGTCACCCACTGGACCTTCAGATATAAAAAGTTATACCTTCAAAGGAAGGGTTTTAACTCCTCCAGCAGAGAGGTGCGTTCCCTCATGCTAAGCCTTTGGGTGACTACAGTCAGGGAAACCAGAGCCGTGCAAGTACTGGTTATCGCTTCCCCACAGCTAGTTTCCCTTACCCAACGCAGGTGAACTGCCCTCAGGCTTCATCGTAGACTTTTAAAGGTAAAAACCCCCAAAAGTCAGTCAAACCCGGTGATTCACCTCCCCAGGGACAGGCCCCTCAGGCTCTCCCCGGGGCTGTGAGGAGAAGGGCGGGCGGTGCCGCCCCGCCCCGCAGCGCGGCAGGTGCGGCGGTTGCCGCCGTCCCGCGCGTCTCCATGGCACCCGCCGCCGGCGGGGCGAAGGTGAGCCTGAGGGGCCGCGCCTGAGGGGCCGCCCCGCGCCCGCAGTCCCCGCCGGACGGCGGCTCGCCTCAGCCCGGGCTAGCTGCCGCCGGCTCGGCTCGGGGAACTCCGTGAGTCCCGCCGTCGGGAGCCCGTCCCGGGACGGTGAGGGAAAGGGCCCCTCGGTAGCCTTGAGGCGGGTCGGCGCTGAGGGGCAGCGCGGCGCCCCGCCGACTCGCAGCGGACACACAATAGAGCAGGTTGAATGGGAGCGGGCGCGGGGCCGCCGCAACACCGGGGCTGGATCGCCGGCCTCAGCCGCCGCCGCCGGGGCTCCGCTGGCGGGCGGGAGCGCGCTCCGCTCCGGGCGGAGAGCGGCTCCGGGTTTCCCCTGCGCTCCGCGCCGGAGGGCGGGCTGGGCCGGGGCGGGGCGGGCGGCAGCGCCGTACGTTTGAACGGGAGAGCAGGTTGAGGTGGTGGGGGAGTGGGACGGGACCGAGTTGAGCCCAGCGGCCTGCGGTGAGTGGGGGACGGGACGGGACGGGACGGGACGGGACGGGACGGATCTGCTCCCGGACAGGACGCCCTGGGCCTCCCGGCCCATGAGGCGCAGGCGAGTGGGCGGCTGTGGTGCGGCCCCCGTGGGGGACTCCCTGCGGTGGGGCCGGCCCGGGGCACCCTCGGGCAGCATCGCGGGGTCCCTGAGGAAAAAGCCAGCGGCCGAGGTGCTGCCGGTACCGAGGGCTTTTCCTCGATGTGCCTGGTGTCGGCCGAAGTCTCAAGGAACCGCTCCGGCGGCTGCGTTGGCCGTGTTTGTTCTGTCGGTTAAATAATGAAGGGTGCCGGGTAAACTTTTAAGTCGTCTTTTGGGCTCTGTGCTCCCTCTCTTGGGGGTAAAACTCGCTTTTGCCGTGTGGTTCGGGAGGTTGTGCCGTGGGGTTGTGTCAGAAGTTGCAGCACCTGGTTTGGTGCTGAGCTAAAAGCAGAGAAAACTGCTGCCGCTTGGTATGGTTTAGGCTTAGGGAAAACCGTGCGAAACAAGGCTTAAAACATAAAATCCTGGCCCCGCTGCGAGGAGCGGAGGACATCAGCCCAGAAGTGTTGTAGGGTGCGATGCGTTCGGAGCACGCTTGGTCCCCGCCCTGTAAGATGCTGCCATAGGCGGCGGTCGAGAAGAACCAAGCCTCTTGCTGGATTGACTCCTTCCTAAAAATACCTTGTTTGAGGGTCGATAATCCATGCCAGCAACCATTTTTCAAGAAAGAAAAAAAAAATAGAAAGTACAACGAGCTGGGAATTATACTCAATGCATGATTTGTTGTAATTAAGCAACTGTATAATTCTGGGAACTTCAACTCTAGCTGACTGAAAAGTGTTTTGAGAAGAAGTGTTATTAAATTACAGGGAGAAAGATACAATCCTTATCTGATGAACTAGTCATAGGCTCTTTGTTTAAAGTGTGCTTTAACTCCTGAGTTGTAAAGCACAATGTTTGCCTGTTTTGAGAGGACTCTTGTGATTTACTTGTCCTTGGGACTTCTGGCCCGTAAGTTACAAAACTTAGAGGAAGCGAAAGAAAACTTTGGGTGCATGTTGTTTTGAAATGTGAAAGAATACCTGCACATAACATTACTGAAAAGATAGACAGGGGCCAACCCCACAACAAGACAACTGAATTAAAGATAACATGGTATATGGAAAGAAAATGCAGACTTCTTGAGAGGTGGCAGACAGCAGAGTGCATGCACAGTGTTAAAAATCTGCCTGTGTCTTCAAATGTTAGCTCCCCGGAATAAATTTGAGAACACTTTCTTTTCTTTTTTTTCTTTTTTAAACTTTGAAGGATGCTTTTTCTACGTTTAAAAATGCCAGTAGGCTATTACAGAAAAAAATGTTATGTTTTATCAGTTGAAGATGGACGATTTGTGGAAAATGATTTGACTGGTTGCAGACGCTTTCTGGTTTTATGCTACCTATTGTCTATAAAAATGGGGATCAGCTGGTGGTTTTGGATCAAGTGGTGCACAACTCATTATTTTAACAATACTGGCTCAGCTTGGGAGGTTGCCTAGGGAATTGATTTAATGCTTCTGTCCTTTCACCCTTTGAGGCGGGTGTCCCACAATGACTTTGATCAAAATCACCAGTATTTGTAAAAGAGAATAAAATTTTCACTCCATAAAAGCAAAGGAGAGGCCACCCACTATTAACAGACCCCAGTTTTGCATGAGTTGATCTGTAATTTAAAACACTGTCAAGAAATACCCGTGGTAGTAAAACAGTTTTATGATGAGCAGCAGAACGTAGAATGAAAATTAGACCTCCATTCAATATTTAGCTTCCACTTATTTCTGGGAAGGGCTTTAATGCCGAAGCTGTGTATTTCTGTTTGCTCTACAAAGTAATCTTCCTATAAATAGAATGGTTTTCCTTTAATGAAATCTGAATAAGGGTTTTCTTTTTTTAAGGTGTCACCCAAGATCCAATTCTATTTAAATTGATAACCTAGATGGCAAAGCCGGGGCCACAGCTGCATGGGGCGGTGTGGTGGTAACAGTGGATTTTTTTTGTTTGTTTGCTTTGTTTGTGGGTTTTGGTTTTTTTAATAAGTTTCAAGAAGTCTGAATGTTAAAAAATACCACAAACACTCCAAATTATGAAAGCTGAGGTCTGTTTCCAGGTCTCTTAGAGACCTCCTGTATTGTCTTCAATAGGAAGTTTTTTCTGCCTGTGTCTTCAGAGGAGGTAAGATTGCTGTGCATAATTGCCTTCTGGGGCCCTACAGAAACTTCTGTTGTTAGTGCTTCAGATTTACTTGAATGTGTTGAAGTGAAAGTGCTTTATGAACACAGTTATTATGATGTTTTCCTCTTGGCATAGTAGAATGCAGAGTATGTTCTGAGCAATCAACATGGTTATTGCACTGGAAGGGTGTTAAAGCCACTAACCAGCAAAGCGTGGTTCCCCCAGGCAGTGGAGCAGGGCTGAGCAATCCACCAGAGATTAATTGCTTTGAACCACTAGATCTGGATTGTGCTAGAGATAAATCTGGTTTTGCTTCCAAGTTCGTAGGCAGAAGGCGCTTCCACTGGAGAACTGCTGAGGTTGGCCAACGTTAGTGCAGACTGACCTAATGGCTAGGAGGGAGGTGTGTGTACTCTTTGTTTTGTTTGGTTTGGTTTCTTTTAATTTCTTGTTTATTTTAGGAAACTGGAATTGTTTTCTGTAACAAAGGGGGCTTTCTTGTTCCAGTCTCGATAGCCACTGAAGGCATTATCATTATTCCAGACTTCTGAGCTTGTACTTTGCTTTCCTGACTTACAAAGCCTTTTGCTGGTCATCTGGCATTACAGAAGCACTATCTGGTTGTACCTGGGTGGCTGAAAGTGGTGTGGAACATGCATTTGAGAGATGGAAAGGCAGGCTGGGAGATCCAGAAGGTGTGGGAACTTTAATAAGTGTCTTTCTGCAGTAGCAGATATTTCCTCAAGGGCAGCGGGAGTACAGAGGAGTGGAAAGGAGAGGTGGGCAGAGCTGCAGGCAGCGATTTGGAAGCAGCCACCTGTTGCACTGCTGGAAAAAGCCAGGGACACGATGCTGGGGATGCAGCGTGAGTCCCTGCGGAGGCTCAGGTCCAGTGGTGAGCAGTACAAAACTGCTTCAAGGGCGTTTGGCCGCTTGTGTTAAAGTGGTGTATCATTCTCGGCAAGAGGTGTCCATGTGAGTCTCTTCAGCTTAATTTGTTGAGATTGCTTGCAAGAAGTTTCAAGTGTAAACAAGCTGTTGTGTAGAGCAGTCCATGCTTCATTACAGACTTGATTAATTGGAACTGATGCAAAGTTCACATACCCATGCACACTAAGCATGACCAAGCGTGTCACTGAGATGAGTATGGGATGTGTCAACTGTAACTGCACAGGTCTAAATTGGGCGTTGCTGAGCCTCGTATCAACATGTTTCCTATATTCTTTGCTTGGTCTTAGATAAGTAGTCCAATATCATAAAAGACACATTGGTTGGTAGTGTCCCCACAAGAAAAACATGGAAGAATATTGGCAATTGCCAACTGTGTCAATTGACAAATGCAAAGGGTCTTGTGGTATGAACTATCTGCTCTTTGGGGGACTATGCATCAATTGATAAGTAGCTAAATATCATACAAGATGCAGATCATCCATGTGTATGACTGGATGTCTTGGCACAAGTCCTTCCCAGGCATCTTATTTTATCTTAATATTTTATCACATTATTTGGTGCTACAGCAGAGCAACATCCAGGGTTTCATAGATTATAACAAGAGTTGGAAGTTTGGCACTAGCTGTTTCAGCTATTAAAATGGCAGTGTTGCCCATTTCAAAGATTAGGGTCTCGTATATTAACAGTGTGTCTAAACTATTAATATTTACTCTTAGTGAGAGATGAATACTCTCAGGCATGATCTGATGTGCTGCATACCACCTGCATTTTACAGGGCATTTTTCTGTTGATCTGGTGAGGAAGAAAAGGTCCTTCTTAAAGCTGTGAAATGGCCTATGGGAGAGAAATGTTTATTTTAATTTCTAGAAATGGAATTAATATTTTTTTAAAGTAATGATAGGTAAGAACAAAGAAAGCTTGTATTTCACATTCATTATCATTACTTTGTCTTTTAAGCATCATTTTTCTGTTGAGAAAAGTTCTTAAAATCTGTGCTGGGTGTTTTCAGAAGGTCTTAAAGGTGTGTTGTTAGCATCTGCTCAATGAATTTCTTGCTGTAATGAATCTCTGTGAGAACATCTACTCTCTTCAGTTGCCTTTTATGTTTCACACTCCTTGCAGAGATGTGCATAGCTGAAGCTCTGGTTAGCACGGCTTCACTAAAATCAGTGCTGGATGTGTTCTTGGGAGACCAGCAGTCTCCTTTTGCTGACACTTTCAATAGGTCACCCTAATCAGCATCACCAGCCTCAGCGCTGTGAATGGGAGTTTCTTTTCTTGACCATGTGCACTAGTGTGATTCATTGGAGTCTGTGAAAATTTATCATCTCCAGTATGGAGTTGAGTTGATTTTCTTTTTTTTTTCTTTTCTCCCCAGTTTTTACCTGGAGAGTTGAGGCATAAGCCAGGAATCTCTGGGAGCTCATGAACTGTCTTTGAGATTAATAAATTCCCCCAATTTTGGGACCATTCATATTGGGGTGGATGGCTCTTGGAGCTGACAGTTCTGGCCTTGCTGTGTGTTCCTCTGCCTAGTTTGAAGTGAGGGGTGGTGTTATAAATATGAAACAATCTCAAAGAGTATAACAGTCTGAGGATTTGTTGTTGATCATAGAAAAAATACCATTGCCAATGTGGTGAAGTGAGTTCTCTCTCTGTAGATGATAATGTCTGGTGTAGAAAGGCTCTTGTGTTCAACATCTATGGTTTGAAAACCTTTGTGCAGCAAAACCAGAAAATGATTTGTATTAGTGACTTTTCTGCTGGCAAAAGCAGCAGAAAGGTGTGCAGAGTACCGGAAAGCTGTGTGAGGAAAAGTCATATACACTTATTTATATTTATCAGTTCCATGTCTGGTGGGATGACTTAATGCAGAGCATGCGAGATAGGTGTCTTCTGAAGCAGTGCCCGCTGAGCGATAGAGGCAACAGCATGCTGCACTCCTGGAAATAATTCCTTAAATAGGAGAAAAACAAATTCCATTTAGGCTTCTTGAGGAATGGGGAGCAAATGCTAATTCCCTTTCAGGGTCTGTTGCCATGGGGAGTCAGTTGAAATCCTTTCTAATGCCTCCTCAGCAGCAAGTTGTGCTGACACATGCTTTTCATGAGTTCCCAGAAAGAGCAGAGAAATGACTTGAAACAAAAGCTCCATCAGAATTACCAGCCACAGGAAGATTAAGGTTCACTGTTTGTTAGCCGTGGGTAGGACAGATAGGAAAGTTGTCCATTATACAGGCTAACACAGTTTGACTGGCCTCCTGCCTGCACTGGGTCAGCTACATGCCAGGGGGGAAATGGGTGCTGGGTAACTTGTTGGCCAGACACCACGTACGGTGCCATGCAGTGAATCCTACCTGCTCCCCTCCTCCAAAGTGAAAGGGTAGTTTATGGAGCAAATTTTGGGCATCAGTATTCTAGCATGATCCAAGTTAGATGCTGTTGGGGTTAGGCTGAACCTCACAGATCTCTAGTGCCCTTATGAGGGAGACGTGCAGCTGCTGCCGCCTGCTTTTTACACCTTGGCACTGGCCAAGTGAAGCTGGGTACCGCTTCCTGAGTGTCCCCAGCAGAGTGTTGGTACTGGGACAAGGGACTGAAAAAGTGTAGCGGACGATGAAGAGAGCTGTGGTCTTATGTGGGAGTAGCAAGCTATGCCAGTGATGGTAATGCTATTTCTGGCTTGCTGATGTAGATTGTTAGTTGCTGTACAATGAACAAAGATTTAGAAGCAGCTTTTTCAAACACTTAAACTGACATCAGAGTCTGTCTTCGTCTGGTGAATGGTGTATGACTAAGATTAGTTTTAATGCTCTAATGAGGGAGTAGCCAAAATATCAGGTTAAAAAAAATAATCTGCGTTTTCAGGAAGCCTCATCTATCTAAAGAGCATGCAAGTGCAACATCTGTATCCCAAATCCAAACTTTGTTGTGTAACCTTTTCCCTTTGAATAGAGAACTCGATGACTTCTAAGAGTTTCCCATTGCTCCCAACAAAATCCACAGGAAATTCTTCTTTGCTACCGTGCTGGTTTGCACACTCTTGATGCCTTTACAGCCGGTGTTGTGCCAGCACAGCTGTTCTTGTGGCCTCGTGGCACATTAGATTAGGGAAGTCATCTGGCAGAAAAATAAACCAAGCAATAATGTCTTATTTCTCCAGACCAGTTCCTAGAGAAATAAGAAGAGGATCAGATACTGGATGTTTTTCCTTTCTATTACCAAGTATTATCAATAATCTTTTTTTCATGCTGGTGATATTTATGGTTAAATACTTGCTGTTGAAAAGAGAGTGTGACTTTGGGGATATTTTTTAAGCTTTTTGTTTATACAAGGTGCTTTAACTTCTGGAAAGTATCTGTACATTTATGAAATAGTTTACACCATAGGTAGGTGAAACTTTGTTTTTTAAGTTATGAGAGCAACATCAGTTTGAAGGCCAGGATGTAATTTTATATCAACAGTATGGATCTTTCAT
Source organism: Limnodromus scolopaceus (assembly GCA_028565335.1). NCBI lineage: Eukaryota > Metazoa > Chordata > Aves > Charadriiformes > Scolopacidae > Limnodromus > Limnodromus scolopaceus. The sequence continues at coordinate 9,353,427 of JAOXNO010000052.1, forward strand.
CAGATGCAGCTAACTTGCCTTGCCTATTCTGCGTGGGTCCTGTATGTGTAACTTTAGCAACATTTATGCAAGTTATTTTGAGTGAATGTTGCTATTTGATGCTGGTTTAAGTGGAGATTTGCACAGATGATGTGTGGAACCCTTAGAGCCTGGGTCTGTATTGCAGTTAAATCTAAATCTGCATAAATTCAGACCAGCTTAAATGCTTAGCAATATTTGGGTGGCTGTTAGGTGCTTAGTGAAATAAGAAGCCCAAGAGTGCAGATGGGTGGATTCCCCATTAAATATTGTCAT
>JAOXNO010000052.1:9361362-9402042 GCA_028565335.1 Limnodromus scolopaceus
CGGTGCTGCCGGTGCTCGGGAGGCAGCCGGGGCGGCCGCGGGGTCCCGGCGCCAGGCGGGCGGGCGGGAGCGTGTGTGGAGAGCCCTTCCCCGTCGGGTCCCGCCACCGGCACGCAGGTGCTGCTGGGAGGGAAGGGGCTCCAGCTCCAACTAAGGCGTGAAAGGCTGGAGAAGAGAAGAGCAGCGGCTGGAGCACAGGCAGCAGGCACAGTTGCTCTGGGTGTAGTAGGCACTGATTGCATTATTTTGCAGTGAAATGGATTAATTTTGTTCCCACGGTCTGGCACTGCCGTACACTTAAACATTTCCTCCTGAGGCATTTCTAGAACCACTCCAGCGAAATCTGCAGGTATGCATCCTTTGTGCTCCTAGCAAGAAGGAATTGGAAGTGTCAGGAAGAGCTTGACTTCTACGTATTGATCAGAAGTTTGTGAAAAATAAATGCCTAACAGTGATCCTTAATTAGTCCTCTCTCAACTCCCTACATATTAGTCAGTTGCCATTACAGATTACATGCTATGATCATTCAGTTGTTGACATACCCTTCCAATAGCAAAGTTGGGAAATACTCTGAACACATTTTGTTATAAAATACTTCCTTTTCAAGATCTCTTTTTGCATGTTTAAAACTTGTTATATATATATAATCTTAACCAGAGAGCGTGTGCGTTGCCCACAGATATTTCTCTCCCTTTGCTGGGTAACTTTGCTCTTGGGCACAGGATAAGGAGCAGCACTGAGCCCAGCCTGTGCTCCTGCAGTAGGTGAGGAACCACCAGAATTCGGGAGCTGTCCCTGCCTGGACTTGACCCCTGCAGGTCTAGTCTAACAGGACAGCTGGACCCCTACTTGTCCTATTGGGGGAGTGACTTCATAGTGCTGTTTGAGAGGCCTCAATTTTGTATTCCTTATTGCCTTTGAAGTCGGTGATTAAGAACTGTCACTTTAGGGCAGATTTATGGCACTATTAATAACAGCAGCATGGAATGCCTATAAATTAAAGATAGAAATACTCATCTTTTTCAAAAGCAAAGTTGTTGTTTGCTTTTTTCCCTAGAGAACCTCCATCTCCATTTTCACTGTGTTTGTCAGGAAGCTGGGGAAGTTTGTAGCTCATGGAACTGTGATGCGACCCACTGTAAAGCAAACTATTTGCATTTTTGTCACTGTGGTTATGGGAGATTTAGTGGGAGAATTAATAATTTGTCAATTTGTTCATCTTCTTAATGAATGTCTATTGAGAGATAACACCATTTTCCACTGTACTGCTCTTTTTCTTGCCCATAGTCACTGCTAGTTCTATTTGGGATACCAGAAGAATGTTAATAACTTTTCTGTAAGTCAGTCTGACAGTGGCATTGTCATATTAATTCATCTCTGGGATACATTTGGGACATGCGTTATAGGGAAGATGGTTCACAGGTCTGTCATTGGTGAACCTCTCATCTCCAAGTGCAACTGTTTTGCTTCTCAGATGAAACTGAGATTCATTTCTGGGATTCATCAGGCCAATCATGCAGTCCTACGGCTTTTGGTGGGATCGTATTCCTTCTGAGTTCTCTCTCACGTTGTGGAAGGAAAGAGTTGTCTCCCAGATGTCTTCACCCAGGTCTGCCTTTGCTGAGTCTGAGCACTCTTGGAGTATTTTGGTCAATGCTCATTAATAACAATTCTCTTGAGGCAAGAGTCTGGTCTCTAGCATGAGTGTATAACTGCCGCAGCTACGATTTGGATGTGTATTTGCAGTTTTGCTATTCCAGATCGAGTGAAAGAAAAGTCTGGCCCATACTCTGGGACTTGGGGTGATATTTTATCATAGAGCAGCACAATGTCTTTATCCTGCTAATGGTGTGAAGGCTGGATAATGATCCATTAGTAGAAAGTCCAGTAATCCATGAACAACTATTGAGTGATGAGTCTGAAAAATGGTAATCGTCTAAAGTAGAAGACATAATTAGCAGGAATCCTAGACCAGAAAGATACTGTGGCTAATTTATTTGTCTTTCATTCACAACCAGACAGGATTCATTATTTTTCCCTGACAATCCTTCAGGGCTTCTCATTTGTCTCTTCAACCTAAGCAAGACAGTTACTTTCACTCTAAGTATATGAGGGAGCTGAAGTTCCCGCTGGACAGTTGTAGAGTGGCAGGTCCAAACATCATGATATAAGGAGATGTGTGCATGTCCCCAGGAATTAGCATGTTGCTTCTGACGCTTGAGGGAAGTTGGTTTCCTGGGGGCTATGCTAATATAGGTAACAGGGTTGATGGAGCTTTTTAAGGATTTGCTTTTGTTGGTGAGTCTTCTGATCCTGAAGGTCCTCACAAAGGGCTGTGGGATGGTGGAGGTGAATGGACTGTGTGTTCGCCATTCCTGATGGCAGTATTGTGATTAAGATTGACCCACCCTCCTTGTCTCTCTCAGAGAGACCAAGTGGGACTGAGCAGTGAACTCTGGGCTTTGCATGGCTAAGCAAATGCCAAACAACTAAATTGGGACTTACCTGTGTCTGAGACCATATTTTCACCAGCAGATGTAATGAAACTGTACTTGTTTAAAACTTTTTTACACCACTGGGAAATTAGGAAAGAAAATCTAATGTGAACTCTCTGTGGGAAAGGTACTGTCTGTCAGCAGGGAAGGTATTTTGATCCAGCCCCTTGTGGTTTGCTGATGTTTCAGTATTTGGGCTATATGTGTCCAGCTCCAGTGTCTATTAATTCCAATTTGTGCAGCGTTTTAATGATTTTTTTTTTTTAATTATTACTATTATAGGTTCATATTCCGACATTGAGAGCATGGCACTTCAGGGAGCAAGCACACAGAGCCGTTGATTAGCTTATTTTTCTATGTTTATGAATGCTAATATTCTGTAACTGTTAAACAGAAAGAAGCTGTGACATGTTTAGCAAATAGCTGATTTTGTCTCAGCAGTTCTGAGCGTGGATGTTCATACTTATCTTATTAGAGTCAGTTACTTATGCCAATTATCTTCTTAAGCTCTCTCAGAAATATAAACCTTTTGTTTAAATTGCATTTCCATAATTGTAATTAATTCTCTCTTTTAGTTTCTAATTTTATCTTCTGGCCTCTCTAGCTCTTTCCAGACCTGTGTCAATAGGGACTTGACCGCTATTGGTAGGATGTCATGTTAATTCAGTCTTGCTCATATTATCTAAACAGCACTCTTCCCTTCAGAGCAATGGACTAATTCAGCTATATCAGGCTTGTCTGGAAGGTCACATTACAGTGGCACTGTTATTATCTCTAATTGAACCTGTAATCTGGAGGAACTGTTGCACCTCAGGTGCAAGCTAGCCAGATAAAAATATCCCACTGCGTCAGTCGGTGTTCTTAAAAAGCATAGGAAAATCTTTCTCTGTAGAGATTTCAGGACTGGAAGCAACTACAGAGACACACCACAGCAGTTTGCTGCTCAACTGTGTTTATCTCTGCTCTTTCCTTCATACCCTTCTGTGACTTGTGTTGCTTTAAGAACCTGAACAGATGGTATTCCATTTGTTCAGCTGAGGTGTCTAAGTGCAAGAAACTCCTGTGGACTGCATAAATGAGAATGCTGAAGCCCTATGCCTGTTTGCAGTAGTTCAAATACTTTGTTTTGTGCGTGGGTGTAAATCAACCAAAAAACCCAACCAAAGGGAGCTCCCCGTAACTTAGAGCAGAACAACACCCAAATAAGACTGCAGCACTGCAGGTAAAACCTGTTGGAATGCACAGTGCCACTGCGTGAACGTCAAAAAACTTCACTTGGAAGACTAGCAGTGGATGTTTCTGCTGCCGTGTGGGAGACCATCAGCTGCAAGTAAGGAGGTGGTGGAAGACAAAGCACATGAGATATGACACCAGGACAGCACATTGCTCATGTGATGCATTACTTGGAGGCAGATGTAATTTTGAGCGTCCTGGAGTAAGATGAAGGTGTTAGTGCTGTGAGGCCAGCCTTATGCAGTTCTGGTCAGCAGTATGTGAGCAAGGGGAGCTGGGGAACAGACAGAGAAAAGAACTACAGAAGTGGAGACGAGATGACTCTGGTTTGTTTAGCTTGGAAAATCAAAAGTTGAGAGGGGATGTGACTACTGACCACAAATGCATTGCGAAGGGAAAGCTTAGGGAGGAAAAGGCTTTTATGAACTGAAGGGGACGTTGGCACAAGAACAAATTGAAAATTGTCCATGGGTGTATAGACAGACACAGGAGAAACTAACGTACTTTGAGTGAAGATTGGTAAGTTTTGCAAAAATTCTTAAAGCATCCTATATATGCTCTTGCTATGAAGTCAATATAGTTAGTAACAAACAATATATTGACTAATGTGAATATAAGGCTGGAAAACTACTTGAGCGGGTCCCAGTTTAATTCCTGCGTACAGCGAACCGCAAATACAAACAGCAGTGTTTCCATTCCATGCTGGAAAATGCTGCTGTACACAGATCAAGCTGTGCTCTGCCACATTATAATGATGCTTTGAGACACTTGCATGTTGTTAGGCAAGAAAAGATATTGATACACAACTGTGTGCCTTTCCACAGGGCTTTGGCGGGTTGTCTTTGAGTAATGACAGAACATTCATACATGCAATGCTGAACTGCTATATGCGTCATAATTGCCTAAGGATTTCTCATAATTTTGTAATTTTATTAGGAAAAGCTGCTAATAGCTGCATTTGCAGGATATTAAAATTCTTATCTGTTTATGTCTGAAATTTTTGGTTGCAGAAGTGGAGGTTGCTGCTGTGTCTTGTACTCTAGGGAGTCTTATCTGCCTAGAAGCAAAAATGTCAGTTTTCTTCAGTAACAGCAAGATACAGCATTCTGTGCACACAGAGAATAGCAAACTAAAGACAGATCCGGGTTTAAGCTATTTTAGCAGTTTCTGTAGAATAGAGCAGATAAGCAATTATAATATTTGGAATAGCCTTGAGGACTCAATGAACCTACTTTCTTTTCCTTCCTGTTGCAAACAGTGCCAAAATACAAAGTACATCATGGCTCTAGGCTTGGATGAAGATTTTTTTTTTTCCATTTTCTTAGGGTTTTCAGGCTGTAAAAGTGGATCATACTTTGTTTGCTGATAATAACAATGTAGAAATGACTGTGTTGTCAGACCAAACATCCATCTACTTTGCTAGCAGATGTTTGGAGCTAAAAGTATAAAGGTGGGGGGGGTGTGTGGAAGAAAGGAAGAAATAATAACAACTCTTCATGTGGCACACACTCCCAGCACCTGCTGGTCAGCAATGTAAGCACTTCCCCAGATAGAAGCTGATTCGAGATCATTGCAGTTATTAACTTTACATCTGATAAGTTTTTCTAAAGTCTTTTTTAATTCAGTCACGCTTTTGACCATCTGTGGTTATTGACTCAGAAATTCCTGTTGGTTGGTGTAAACCTTCTGCTTGAAAGTAAACAGTCATTTCACACAACTGTGCCACATTCAGACAGTAATGGATGGAGCAGGTTTTGTTGCTCAATTCCTTCACCTTTAAAAGACAGTTAACTGGATGTACTGAACTGAGGGCCAAACCTGTAAGGTAGATAGGTACTTAAGTGTGTTAGGCATTTTGGTAGCTTTAAATGTCTGCATTCTAATGTCTTACTGAGGAAATTAATAGAGAACATTGTGGTAATAGCACTTTCTTCTACCCTTGGGAACGGGAAAGTGGCAAGAATGGGAACTTCATTCTAGATTTCAATATTGAGATCCTGAGCCACTGCGGCGCAGCTTTGGCATTGATATCAATACTTCCATTTACTTCAAATGGCACTTTGAGATAGGCCACTTAAACATTTGTCTCATGCCTGGCACTAAGCAAAGAATATTTTTCAGTAATTATTTTGCTGTCTGACAATGTGCAGCGAGCGGCGAACTTGCAAGGGAAACTGCTGATCTGGATTCCTGCATGTGCACTTTGTCTCGGAAATATCCAGCTCGTCCTTCAAAAGGTTCTTCCAAATGGCCTACTTGTATAAATCCCAAGTTGAGAGGGAGAGACTTAGTTCAAGGCAGTTGCTTTTTTTTTTTTTTTTTAAGATACCGTCTCAAAGATTTCCCAAATGTAATGGATGTAGTTGTGCACCACCTTTATTAGATGAACACCTATTGCTGTTACACAACCAGTTTTGGACAGCTTCAGAAGAGGTTGCTTACAGCAGATGTTATTGCACTGGTTTTCCATTCACTTCTTTCTGAGAAGCTGAGCTTTTGTGCAAGTTCTTGTACGATTTTTTGCTTCAGTGGTCCTGAACTTTTGTGCCCAATGAAAGGGAACATAAAGTGCATTATGTTTTACTTTGTATAGAGCAAAAATGGTCTATTTTGGTTATTAGAGCACAAGAGTTTTGGGGGAACACTATTAAATCTTTGCAGAATTGCACATATTTGTTAGGGTTGATGTTTGCTGATGGGCAATGCTTTATAATTAGCTCTGCTGAAGCCTCATGCAAGTCCTATGCTTGAGGCTACAGTGCTAAAGATGCCAGATGTAGACTTAAGAATTCAAGTTTATATCTTAATAGTCAGCTTCAATTTAAGTTTTATAATGATGCTTGGGAAAGCAGGACAAGTTAATAGTGCAGTAATTTATATTTTGGTTCATATTCTGATTTATGTAGTGAAAAAATCCACAGTTCATTCCTTGACACAACCAGATGTAACTAAAAATAGTATGCAAGTAGGGCACTAAAGAATTTATTTGCTACAGTTCATATAGATTAAAAAAGTGCCTAAAATGTGTGAAGAAACTGTCTCTTGGTGCTTTGTTGAATGTGTAACTACCTTTAAGAACCCCATGTCTACCACTAGATTTGTCCTTTGCTGAAAGGAGGAGTTTCATGTGTGAGATCTGCCTCGAGCCAATGCATCAGGCTGTTGAGTTCTAATGGCAAGTGTTTTTCCCCTTCCATCTTTGTATTTTTGTCAGCTTTCCAAAGAACCGTATCTTCATTAACGACAAATGAGTAGAGTTGATAAAAGCTTTAATCTGATAAAAATGACAATTTTTTTTGTGCAGCTAATATAAAGTTTTATTCATTGCTAGCTAACTTTTCACGAGGAGGTTGTGTTACAGTTTAGGTCTAAGATTAAATTTGGATGATGAGTATGAAGATGTTGTTATCTTCTACCTCTTACAGTAAATAGATAATGAAATAAGAAGTTCTCTAATCAGCTTTTCTTGCTCTTTAGATGAATTAGTCTTTGTACCAATTTCCAGCTATTTTGACAGTGAAAAATTAAAAACCAATGAGCCAGAAAATTAATATTCTGATGCTGTAATTTTAAAACTATTATTTAAATAATATTCTCACTTACTGGAAAATGAATATTTTGCAGTAGAACTCACACTGTCGTGGCTCTGTCCGGTAATCTAAGCCTTGTGAGGTGTTATAGAATGGTTTGGGTTGGAAGCGACCTTAAAGACCACACCCCTGCGGTGGGCAGGGATGCTTCCCACTACACCACATTGCTCAAAGCCCCATTCAGCCTGACCTTGAACAGATCCAGGGATGGGGCATCCACAGCTTCTCTGGGCAACCTGGGACAGTGTCTCACCACCCTCACAGTAAAGAATTTCTTGCTAATATCTAATCTAAATCTCCCCTCTTTCAGTTTAAAACTGTTACTTCTCATCCCATTGCTACACTCCCTGATCAAGAGTCCCTCCTCATCTTTCCTGTAGCCCCTTTAGGGACTGGAAGGGGCTCTAGAGGTCTCCCTGGAGCCTCTTCTTCTCCAGGCTGAAAAATCCCAACTCTCTCAACCTGTCCTCACAACAGAGGTGCTGCTGCCCTCTGATCACCTTCATGGCCCTTTGTGATGGATGGTTTTTAGTGTTCAAAAACTAGGCTTCTATTTTTTGGTAGCTGAAGGCTGATGCTTTTGGCAATAAGTTTTCTTTAAGTGTGAGTGGGCATGTGGTGGCTGGCTGGTACCACGGGCGGGTTAGGATGCTGCCAGGCTGTGGGGAGAGAAGGCAATTTCCTGTGTCTTGGGGCACAGGCAGGGCTGCACTGGAGCCGGTTGACCAGCAGATACCTTGGAGTGTGGCCACTAAGCCCTGCCAGTGTGGGACTGGCAGCTCTTGAAGGGGACCTCTGTGTGAGCTAGTGTGCAGACAGCTCTGCATGGCCTCTCTGCATCCCCTCCAACTTATAGCAGTGAATGCGAGGCAGGACTTTTACCCTGGAATTACTGGTTCAGGTTTACATGGCATACGTGTATCTTCTGTGCTTTTCAAGGGAGGTTTGAGCTGGTTTTGCAGCCCAACAGACTTGAGCTGCCTGTGGAGGAGAGAGGCCTGAGCATAGCAATTCCCACAGCTGTCTGTCTGTCCTGTTGGTCATTCATTTTGCTGTGGGAATATTTACTGGTTATTCTGTGGGTTATTCCCTCGCACAGATGAGCTGGGAGTGCCTTGGTGGTAGGTTTAATGTCTCTTTTCTTCCAGGGAGCTAAAAATATTCGCATCCGTTTGGCAACTATACCCCAAGACAAGCCAGCACGGTTTCATCCCTCTGGCATTGCTTTCAGCACAAAACAGGCCACATTTCCCTCATCTCAGCTAGAAGCTGTCAGCTGAACTGCAGTGTATTTTATATTAAATCATATCTGTAACTATGTGAAGAGAAGAATAGAATTACAGTTTGCATATATTACAAGAAAGCTTTAAATCCCCCCTTTTTTTAATGAAATGGCATGGATAGTGCTTTGACACTGTCTGCTTTGTACCTGGAGGTACTTGCTGTCTTATCTCAAAATAATTCCAGTAGTTTAATGACAGAATTTTTTTTGAATGGCAAATTCAGAAGACTGGAAAATAATATTAGCCTGGGGGAGATGAATTTTGAGTGAATGAACATATTTTTAATAGATTTTAGTGCTTTTGTAGCTGAGATTGTCAAAATCTATCTATGAGATGAGGCTTGGAGGATAGTTTATGTGTTTCTTGAAATCAGCTTCAGAAGTTGAAAAAAACCCAAGACTTTTAAGCATGCAAGGGGTTAGCAAAGGGCTTATGGGGCGGAAAACATAAGTTGGAAAAACAGGCATACAAGTGAATCTGTTACCTTTCCTGCCAAACCTTAATCTTGGGATTGTGCAATACCTATGAAACAGACTGTTGAAAATATGTACTGTTGTCTGATGGTGATCATTTATGTTATTCAAATACAGGTAAGAGAATAACAATTTTATATTCGGAGAGCTTGCTGGTCACCATGGACTCTGAAACTTTGATAGAACTTTGCATGCTGTGGCTCTGCAAAGCACTCTCAGCAGGGGCGTTTTGACCCCCCCTGAGAACAGAGGATGTATGTGAAAGTGAAGCAAACTGGAAAGATGCGAGGTTTACTCAGCCACCGCTTAAATTAAGGTGCAGTGTCAGGTGGTATAAAGTGAACTAGTTGCCTTTTGACTCTTCCTTTTGTAGACAGTCAAACTCTAATGTAGCGTGTCTTCAAGGGTACACCAGTTTCAGATTTGACTCTGACTGACAGTGCTAGGGGCTAGGGGTTGGATGCAAAACCTGGCTTGTCAGTGAAGAGTTATCATGGTGATTTCTTTTATTCAACTTCCAAAAAAAAAAAAAAAAAAAACCACCTTCAAGTATTTTCCTACCATTTGGCATGTCTCCTGAGTTACACAGAAGTCTTCATTTGTTTGCTGTAATGTTCTTGCTAACCCATATAGCATGCTCTAATTTCCAAAGCCATATAGCATTTAAGCACTTTCTGTTTTCAAATTGAACTTTATTTTGGAGACAAAATGATAAGAAATATATTAATGATATTAATGATTGGGCAAGATTTCTTACCGAGCAGTTTTGATGCCAAAGATGCTTGGGTACAGCTCCTCTCGTAATTAATAGAATGATAGGAGCGTGGAGTAATTTGCACTTAACGCATTATCAAGAGCAATCTGGTATATCAATAATTAAACTGTAGAGTGGTGACAGTTTATTGTTTGTTGTTGAATTGCAACTATAACACATAAATTAATTTGAACATAAATGTATGGATAACTTTCTATAGGCTTCAGAGTGATGACTTCATCCATTAACCTTGTGAACTGAGGTATGAACCAGTGGCGGGGCAATGATGTAGCTGCTCCATTTCCCGCATCATAACTGAGAGTGAGTAACACGTCCCTTGGCAGAACATGACTTCTGCTGTGTCCTGCCATCCTCAGATGAAACTGGTTAGAAGCACAAACTTTGGGTGCAGCCAAGAATGACCTTACAGTGGGTTTGGGGGATTGTGTCTTCTTATAGGCTGCTAAATATAGTCAACATACATCTTGCAGTGTGCCGTGATCTATCATGACATGTGGTGACTGGGGGAAGTCTTACTATTTATGTTAGCAATAACTAAGAAATAATGATTTCTCACTAAATAAAACATGTCACTTCCACTTGCATCTTGTCTCCCATCTCAAGTTCTACAAGCATGTAGAACTGTGGTGGTTTTTTGGTTTTGCTTTTTACTTTCCTCCTCTTCTCAGTCACACTGTCTATTGTGTAACTTTTTCCTAGCACGTACTAGACAAATTCTGTCCTCTTTTACTGATGTCACGGTCTTTGAGAATACAGCTGGGAGTTCTTTTGGTGCGCTGATGTAAATGTTGCTGTGTAAAAGCCAGCTGAATAGTGAAACAATTAAGAAATGCAATAAATCAAAGATGATATGTGGAGCCTACTTTATTCTTGCCATGCTTTCCAGCACTGTGTCCCCTTGGGCTCCATCAGAAGTAAGTGCAATTCATGCAAGTCTGAATGTTTCTGCCCGTTGTTCCACACTCACTATAATCCTACTGAGTTCAGTAGCATTGAGTTGGCTTAAACAATCACGATATTTAGCCAGTAGCATGGTAATTTTTTATAGCTACCGTGAGAGTTAGTGCTCAGCATCTCGCAGGAGACTACTTGTTCTTACGAAATCAAATGCTCAGTGATGCACAGACTAAACCATTTGCATGCTTTGTGCTCTAACTGGCCTGATTCTGCAGAATGGCTGTTCCCCTTCAAGTTAATGACAAAGACGAGAGGAGGGGGCACAAAACCTGGGGAAAAGGAGTGGGGTCCACAGAGGTTCTCTCCTTCCACCTCACAGAATCCCCTGGCTGCGGACGCAGGGAGTTACTTTGGAGTGAGGGTGGTTTTTCTCTTCGGCATTCAGCCTGCGTCACTCTCCCATTCTTTAACTGAAGTATGGTAATCCGTTCCTGACTGGCCTCCCTAGGTGCCAGCAGGATTTCCTTGCGCCTGCCTGTAGAGCTGCTCTTCCCAGGCGTTACATGCACTCAATGCCTGGAGCGTCTTAATCGCTGTGCTATGCATGCATGTCTCATACCAAAAGTAGTCGCTGCTCCTGCATTCCCGCAGCAGCAGCACAGAGCAGATGCTTCCAGCTGCCCTCTCGGGCTGTGCTTTTCGGTTTTGAAGAAAGTTGCCTAGTATTGTCTCTGGATTTGTGCTTTCCTGTCTTCGTGTTATGGATCATGAAGATTTTGTTGTTCATCGTAAAGAGCAGTGCTGGCAATGTTCTGTACTTCTAAGGATTGCTTTCCAAATGTTTTAGCTCTGGAGACATGAAGATTAAATTGAGGCTTTCCTGCAGTGAGAATTTCCATTCTACTTGCCAATAATGCACGAGTTACAAATTTAATGGCAGACCTTGAAGTATATAAAAATTTAAGTCCAGAAAAAGGTAAGGATGTTTGAGTTTGGAATTGCTGTAGGAAGAGCTCATAACATTTCTGGAAGTGCTTATAGAAAAATCAGATAACTTGATCCTTATAATTTGTAAGTCCCATACAATATTTATGTGGACATTATTAGTATGAAAAATGTATGTGTCTCATATATTAAATATTTCTGAATATTTAAGAGGGAAATGTCATATTTTTGTATTGACTTGAAAGTGCATTTCTCCATGAAAACATGTGGATTGTATGTGAGATACTGCTCCTATGATATGTACAAACTGCATTTATGTGTTATCTTAAATTATTACAAATGTATTTGCCTTTAAAAAAAAAACATTCTTGACCTTTTCATCTATTGGTCACTGTGCTGTGGTGTAGCGTTCTATGGAAAAGAGTTTCTGGTTTGTTGTTTTTTTTTTTTTTCTAGTAGCAGTTGTAAATAATATAACACATGCAAATTTGTAAAATTCTGATCAAACAGCATTGAATGAGAAAGATGGGTCTTTTCAAGAATTGTAGGAGGGTGATACAAACAAGGAAGACATCTTGAATAACTTTGTTCAGTAACTTGTAGTATGATTTTGTTCAATTTAAATCAGCGCTGAATGGAAAGTGGTAATTAGTTTAAGCCTCTAAGTGGATATAGAGTAAATACAGTATAGAGAAGGAGAAATCATGGTAGACAAAGTTTTTTTTTGTATTTACTCATTCTTAATGATGTTGGGTTATGTGCTTTTAAAGAAAAAAAACTTACAAAATACATTTAGCAAAGAGCTGGCTTGCTAAAATTGGGTAGTTCAGAAGAGGTTTTCTAACAAGATTTCTATAATTATAAAACAAACTAATCTAAAGTAAAGCCACCCGAAGTCATGTCTCATACTTCGAAATATTATTTTGCCCACTGTGAAGCATGTTAAATTTAAGGGCAGTGTTAGGAGTTGATATATACTGATTTATTTTTCTTTCTTTGCATTTAGCGTGGATGATTTTATTTTCTATTTCTAACTAGGGAAAGTTACTGGAAATAGACACAGCTATCGTATAAGAAATTGAGACTATTTTAAGAAAAGGTCAGTTATTTGTATATCATCTCAGGGAAGGGCCTCCTATGTTGGAGATGGTATGCTACAGTTCCAAACACTGTATTTTTATTTTTGGAGGTTTTGGTTACACAGACTCTACATTAAGCTTTGCATATGGTTAGGTAAAGGAGACCAGGTGTTACTCCATCTGCTTTCTGAGATGCAGAAGGTAATGGATAGGTCCTCATTTAATAATTTACAAGAGCTGGCTTATGTGAAGGAGGTTTTTGGCACAGTCCTAGAAGAAAAGCATCAGGTTTAATTTTTAAAGCTCATGTAAATGTGTGCCTATGTAAGTAAACACATTTCAGACTGAACTACTCAGCTGATGGTGAAATGATGTTTGAGGTAATTTTTGCAGTCCCTTTTCCTTAGCCAGATATAATAACAACTGCCAAATTTCTGTTAATCTCTTTCAGTTAGTAGGACTATCATTTCTCTGTCTGGTGGAGGCGGTTAAAGGATGCAGAAGCAACGAGTACAACTTGGCGTCCCTTGCATTCACGTTTGGCTGCTTTGGTGGAGTTGCAGCAGTGCATGTGGGGTCACGCTGGGCCCCCAGGGTGACATCGCACTGCACAAGCACAGTCTCTGGATGTTGTGTTTTGTAGGTATGAGTATATTCATATGCTTGGATGGTGGAAGAAGGCAGAGTGCCTGATCTCCCCCTTATTCAGGCTCGTAGTTACTTTAGCCTGCCGGTGCCGATACTGATAACAGCAAGATCACACCCCTTGCACAATTTATGCATGTAAGAGCACTCGTATGGTAGTGCCTGGATGAAGGGATAACTGAACAAGCGGGTGCCATCACTGTCTGACTTGGCTCCTCAATGAGTGCCTGCAGGAAGCAGCAGCTCCGTGCCTGCCAGCTGTTTGGCCGTAAGTTCATACGCAACTGCTAACCACTGAATGGGAAACACTCTTGTGCTCAAAGAGGTATCGGCAGTGGGATGTTAGCGGGCATGGCACAGGAGAAGTGGTACAGGCTTCGCTTGGTTATGGGTCTGGGTCTTTAGCTGATGGGTGGTGGTACTTCGTAGTTGCCTTGTTGTTACTGCTTTAGCAGAACACCAGGGTTGCACTTGGTATGGCTAAGCAGAGAAATAGCAGTGAATTACATTGTGTTTCATTCACAGGAACTATATCAGCAGCCTTTTTAAAGGCTGTTATTAGCGCTGATTTGGGACTGTTGTATCTTTAAATCTATGTAAGCACCTATAAAACAAGTACTACGTTCCCAACATAAGACAAACATGGACCTGTTAGAGTGGGTCCAGAGGAGGCCACAAAGATAATCAGAGGGCTGGAGCATATCTGCTATGAGGACAGGCTGAGAGAGTTGGGGTTATTCAGCCTGGAGAAAAGTCTCCAGGGAGATCTTGTAGCTCCTTCCAGTCCCTAAAGGGGCTACAGGAAAGATGAGGAGGGACTCTTTATCAGGGAGTGTAGACATAGTATGAGGGGTAATAGTTTTAAACAGAAAGAGGGAAGATTTAGATTAGATACTAGAAATAAATTCTTGACTGTAAGGGAGGTGAGACACTGGCCCAGGTTGCCCAGAGAAGCTGTGGATGCCCCATCTCTGGAGGTGTTCAAGACCAGGCTGGATAGTACTTTGAGCAGTGTGGTCTAGTGGAAAGTGTCCCTGCCCATGGCAGAGCTGTGGGAACTAGGTGATCTTCAAGTTCTCTTCTAACCTAAACCATTCTGATTCTATGAAATAAAGACTCTAGCATAGCAAGTGATATATGAAGGAATTAGCTCAGAACAGCATACTGTTCTGCGTGGATATTGAAGATGTTAACCTCCTCCTGGGAAGAACTTTGTCTTCCACAGATTTCATTCCAATAATAGCTTAAATCTATCACAGCATTATATGTCCTCGCAATAAAATAGTATCTGCACATGGGAGCTTTGAAAGGTTTAAAGCCTTTGGGTTTTTTGATATGTTCCGAGGCTGTTACCCTGTATGAAGAGAAATGCCTCCCCTGCCAGCCTGAAAGGAGTGTTGCTGTGGTGTGGCGCTGTGGAGTGCCAGGTCCCTTCCATGGCACTGGTGAAGTTTCAGGGGATGCTGTAGTTGGATGCTGAACGCTGCTTGTTTCCATGAGGGGTGTCTAATCTGCTTTAGCAGAGCCAAGGGCAAGGAAGACCAACTAGTAACTAGGTTATGTGCTTGTTAGCTACTTTGTATTCTTTTTTTTTTTTTTTTTGGCCTATGAATTATATATAATCTTGTTTGAAAAAATCTACAGAATTTTTACAGTGGCATAAACTTAAAACTGTTTAAGTAACTCTTTCACTGCTTTGATGAAGACTAAAATGGCCAAATGCTGTATTGGGATCAACATAAATGGTGTCCTAGCATGCAATAGCTTGGTGAAACCAGCGGCTGGTGAAGGGAACTTGCCACAAGAAAAGTTCACAGCTTGTTGCAGCACTGAGCTTACCTGCAAGAGGAAATGTGTGCTTGTTATTCCTCTTTACCATACATTTTGAAGTAGTCCCTTAAGAAGCTCATGTCTTGGAGGACAGCCTGTTAGTATGCGGGCAGCACTTCATGCTGGTGTGTGGGCTTCTTGAATGACTGAAATTAAAGTTATGGGAAACCATAAGCTGGCATTTTTTTAATACAAGTGACAGGAAACCCAGCTGTAGGTGAGGAAGTTTGTGCCTGTTCTATGTCAGGTTATTGGTATCTGCAGCAGTATAACAGATAACTGGTTTGAAGGCATTTTCACATGTTACCAATAGAAACATTGATCAGCTTGAAACTCAGATGCAGAAAACATCATTATTTTCGATAATAAAATTACTTTGAGACTGTCAATTCATTGTTTGTCCACAGATGACTCACTGTCAGTTACTTGCACCAAGGTAATTTGAGAATAGAATAGATAAACATGTTTCTTTAGCAAAATGACTGTATCTGAGGAGTGTGAATAAATTAGTTCATATCATCAGTTGCGCTGTAGTCTTCATTCATTACTTTTAAAGGTTAATTAACTCCACCTTCAGTTCTACTTTGTTTTTTCCCCTCCTACTCTCTAATCAAGCCCCAGATGTGGATTTATTTGGCAGCCTGAAGGGGAAGCAATGCATCCCTCCAGCCCAGCTGCTGTCACAGCCCAGCATGATGAGTGCGTTCCAGGTCCTGGGGACTGGATCCCTCCTCCACCCACTTCATCCTGCAGTTACAGCTGCTCTTGTGCCTTGTGATGTATTGCCCTCACCAGGCTGTGATGCTGTACAGGTGCCAAGGTTGCTGTGACATATTGCTATTTGCTGATAAATTTGCAGACATCAGAATTCACTGTGCTGAAGCTGCGATGTTTTATTCTCTGCACATCTCCTATGTGGAGACAGGAGCAAGCTTTATGAAGGGTATTCTGGTGGGGTTTTTTTGTTTTGTTGGAGAAGTTAAGGGTGGTGTACGATATAACGGAATGACATATTTCTGGGGGAAGGATGAGGGGATCTGACCCAGCTCAATATGTTGCAGTAGGAGTTATATTTCATTGAGGTCCTGGATAGTACATAAAGCATCGTGGAACAGGGATTACATTTAATGCTGTACAACAAAGGCAGACTTAGAACAACACATCCTTGGTTCTTGTGCATGTGATTCTTCTTTATGTACTTATTGATTTTTAGAGGGAAGACATGCAATTCTGGTAGAGAAAGTTTGTGGATTACTTTTTTACACTGACCTCTGCGTCTAGGGGTGTAGCTCCTAGGATGCCTTTCAGACTATTCTGTGAGGTTGCACAGGATCTTCTGTCTTAGCACGTCTGAGGAGCAAGCACAGGTGACTCAGCTGAGCTCCTTTGAGTGAATTATTGACATCTTTTCTGGTACCTGACCAAAAGCTTGCCTAGCTAAGGGGAGACCTGGGGAGACTCTAAGGTTTCCTTTGGAGGCACGGCCACAGACCTACAGAATGATGTCTCATTCTCCTTGTAAATGGTTATGGCAATGTGAGGATGCTGCCCAAGAAGCCAAGTGCTACTCTGCCCTTTGCTTGTCCTGAAACCTGCTGCTGAGGTTGTCACAGCAGCACACGCAGACCTGCCCACTCATCCTCCTTGTTGGCAGGTGTAGTGGAAACTATCCGCCTGTTTCCTTCTGCCTGGTGCTTCTTCCACTTGCTCTATACTGTTGTAATCAATTGCTGTGCCCTCCCTGCTGACAGATCCTCACGGAATAATGAGGATTAGGATGTGGAAACTTGTTAACCATGTTTGCTTAATAAATCCACATTGCCTGTTCACTCTGTTGATGTGACAATGTTTTGGCAGTTGGCCATATCTGTGGTTAAATGATTGTGCTTTTCAGTGTTGATACAGGACTGCTTCCATAGTCTTAATGGAAAACTTATAGTCCTCAGTCGTGCTGGGTTGCAGTGGCACCAGAGCTCTCACAATGAACAGCTTTCCAGTCTCTTTCTGAAGAATAAAAAAGATGAGATGTCAGAGATACTTCTTGTATTTCAGGAACCAGTAGCAGTAATATCCCCCCTTAAGCTGTCACAGCCAATCTCTTGGCTCTGTGTTGGTGGGTGGTGGCCTGTCAAAGGTGCTTCTTTTTGGACAAGAGTTAGTGCTAGGGTCCAGAAGCTTTGTGACTGCTCTAGCCCTCAGGATGTTTCAGCAGTGTAAGTGTCCAGCAGGACTGCAGAGAAGCTGTACCTGCTGAATAATCTTTTCATCGGCTGCTTTCCAAAGTGCTGCTTGAATGAAACATGGGTTAATTTCCTGAAGATAATAATTAGAGCTAGAAGGCTAGAAGCAGAAGGAAGGTATCCTCGAGCAGAGGTGGAAAACATGCATTATTCATTGTATCTGGGGGCTGCTCTCAGACTTCATTGCTATACTGAAGCTCAGGTCTCAAAAAGGGGGTTGTAGGCCCTGTAAGTAAAGCACTGTCCTAGCAAGTCTTTTTCTCTATTGCACAGTACTGTGTAAAAGATAGTCTCATTGTAGTAACAAAACTTATATAAAACTCTTTTAGGATTATATTGTAGTGCCAGGTCTTTGTTTTGGTGCTTCTGGTTCCTTTCTGATCTCTAACTGCAAAAAAGGAGGGGCTCAGCCTAAAAGGACTCTGGGTGCTCCCATGGTAAGAATAACTAATTATTGTCAAGGATCCGTGGTGGACAAGATATATTAAAAAACCCTTTCACTTGTCATATGCAAATAAGCTGAGTTAAACTGATCATCCTAGAAGCATTAAGCTAGCAGTCTCACTGTGACAGCACTTACTATGAAATATGTATTACTCTAACAATTTCTGGGAGCTACCACTCACAAGTTCTTGATTTTTTGGTTTCTTGTTGTTCTGTGGATTGGTGTTTTGTTTTGTGGGTTTTTTGTTTTGTTTTTTGTTTCTTTTAAGAAAAACAACACCAGATAGTTCCCAGACCTACAAAGAGTTAAAACTATATGATAGATTTTGGATTTTATTTTTTTTTTCCTTCTGGGTAGTCCATGTTTTTATTCTTAAGCTTCACCTTTTTTTTTTTTTTTGGTTTGCATATTATTTAGTGAATTTACAAGTATGAGTTGTTTTTCAGATTTTCATTGCCCGTAAACCATTCACAATTGTTTTAAGTAGTCACAGTTTGTGTTTGGCTGCTTATTCCACTTTTCTTGATTCCCTGCCCTCTCCAGGGCTGAAGTGAAACACTTGCATGCTTTTCAGCTGGGCTTGCAAGGACTAGCCCCAGCCTTTGGTGTCTCTGCTGGTTGCGTGTGACTTGCTTGAAGATTTCTTGAGATTTTCAGAAGTGTGAGAGATTGTCCGTCTCATGTTTGTGGACTTCACAGAGATTATGATTAAATCCACTCTAAGAGGCTTAATGTAAAATTCTGTGAGGGGCTGGAAGAGTTGCTGCAGAGCAAATTAAAATCTGGCATAAAATATGAGATGTGACTGTTAAAAAAGGCCCTGCCTGGGACTGTGGATTCCCCCAGACCTGCAGCTGCGGCCTCTGTTCTCCTGGGCTCTTCGGCTGTTGCATAACAAAATGGCAATCAACAATGTGCTGGCATTAGTGGTAAGCTGTGTGGTGTGCTGTTCTGTGGGATTTAGTTAAAATGTGCTCTCTGGGGGATGGAGGTAGGGAGTAAATGGCTTTTAATGGCATTAGCGTAAAGGCAAACTTACAGCTTACTCATGATGAATAAAT
Source organism: Limnodromus scolopaceus (assembly GCA_028565335.1). Taxonomy (NCBI): domain Eukaryota; kingdom Metazoa; phylum Chordata; class Aves; order Charadriiformes; family Scolopacidae; genus Limnodromus; species Limnodromus scolopaceus. The sequence continues at coordinate 9,380,354 of JAOXNO010000052.1, forward strand.
GATGCAAAACGGGGTGATAAGAGTTCAGACAACTGAGAGTAGTGGGTTTGGTGGGGTTTTTTTAGGGTTTTGGGCTTGGTGGTTGGGTTTTTTTTTTTTTGTGATTGCATCTAGAACATATCCACTAGTTGGATCATGATAGTTTAGTTGCATACTGTTCTCTAGTTCAGGGAGGTGTGTGCTTTTTTCTTTGCACATCTCTTCAATGCTTGCTTCTGGAAATGTGCATCTACCTCAGTAGAAAGTGGACTTCAAGCTGTCCAGTGGTGGGAGCATGCTCTGACTCCTTTGTCAACCACCAACCACTTACTTTCTTGTATAACAACCTCCCTTAGAGTTCAGTTTCTGGAGTTTTGAGGGTTTAAAATCTGAAAATTTGAGAGAAGTACTACGGTGGTATTTGGGGGTTTAAATAAAGTAAGATAAGTGATACTTTCCACAGCGTAAGAGAAGTGACCCTAAGGTGAAGTGTAGGATCCTGTTCTGGTTCTTGGGACGTGGCAGCACAGTGAATCACAGGAGGTGTCTGTAATCATGTGGGTTGGGAACAGCGCATGTGATGATGCTGGGGGGTCTTTTGGTTCTTCCCCCTCTTCAGAGAGAGAACAAACAATATACCGGCAAAGTATATAGTAAAACCAAAAATACTGACTGTAGGGGAGAAGAGCTGATATTGCAGTTGAAAAAGTAACTTCTGTGTTTTATGGGTTTCTTTTATCTCCTCAAGCTTAACGGTGGCTTAATGCAGCTTGCTGCATATAATTTAGAAACACAGTTTATATCCTCTTTCGTAATTACACTTCTCATTGTTTGGTAATGCTCTTTATACGTTATTTAATCTTTTTGTTTTGTCAGATGGCTGTAACATTAAGTCCATAAAAGCAAGACATGAGACCAAACCTTTTTTCTTTTGTTGCACTTTGAAATATTAACTTCTTAACATGTAGTAGTATATCAGGGAAGAGTAAGAAAGAAGTTTATATGGACAGCATCTTGATCTTTGTTTAAAAAAAATAAAATTGTCTCAGAACTTCAGTAGTATAATTTTAATACTCAGTTTTACGACACTGTTCCTAAAGCTGTTAAATATGTTCACATTGTACTATGTGTGTCTTGCTAAGGGACAACTGCTTTAATTTACTAAGGGTTTGCTGTGAACACTTGAGCTTTTTGCATGTAGGAATTGCGCACACTGCCCCTTTCAAAAAAAGGTTTTACTGGCTGACCTAAAATTGAATGAATAATTGATTGTTTAAAGACCTATGTACATTTTCTAGTGGCTTTCTTGTGCTATCTCAAAGAGGTTGATGGAAATGCGGGTGAGATTGTGCTCAGAGTGAGCTGAGTGCCATGGAGGGCACAGCAAGACCAAGAGTTCAGGAGCTGGGGTAACCAGCAAAGCATCGGTGCAGCATTGCCTGTTGCCTGTGGGCGATGGGGGAGCTGGTGCTCGCCACATCCCAGCCAGCATCCTCGGGGTGCCAACACTGCTTCTGCTCGGTGCCTGCCTCTTGGCTTCAGTTGCCAAGTGACCAGCATATTTATTTAATCTTGGATGAACATGTTTTATGAGGAGTGAATGTTTGTTTCACTGCTGTGACGTGCCCTATACATCAAAGTGCATTTCTTTTACTGAAAGTACTACCAGGGATAATGTTTTAATTCTCTAAATATTTTCCTTCTAGTATCAACTAAAGGGTCCTGCATGCCTTAGAAGCTTTGTGGTAAAGTGCAACAGCAGGCAAATGTGCATGTCATGACTATCGCTATTGATAATTAAACCAAATTAATTGCAAACTATTGAAAAACAGGGCTTGTATGGGAAAAGGCTGTTAGACCTGTGAATATATCTGTAACTTTCTGCGACAGATTCTCGCAGGGCACAGTGCTAAGCTATTCCCTGGTTAATAAAGACCTGATTGCATATGGGAATAGATTAGAGCAGAGTTGGACGGAAGGTAGCGTTGGCTGATTTGGGGCGGATTAGAGTGCTTTTTAAACGTAAGGCCGCGTATGGTTAGTGGTCAGAGTTCCAGCTTAGTGTTTGTTCCCAGGCAGCAGCTTGATTTATTCAGCAGCGAGGAGCAGTGTTGTCAGGTAGAATAAATAGTATCTGCCTAATGTGCAAGATTTCAAGTAACGTCTGGATTTATCAGGGGCTCAGATGGCTTTCCTCTTGGCTTCAGAGGTCTACCATGTGCTGGGGAGTGTGGCCACTTCAGAAAAAGTCCAGCTGGCACAGATGGGTTTGTATCCAGTTTACCGTTCGATAGAGAAGCAGCTCCTTCAGAAAAGGAGATGTGTGTTCTACTAAGAATGATTATCATTGTCAGAACTAAAAATTAGAAAATGCTCTTTGAATTCAGATCTGGGTTGCTTTAAATGGTTATTTTGGGAGGAAAAAAAAAAGACTGGTACTTCAGGATTATTAAAATGCATTAAACTACAGGATGTCTGTTAGGATGATTTTAGATCGTCAACAATAAGTTTATATGTTTGGAAACAGAAGTGACTTTGTAGTTTTCAGATTTGAAAGTAAATCTTTAAATATGCAATGCGTAAACATAATATTTTATTTGACTTTCCACGATTCATTAATATTCTTTATTCTTGTAACACACAAACTACATTGTATTCTAGTTTAACTTAATTCATTTTCAGACTTCGGGCGAAAAAGGCACAGCTAGTCCTTTTGATAGAAAAATACCATATAATGGAAACCATGTTTTGCTTTCTCAAATTTTAATATATGTCTGCATCGAGGAGCTACTTCATTTACTCGGTATTTGTGGTTTATCTAGAGGATTAAATGTTTTTCTGGAACCAATTTTCCTATTCCTCAGTGAAAGCATTCTTGAATTGCTCTTCTGGAGCTTTATCCTGAATTGCCTCTGTTCAATAACTTCAACTCATTCAGATGCTAATGTGTGGTGTCTATCTCTTGTGAATGTCTGGCTAGAGACTGAAATTAGCATATTTGGGATAGATTTGAAAAAGACTTTGTTTCTTCATGTGCTTGTATTTTATAAATAGCTTAAAGGACAGGATAGCGTATTTTGTAAATGGTTTCCAGAGTGGAAATCCAATGGGCCTTTGAATGGTGTGGCATTTCTATTACCATAGTCTGTTCTTTAAAGTGGATTCTCCCTGTTATTAACACCTACACAGTAGGGAGGATGCAATGTTAATTCTTACATGTTTACTATTCTTATTTAAAAGTTTGCATTCTTATGGTATTCTCTTAGAACTAGAAAAGTGCAAGCAGAAAAGTTGGTGCTCACTTGGGTACTAGACTTACTGCAGATGGCATTTGAGAAATTGCAAATGCTGAGATATTTGTCAGGAAATGGATTTCTTCCACTCTTCTCTACTTGTGAAAAATGTGTTTTAAAATCTATTCCATATAACTTTGACTCTGAAGTCTACCTGAAAACATGTATGTGAAATGCATCTGTAACAATTACAAATGTGATGTAGAAATGTTAAGGCAACTGAAACAGTGAAGAAAAATCTGGATCACCTTTTATGATCCCCCCCCGGTTTTGTTGGCTGTAATTACTGAGTGTGGCCTGTTTTCTGCTTTTCTCATATTAAAGAAATGTAGTCATCTTTCGCCTTTTGCTAGTAGCCCTCAACATCATAGTGAAAACAGGCTGGTTTTTTTTTCCTATGACAGCTGAGCTGATGATAACAGAAAGACTTATGTGAGAATTAGTTATTTTTGTAAGACTTTTATTAATAACTGATAGGCTTAGGTACAAAGAAGCAGATTTTCTGTGTTGAGTTAGCTTGTTGCTAAACCTCTTCCTGAGCTAAAACCCTGTTGCAATAGATCACTCTAATAGTGAAATAAAAACGTACATGCAGTTTGTATGCCAGGTTAATGCAGCAGTTCAGATTTGTGTATCCACACACACTGGTACAACCTTTTCCTTTGGAGAGCCTTATTTCTGTGCTGGAGGACAGTTCTTGTCTGTTAGATATGAATCCAAGGCAAACTTGCTCTAAACTCAATTCCAAAGTGAAGGGCTCAGTCTCCCAAGACAATGGGGGCATGCATGTATTTATGCGTATATATATGCGTAGTAAGTTTTAGAGAGTTATTTTTGCTTCAGTTAATCTTTCTTCTTTAAGGCTCTGAGTTTTCCATCCCTGGTGATGTAAAGGCTTGTCTTCCTGATATTTTGTGGATCTTCAGATAGATAGATGTTAAAACTGCCGCAGTCAACATGTGGATACTGTATAACATCTATTTCTGGCTTGATTTATGTCACTCTCCTGGCTCATCTTAAGCATTTTCAAACCCACCTATTAATTTGATGTGCGGTGATTCAGGGAAGGCCATGTATTTATGGACATAATAACGGACAAATTTATTGCACTCATGCACATCTGTGGTGCTTTCAGAAGTTCAGGTTCTGTTCAGCTCAACTTGAGTCCTCTAATTCCTTCAAAAAATGACAACTCAGCAAAAACACTGCTTCTGATGCAGTTATTTGATGTGGAGTTTGGCGTGCCAACAACAAGGGCTTTGTGCGAGGGAGCTGGAGGAAGTTGTTCCAGCAACACCGGCTGTTCGTCCCGTGTTTGACTAATGTTTAGGGTGCTGCTCTGACTGCGTCTGACCCAGAGGCGCTTTGGAAGGAGCAACGGGCTTGTTATCCTTCATTGATGGCCTCAGGGTTGTGTGGGTCTGCTGGAAGATGTGTTCTGGCCACGCTTCTGCCGCGGAGGTGAACTGAGCAGGACCACCATGACACATACTGTGTGGTTTCAGCTGATGCCAAGTCCACAGCTGCTTGTGCTGCTTGCTGTGGGAGTGAAGGAGGTGTCAGGAGCTGAGGAAATAAATCCTGGCTCTGGTGGAGAGGAGTGGGAGGGTGCATTAGTCTTTGTTGTGATACTGTGAGAGGAGTACTGAAGAGAGAAGTGGTGAAGAGAAGGGTGATAAGAAGAAATAAAGACAGACCTAGATAGTATTTGGGAGCCAGCCAGAGTGTAAACAAATCATCTGGGAGGTGAATTTGGAGTGATATCAAGTGAGGAGGGGCTGTGAATGGATAAAAACAGGAGAAGGTAATTTAAGAGCATGGATATACACTGAGATCAAGAGGAAATGTTATCTTGATTCTAGTGTTTGGAAAACTGTAGGAGGGAAGATGTGAGATGAAATGGAAGAGATGGGTGTATTTTAGTCAAAGCATAGAGAAACAAAACCTTATCCTCCCGGATGGGATGGGTGGATAAAAGGAAGTCATCACGGCATGGGCTTGAAATTTGGTAGCAGGATGGAGAGGGTGTAAATGTGTGTGGTAAGGAGGAGGGATTGTATATTTATAATTCTCTCAGCAGTTCTAACAGTGTCAAGATATAGTGTCAAGCACAAGATAAAAGATAAAGGATTACTGAGCCCAAAGGAAAGTGGAGTTTGAATGATAATCTCACCATTCAAAATTTGTGGAGTGCTAGGGTTTAAAACTACAGTATTGTGTAAAAATAATACAAAAAAATATTTAAATAAGATAAGCACTGAAAAATATAAAATATTTTCCTTCAACATATGGTAAAGTTTTCTTTGCCTCCTTTGTTGTGAAGGTGTTTTGACAGATGACTTATTTTCCTATGTGGCGATGCTAGTAGTGACAAAGAAGAAATAGTATGTTCTACACAGCAATAACTAGTTTCTATCACTAAAGGTGCAAGTCAAATATTTTATATACTTGGCAGATGTTGGAAAGCCAGAAAGTCATTTATTTGAATTTGTTTTGTTCTGCTTTGCAGTTGAAAGATGCATGAGTGTTATGCAGTCTGGGACTCAGATGGTTAAGCTGAAGAGTGGAACCAAAGGGCTAGTTCGTCTCTTCTACCTGGATGAGCACAGAACCTGCATCCGATGGAGACCATCCAGAAAAAGCGAAAAGGCAAAAAGTAAACTTTTCATATTTCTTTTAGTTTCTTCGGCAGTTCAGTATTAGAACATAAATTACAGAAGGAAAACTAAACAATATTTTTTTGATTGATTAAATAAATGCTTTTTGATGCTTATTTAAAATGTGATGTGATACTTACATACTCTTGAAAACTTTCATGTATAGAGGTTACCTGCCTACTAAAAGTTGTTTGAGTAATCCTGAAGCGGAGTGTGGTTGTCAGATATCAACACTTTCCATAGGTTTGTATGAATTATGAGCACACTGAAGAGTGAGTGACTTGATAACAAACTGTGCTGAATTCTTTTCAATGAATACATCACAAATTTAAATACAGGACCTAGGCCTGAGGTTTCTTGATCTTAACTGTGATAATTTTCTTTAGGCATTATTACATCTTGAAGTTACTGTGTAGCATTATTTCTTATTGAAACTGACCCTGCTGCACTGTTTAAAATTGGAAATTCACATTATTGGTAAAACAAGGACTAGAAATTCACAGAACTGTAGTGGAGTCTTGAGATCAAAAACAAGCAGTTGGGAAGGCTACAGATAGTTGATGTTTTTGGGCCAGCATGTGGTGGCTAAGAGCTGCTGCATTGAACAATGTAGCTGTTTGGAGCCATGGCATTGGGAGCCATATTACCCTAGTGATGGGCTTCCCTCTCTTACTGATATAGAAAGCACGGCTGTGGCAGGAGCAGTCCCTTTGGGGACTGCAGTGTCCCCAGTGTTTTACGGATTGATGGAAGATGTTTGGCATCTGTCTCCTTGAGCTCCCCTTTGGGTAATCTACAGTCTTCTCATCTAGCAGGGAGCAATCGGAGAGCTTTGCTATAACCTGCCTGTACCTGTACTGACCTGCCTTCCGGACAGCTGTACTGTGCACGTGGCATGGCCAAAGCAAGGATCAACCTAGAAATCAAAAAGCCTTTTTGGATGTGAAGATGTAACATTAAAAAACATTTAATGACTTCTAGCCTGAATAATTCAGAATTGCTCAAAAGCAGAAAGAAATGGGGTGGATATCCAAGCATGTCAATTTTTGGTTTCCCTTTTCCTCACAGTTATCATTGATTCCATTTACAAAGTCACTGAAGGCCGGCAGTCTGAAATCTTCCACCGCCATGCAGAGGGGAACTTTGACCCAAGCTGTTGCTTTACCATTTACCATGGCAACCACATGGAGTCACTGGATCTGATTACGTCTAACCCAGAGGAAGCTCGCACCTGGATCACAGGACTTAAATATTTGATGGCTGGAATAAGCGATGAGGACTCACTCGCTAAGCGACAGAGAACGCACGATCAGTATCCTTTTATAAGTCTGAGCTCCCACTTTTGATTCAGTATTTCTGGCTTGTTTTTCAGTGACATCAACACAGGGTGTCCTTTCACTTCTGGTTAAATGACCAAAAACCTTACCATTGATTGCAATGGAAACTTGAGTTATGGGTTTGACGTGGACACTTAAACAACATGGACAATAAAACATCAGCCGTAGCTTAGGGACTGGATTAAACTCTGTTGAAGATGGGGGATAATCTTGCGTTTTGTTCGTGAAATCCTTATTGAAGGGTCAAACCAGTAATTTCTAGTTATCTCAATAAGTACTAACCCCAGGATGATTTCAAGACTTCTGTCATCTTCTGTTTGCTCAACTGTGCTTTTATTCTGCTGCTGCAAATTGCAAGGTCTGTTAGAAGGCACTGTTTTCAAGACATACTAATTGAAAACTTAAATTTGTTAGCCTCTGCGCAGGTGAAAACTTAACAATTTTGGGAGTCTTTCAGTAAACTAATTTAAAACTCCTGGCCATACCTGTTTCTCTTGGTCAATATATGTCAGATATCTGTGTGTACTGCCCAGCCTCCATTGATTGTCAGGAGCACAAATCTTTAAAGCTCCTTAAACGTTCATTGTAGCCTAGTAACCGAAGTTAACTTCTTGTGAAGATCATGTCCATTGAATATTTTCTTGATGTGCTTTCTTTCACAACAGTGCTGACTAGTATAGTATGTTAAATACAAAGAAAACTCTTTCCCCCTAAGCAAAAAAAAAATATAAAATCAAACAAAACCCAAACCCATCTTGATTAAAATTGTAATCTGTCTCTTTTACCATGTGGAAAGCTACAATGGTCACTCGTAAATGCTCCTCCTGGAGAAAGAACACAGATTAAGTATTTTTAATTTATATTTTCAGTGTTTGATTCTGATATAAGATAGGCATAGATCCACTTGGGGGATATATTGCATGCTCTGTTGCACACATACTCAGCTTGCTATATTTATCCATGACTTTTCTGAGCTGCACATTTCTGTTGTATGTTCTCTACTGGTGAAACATCACTTCAAGTCTTGTTTGTGTTATCAAATGTGGCAGCTGGGAGACTGCAGACAAAATGACCCTGTACCAATTGCAGCTAATGTAAGAACTTAGCAAAAGCTGCAAAGGGATATATGTGCAGAGAGAGGGGGTAAAAAGCAGAATGAATGGAAAAGTGGAAGAAGATATTGGAGCAAGCCCAGCAATGTTTGAAAACTTAAGAGTATGTTCTCAGAGGAGAAGCCAGTAGCAGAAATGAGAGCACAAAGGGGCTGGCATTGTGAACCTATTTGTAAATAATTGTCATAAACCAGTACCAGTTTTAAGCATTTGAATGAAACTGGAGCAAAGGCAGGGGAAAAAGACTGGTTCAGTGTCACCTCAAACCTGTGTAAACCTGCAGAACATCCCAAAAAAGTTGTGTTAGAGCTGAGATATATGCTGTGTGAAGAGTCGCTTCTTGTTTTCTGAATAAAGCTGCTAGCTTTATTTGATGCCATTTTGCCCTTTTAAGGGGAGAAACAGCAAATGTTTGAACACTATCCACTTTCTCTGTGCAATTTGTGATTCTATGGAGTTGTTGCCACCCTTTGGAAGGTGTGGCACAAGGTGAGGGCAGAGATATTGGAGAGAAAATGGTGGACAAAGAAGTTGTCCAGAGATGGAAGAGTTACAAATATATATGTGTGTGACGGAGGAGAAAGCATGGAAAAAAGAGTGGTTAATTTTTAATGAAGTTCTTATGGAAACCACAGGCTGATAATGTACTTGGGCTGATTTCACAGTCTTCCTTATTCCATTCCCTTGCACTAGAATAACATCATCCCTGATACACATGGCTATTGAGCTTGATTCCTTTCAGTGGAGTCACAAAACCAGTAGTCCTCAGATATGACTCTATGGAGGTCAACAGTCTTAGTTGCACCAGGTAGGAGGTACAACAGCAAATTGTACCAGAAGGTGTACAGTAGTAAAAATGCTCTGGTTTGGCATCAGCATGGGGAGAACCATGTAGATAGCACCACATCTTTGTCAGCAATGATTTTATTTCAGTGTATCCCAATAATTCTAATGCAGGATATGGGAAGTCTCAATTCAAATGTTTTGCGCAGATGTGACTTGAAAAAGACATATTTTTGAAGGTTGGATTGAATAATGCTCAGTTCTTCTTCCTGGAAGATGTTAAGATCCTCTGCAAGGAGGATTATCCCCCTGCCCAGAAGAGCTGGGACAGGGTTGTCATGTCCTGAGTTCGAGTCTTGTCCCTTACCTGCCCAAATGCTCCGTCTCACTCCTCCATGAGAATGTACCTTTCCTTGACATGTTTGTAGCTGGGTGAAACAGACCTTTGAGGAGGCTGACAAGAATGGAGATGGCCTGCTGAATATTGAAGAAATCCACCAGCTGATGCATAAACTAAATGTTAACCTTCCCCGCAGGAAGGTCCGGCAGATGTTTCAGGTTGGTGGTCTCTAACACACAGCTCTGTTGTGGTAAGACAGTGCCAGTTACCATCTGTTTCTGGACAGATCCAGAATAGGATCTGCAAGCTGGGACTGAAAACTCTATCCTTTCCAACGCTTTATAGACGTTTTCCAAGTCTTACCCCTTTGTAGACAAAGGTCTATCAGAACATCGTTTTAACATCATGAGCTGTGTAGAAGACAATTTATTAATATTACTTTTTCAGATGTGTTATTATTTTCATCTCTGTGAACTGAATTGTTGTATGCTGGCATTGATGGGCAATGAAGTTACTCTGTTTCTATTGAAATCTTTTTTTTTAATTTCCTTTATGGAAAATTATTTAATAGAAACTAGCTTTATGAAAGTAATTAGTTTTTTTAACAACTTCCTCTTGCTTAGCCAAAATCAATTTTTTAGTTTTGCTGTCTGAAAACAGTTACCGTTTTCCGCCAGCCCTAGTCTTTACTGTAGGAAAGGAAAGATAAGCCAAGTATGTAATGGAGAGCAAAATGAAATGCTTTTAACTCTTCAAAAACAGTACCAGGCATAAGCTGGTTTGCTATAAGACAGGGGGAAGTTGAAAAGTCTTCTGTGGTCAAAAGTGGTTTTTTTGTCTGGCATAAACTCTGCATCAGAGGTACTTGTATGAAGTATAAGAACTCCCCAAAGACTTGAGAAGTGTGGAAACTGGTGGGGTTGTGTTGCGGAGGTGAATTTGGGTTGTATTTTTTTCCTATGAATTAGAAATGTCATTTAAGATATGTAGTAGATATAAAATGATTTTAAAATCTCATTTGACACCAGATAGCTAGGAATTTTCTTAGCTTAATTGCTGTGATCTGACTTTATGGCTCAGATGGCCACAGTAGCACTAACATGGTGTAATGAAATGCAGCTCCCTGAGATCCTTGGTTTTTGTTGATTGCTGCAGGAGAGGCAGAGAGTTGTGAAGCCATGTACTAAGAGGAGAAAAAAAAATGTTTCACTCTGCACTCTTAAACTGTCTAGGAATGAAGCAGGGCACTCTAGCAACCACCAGCCTTTGTGCGATGAGAGGCAACTTTTGGTTAAAAACATGTTGCTTTGCTTATTTTTATTTTGCTGCAGTTGCTGCCAGACTATACCTGTGTTAATATCCTAGACCTCACAGGCATGGTTGAAGTTATTAAGGTTGGATATTAAAGGACTGTTAAAGGTTTGTTTACGGTTAATCATTTGGGGCTCAATCCTAAAGGCCTCACCCCACAAGCAAAGCTTTATGCCAGCAGACCTATGGACTTCCAGGATTTAACGCAGCGTAAAGGGAATGGCAAAGTAACTCTGGGACAAATCCTCACCCTTAGATCTGGCTACTCTGCACAGTTCTTGAGGTTGATCTGCTCAGGTGGTTCTGTTTGTGTGATGAGGAGCAAACAGCCCCCAGCCTTGGGGAGCAGCTGTGGCTCCATTGGGATGTCCAGGCTTATGAAGCAGTCCAGGTCCTGCATCTGGAAATGGAGTATGTGGCTGCTACTTCAGTTGTCTGTGGTGTAAAGATTGGTTCCTGTTCTAAGAGACGCTTCAAAGTTAAATGGAGTGGGTTTTGTGAAGGGAAAGTAAAACTGGATTGTTGGAAAGCAAAGCAGGCCAGAGATGTGTTTGTTGTATCTGCTACTAGACAAGCTCCTCTTCTATAGAAGTGAGGTTGGCCACCAACTGGAAGAGCTTTCTTGAGAAAGAAGTGATAGCAAGATGAGGATACCCCCCCTGCCTCTGGAGAAGAACTTGTATTTGATGTACCAGTGTAGAGACAAGCCAACAGGTTCAAAGCCAAGGGCTCTGTACAGAAGGTATTCTGACCTGAACAGAAGGAAGCATCATTTTTAACAGAATGTGACACGGGAAAGGCAAGGGGGTTTATAGCTATAGAGAAAATACATTATATACAGCGACGAACAAAGGATGTTATTCATGGGAAGAGCAGCACCTTTATTGCACTTCGTCTCCATTGTCTGCTTACAGCCTCAAACTTAGCAAGAATTGTAGCTTCTCTGAAGTTCATTTTTCGTGGAGACCTACATAATGTTTGACAGTAGTTCTCCAGAATATATTCTTTGTTTTGAAAATCCAAAGCAATCCTCTTAGGCAGATGTTCACAGTAAAAAGCTTGCATTAACATGGGTTAAGTACTGCTTTCTTCTCTTCCTACCTCTGAGGATAAACAAAAGCTGTCATCAAGACTGAGGCTAATGGGTGTATATTTTGGTGTGGAGTCTTATTGCTGCTGTAGACTTGTCACCCCTACAGAGTGCTGACAGGGGGCTGAGAGTGCTGCAGTTTGAATTAATGTAAATTTAAGACTGTGATATTGTCCTGAATGTTTTAAAATGTCAGACTTGTTGTTAGTGGAAGCCACAGGGTGAAATAATTATGTTCCTTGCTATGTTTTAATCCAGGATAACTGCAGGGCATACAGGAGAGTAACAGAGATCAGAATAAAGCCCAGGGTGAACCTCTTTACATAGAAAACAAATTCAAAACTAAAGATAGAATTGAGACTTTCATAGGAAACCTGTGGCATTACTGTAGTGTTTTCATCAAAAAATCCAATAAATGATGTCATAATTTTGCAGTTATTTTAGCCTACTAGGATTTGAGTCTGAACAGAACCTTGCAGACTAGAATTTATTAGACTTCTGTTCATGTATATAAATCCTGTTCTGATTTGTTCTCTGAATTCACCTATGTTTAGCCTGCTTACCTGAGTCTCTATTTCTTAGGAAGCAGACACAGATGAGAATCAAGGAACCCTAAATTTTGAAGAATTTTCAGTGTTTTACAAGATGATGTCCTTGCGTCGAGATCTCTACTTATTGCTCTTAAGCTATAGTGACAAGAAGGATCACCTCACTGTTGAAGAACTTGCTCAGTTTCTAAAGGTGGAACAAAAGGTATGGGGATACTATGCACCCATATATATGTACATATAAATACATTCAAGTATATGGAAATAATTTTATGGAAAAGTTTAGCGTGGGGCAGGGAGGTGTCCTGGTTTCTGCTGGGAAAGAGTTAATTTTCTTACTAGTGATTGCTGTGAAAGGAATGTCAATAATACCTATTCTTTTTAGTTGTTGTTAAGTGATGTTTACACTGTTCATGGACTTCTTTTTACCTTTCCATAGAAACAATGATGGAATGGGCAAGGAATATTCCATACCATAAGTGTCATGCTCAGTGTATAAATAAGGGTTACCTGAGGGGCAGGAATCTGGGATCACTGCTCTTGATGGTGCCAATTCACAGGGTGGTTAGTGACCGGTGTTGTTGTTATCGTTGTTTCTTTTCCTTTTCTTTTTTCCTTTCTTTTCCTTTTTTTTTTTTTTTTCCCCTTCTTTCTCTCTTCACTCCACCCTTCTTGGGGGGGTGGAAAGATGGGAGGTGAGGCATGAGCAAGCAGCTGCATGGTTCTAGTTGCTGACTGGGGTTAAACCACAAAAGGGAGAAAGAACAGATGTAATAAAAAAGAAATCTAAATGATTTATTGGGTTTTTTAAATGCTTCTAGAAAGAGTTTGAATTTTTTCACTCTGGTAGAGGAAAGGCAATATGGTTAATGCTTGTTAGTTTATAATGGCATTCAGGTAACACTCACACCTCTTCGTTACAGCTGATTATCTTGTGTCTTAGCATGGTTGCTTTCTCTTCCATAGCTTGTCTGGATTCTTTATTGGTGCCGTGGGGAGACATTTATATTGGCAGGAGATGTCTTTCATGAATAAAGGTCTTTGCAGATATACTCTAAATTAGGATGATACGCGATATGTTTTCAAGCTGGAAATATATAACAAAAGAAGAACAAAGTATTTCTGATAATCTACAAGGTTTGCCTGTGCATGGCTTAAGGCAGTAGCATGTTAATATGAGTCTTTGTGTTTGCTTGTCCTTTGCTGTAAGCAAAGTTAAATCCTACAATGCTGTTGTATATCCCAGGAGTTCCCAAATATCAGTAGTAGCAATGATTGTAAGGACTGCTGCTTTTATTATTAAGACCGCAGTTTAAATATTGGTAAAGAACAACCCCTTAAATGTGGGCTAAGTCTTTATTAAAATTTTAAGGGAAGATTACACTTCTGTGATGTAATACAAAGATGGATATCATATCAACCTGGCTGAGGGAAAGATGTCCAGAATTCTATCCTCTTTTTCCCTTCTACCTTCTTTCCCAATTTTTCTTCAGGAAAGTCTGTTTTCCTAGCATTCCTCACAGATGTGTGGGACTTGTGCAAAGAAAATTTCACATCTGGAGGTTGCGCTTCTATCTGAAGCTTCTCAGAGAGAAGCAATTGAGAGAGGCGAGTTTAGGGGAACCCCAGGAACAGATACACTGATAAGGAATTTAAGAAAAAATAAAAATGGAAAGAAGTATAAGTAACTTAAGAAGTGAAGTTGGGTCAAAATCAGAGATTTTCCCACAATATGCTTATGAACAAACTTGCTGAACAAAAAAATCTCTAGCTATTCCTATATATGTTGCTCTAATGGAGATTTTCATGCCTGTCTTGAAAGATTCAAAATTACTACAAAAACTGCCTGTGGAAGCTATGGAGCCAATTTGTACACTGGACAGTGAGGAGCACAGAAGGAACCTGCTGATCTCTAGGGCTCTTGTTTGCTTCTGGCAATTGATCCTGGATTCTTTGTTCAGCCTGTGTGTCATTGCAGACCATTTTTCCAAAGCAACCTCACAAAAATAAATGCTAACATCCAAACCTACTTGAGCTTCCTGGGTATAGATGCTGTGTTTTGCCTGCACTTGTTGGATAATCTCCTGTGCCATTTTGGGATCCTGTCTGTAATGACTGCTTTTTCTGAGTTATCCCTAGCATGAGATATCAACAGTCTGTGCTGGTTTGTTGCTGAGTTTCCCCCTGTTGGCCATTGTGGCAATTCCCTGGTATGTACGACTCCCCGGTTCTTCCTTCTTTCCCCCTTGAAACATGGAGCACTATCACGTCACTGATCTTGCTGTGATAGCCTCAACAGACAGGGCACAAAACACTTTTTATCTTTTTCCCTTTATGCTAATGCCTTAAGTCTTCTGAAGCTCACTGCTTTTTCCTTTGTTTCCTTTTTAATCACTGCCTTCTACTTGGGTGCTCTTCAGTGGAGCACCCTTGACAGCAGCGGTAGCAAGGTTGACACTGATGAGAAAGCAAAGAAAGCTCCAGGGAGGACATGTTCATGGAGATGCTGAAGTGCCCAGGAACAGCTGAAGAGCAGTGGTATGAGAGGGCACTCAGGGACCTGGAGCAGGAAGGAAAACATACGAAAGAGGCAGAAGAGCTGTCTTTGTGGGTGCACAAGGACATTATGACATTACTGATGTATCAGAAAAAACAAGTTGACTGTCAAGTCTGGCATACTGCACCCTCTTCTCTCTCTACACGGTACTCAAAACCTGAATGTGGACAGGGCTATCAGCTACAAATGGTCTGCTTAACATCATTCCAAAAACAAACAATAAAAAGAGCAAAAACATGATCTCCGCTAGATGAACCTCCTGGCAGTGTAGTTTAGAAGCACCTTGTACTTTCTTTGCCTCTTCCCTCTGGTCTTCTCACTTCCCAGTATTAATAGTGTTAGAACAGATTTACCCTTTAGTGTTATTCAGATCAGAGATGTGATAACAATGTCCTCGGGTAAGGCAAGATTGCCTTCAAAAGCTGATAATGGTTCACATCATAATGCAGCTCTGAAGTGCCTTCAACCAAACAGCATTTTCCTTTTGCTTGTCTGGCTGCTTGGAAATCTGCGGCCAGTCTGTCCAACTCCATCTGCTAGTCTTTTGGCAAGACTTAAGTATTCTACAGCTTGAGGATAGAACAAAAGGGGCTTGGGGTTTTTTTTGTGAACTTGCTAAGCTGGCTTCTTTATTTTTAGGAGTGCTCCCTGTTGCCTTCACCCCAGAGCTTGTGGAACAGATTATTTCCACTTAGGTGCAGTTAAACTCAGCTCATGGCTATTAAAATTGTAGTTATATGGCTTCAAATATCAGAACAGCAGAAAATAGGCTGTTTTCCCGTAATGACTGCTGGTCCTGCAGTCCTCTTAGCACAAGTGGCTGTGAGGGAGGAACATCCCTGGATGTCCAGTTGTGTCTGCATGCCTGAACATTGTCCCTTTGGAAGTACCCTCTCCTTATAAATCAGAGTTGGTACTCCTTAGAAACTGGTCTCCTGCTAAATGGCAAATTACTTCCACAGCAGATTCTCTAGGCTCTTTTGGCTGACAGATCTTGTCTCGTCTTTGAGTAGTGAGGTTTGGGTGAAAGAGGCTTTACAAATGTCATCTTCACAGTTAAGGAGCAGCTTTGTGGTTGCTGGCTATTCTGGAGCTGCTTTATAGAGTGAACGGCCTCCTCCTGTCCTGGTCTTGGGAGCCCCCGCCATAGCGATGCTGCCCTGTGTTCTGGGGTCAGCCAGCCAGTGGTTGTCTGATTGCTGTCGGTCCTTCCCTTCTCATTTCTGTTGTATCCATATCACATCAAGTGTTTTTATTTCTGTCATAGCAGAGACCTCTCTGATAGAGTTATAAGGCTGCTTTGGTGTCACAAACCTGAAATGTTTAGTTTTGGTTTTCTGAGGGTGAGGTTTTCCATGTGCCTGCTTGCCACCTGCTGCCTTACCATGGATCAGTTACTTTGCAACACAGTTTTCATCTGGCCGGAGAAAAAGGGACAGCCTGCTGAGATCAGGCCTCCAGCAGCGTTGGCTGTGTGCTCCAGCACAGTGCTGCATGTTATATGATGCTCCCCGTCGTACTCCTGAGTGACAGGAGCCAGGTGGAAAAGTTAATACTACACCATCGTATCGGTACCAAACCAGTATCTTCTAAAAGGTCAACTTCCTTTTGCAACCCAAATGAAATTGGAGGCAAAATTAAAGCCCCTATTGATTTTAATTGAACTGTAGAGGAAGTACTTTTATAACAATTACACCCTTGGAACATACACATATAATTATGTAAAGCTTTTCCTCAATTGTTCAATATGGGCTAGTGCATTTTGAGCTAAGCGTGTTTGAGGGGGTAAGTTTATTCTTATTACTTGTCTACGCTAATTATACAGTGTCACAGGAATAACTAGTGATGCTATGAATAGTGAAAATGTGACAAAAAGTGGTAAGTGGGGATTAAGTACACATTTAGAAAATGAATGTCTTGAAACAACTATACCTGCGCTCTTGGAAGAAATTTTAAAGGAATATAATGAGGTAGTATATGCCAGGGAATGTCGGTATGTGTTAGGCTATGACCTGAAACAGGGTGTATTGAAAGATACCAGGAATTAGTATCCCCAAAGGAATAAGAAATTATAAGAATATCAGTGTTGGTACATGAATTTTGAAAAGAGGAGAGATTGTGGAGTTTGATAATATCAGACAAGGAAGACAATACCAGATCATCATGCATGGTCAATCCTTGCTGCTTTCTGCAAAAAACCCTTATTGTGGCAATAGAAACTGTTAATTGGAAAGCAAGCTGTTGCCTTCCTCCCTCGCTCATGCTTACACAAAAGGATAATCAGTATAACTGATCTATGCGATGGGTCAGTATGTCATGACATTTTACATTGACATCTTGCACTAAAATTGGAATAATGTCTTTGATTATTTATATTTTGATTTTTCTTATAGAATGATTAACTGTGAACATCTAAAGCCTAAACCATCAGAGCATTGTTGACACGCTGGTGGGTTGGCAACCTGTCTAGGAACACCTGTCATTAGCATTGCTCTTCTTTTCTAACCTCTCCTTGCTTTATTGTTTTTTTCCTCCTAATTTTTCTTCTACTTTACATTCCTTTCTCTTATTTCCTTTCCCATGAGAATGGGAAATGAGAACAATTCCCATTCTTAGCTCATGGGCCTTTACAGAAGAGAGCTCTCCCATTACCTGGTACTGCGGGACGCTGCAGCTTCAGATGACGTTAGACTTTTGGCAATAGATTTGTCTGACCTGCTTCCAAGGGTATGGGTGAAATCAAAAGTGATTTCTCCCTTCTTTCTCCTAACTCTTCACTGAAGATTAGGGCTAATGTTACTTTTTTGTAGTTTTGTAGGATCTTATTTTAGCAAAATTAATTGCTCTTTCATTTCCTTAAAAACCAAGAACTTATCAGTCATTCAAAAGCTGATACTCTTCTAAAGAACATATCTGCATAAAAATTAAAGCTTTTAACCCAGAATACAGAAAGTAACCTTGTATATAAGAGGTTCTGTAAGCTCCACTATTGCCCGTCTTTAGTAATCCATGTATCTAAATATTCAGCCATCAACAATGTTCATTACTATTTGATATTATTTCTAGTGGAATACTTTAAAACTTAATGAAAACAAATTTAAATTAATAGCTAAAGTCATCATCTCTCTTAAGCTACAGTTAAAAGCACAAATTGGTGGACTTTTCCCTTGCAGATGCAGCTTTGGACTAGATTAGACCTTTTTGTTCCCAGAGCACAGAAGTACTCTTCCACTCAGCCATCAAGGAGCCATGTGGAATAATGAAAAAGTTGATTCTAGCCAGTTTGTGCTGAAGAAGGGCCTGCTATGAATAGTGTTTGCAATCAAACAGCAACATCTACTTGAGCTAGGATAATCAGTTATCTTCTTGGCTGAATTGTTGTCATTCCTGCAGGCATCTTGTATTGTTGGCTTAGCTAGGAGATATAAATAAAATGTTTGGAGAAGGAAATGGGCTGAGCCACGATTTCCCCCTGCAAGAGAAAAAACAGAGGGAAGGGTGAAGGGCAGAAAGGCTGCAAAGTATCTCCGAGTTTTTCAGCTTGAGTCACCATATGAGTTGAGTTTTGCTGCTTACTTGCTTTGCCTTCTGTTACTGTACTTCTAATGTTGACATGTCTATTTTTTCCTTACTGTGGTAATTTTTCATACTTAGACTGTAGCAGTGTAGGTGTTACAAGATATGTTTAGTCATGGAACCCAGATTTCTTAGGAGGAACTCAGCACCTCGCAGGATTAGGCCTTTAGATAAGACCAGATCAAGAGAGTCAACCTACTTCTAGATTTCCATATAGCTGAAAGCTGATGCTGGGAGTACTGAGCTACAGCAAATAATGGAAAGCACAAATTCATCAAAGGCTACAGACGGAGCAGAGTAAATGGAATTGGTTTTGCCATCTGAAAGAGAATTCCATTAGTAAGAGAACAGTTCACACAGAGACCCTTTTCAGATTTAAACAATAAATATTATGTAATCTGCAGAATGACTAACCTCCCTCCTGCATTTGCCTGAAGCAATCATGTTAACAGAGATGACACACTATCTAAGAGAGGAGACTGTATGTTCCTTTGCTTCCAGACTGCTCAACATGTCAGGGTGTTTGAGCTGACTTTGGCAAAGGATGCAGAGTACAAACAGTAAACAGAATAATAGTACAGATAAGCTGCCAAAGGTTTTAGTGTCATCATTGCCATCCTGTGATATTATTAGTGGAGGAAATGAAACACACCCAATCTCAGTTCTCACTTTGGTTCCCTACAGCTTAAGAGGGGCAGGGGCGTGAGAAAAGATGCAGTGAGTGACAAAAGCTACTTCTTTCCTTTAGTTTTAGAGGAAATATAAGTGTATGGTGATACTCTGGCCCCACTAGTCAGGTAGGACTTCAATTATGGGCTAGTTGAAGCTGATGACAACACTCTTATTTATTTCAGAAGAACTGCTGGTTTTCATTTCAGAATCTAATTATTTATCTCACAGCCTGTATATTACCATGAACTCTCTTGGAAGTAATGAAATCACAGAACTGGAAAATGCATGAAAATGAAATCAAACCCTGCAAAATCTTTTTGCATGTTTAAGTAGATTATATTAAAGAATATAAGTTCATAATTCTCATTTTACCACTATTCCCCAGTACAACCATTATTAAGTGTGCTTAACAGCTAATTTTCATCTTTAAACTATATGACACAGCTTTTAAGCTATTGTTACCTCTCCTATTTTTCTTCTTAAAGGTAAGAGCCGTGAGGCTTGCGCAGCACTGAGAAAAATCAAATCAAAGTCTTAAAGTCCTTTTACAGTAGTGTTACTGACCATCCTATTCGTATTTGTCTGAACTCAATGTTTGATCATAAGGTTTTTCAACTGGACCCAGAAGCCTAAAGTAGATTTTGACATGCTGGTGACATGGTAGAAAAAAAATATGTGCACCAACACTGTTGTTTTTGCACAGATGAATAATGTGACGCCAGAATATTGTCTTGACATCATAGAGAAGTTTGAAGTATCGGAAGACAACAAGAAGCAAAATATTCTTGGGATTGAAGGTAAAGTTTTTTTATTTCGATGTTAGTTTTGTCTTGATATACTGTAGGGGAGTAGAAAAGCTATAACAGTGTTTTGTTGTAGCTCTATAATATTTGACTGCAACAGAAAGTTACAAAGATCAGCAATCAGTAGCGTAGGTGCATTTTTGCGAGACATGGAAGAGAGGAGAGTAGGTGGGATGAATTAGCAGCTTTTAAGCTGGTGTTATACAGCAATACATCATAGCCGTCATACGCTAATGTGAATGCCTTTGGGCTTGCATGAATTTATTGCTAAGTGTGTATTTGTAAAACATAGAACAGGCTATAGTATAAAATACATGGCATAGAATGTTTTAACTGAAGTAAAAAAAGCAAAGTTTTCATTCTGTTCTGTCTCTGTAGATCTGGAATCACTCCTGTACAATCCTTTGATTTATGCGTATGTGAAATAAAATATGGATAGTTACATTTTCTTTGGGTTTTAATACCTTATTCACCTTGCTTGCTAAAGTAATTGTAGATGGTATATTTATCCAGAATCCAGTTTAGTATGAAATCAAAATCTGAATTGGAATAAAATAGATTAAGTGCTGTGGTGTGTTAATTTGCCCAGAAGACAGTTTTCATGAAGCAGCAAAATTTACATGGTGATTTTTGGGGGGGAGGAAGGAGAAATCTTCCTCTGCATGGTACTTAAATCCTGATTACAGTCTCCCAGATCTTAAACAAGCTTCTAGTGTGACCCTGGGCACTGCACTTAAACTGAAATAGGAAATGCAAAATGAGCAAGTGATGACATTTTAAAAAATACTTCTGAAAGCATTTCTGTTCTTTTAATCTTACTGCTGCTTATTTTATGTTTGAGTTGCTTTTCAGGGTTGGTGTTGTTTGCACTATCCTTTGGAAATATTTTACATTTCTCATTCTCAAAGGAGATACTTTTGAAATTTTCTCTGTTATGTGCTGATCTGATTTACAGGGATACAAATCACATACCACCTTCTCATGTAAACTTTCAGCATAGAGAAAACTAAGTTAGAGTGAATAGGCTAGATTAGTGAATTGGCTAGCATGGGCCCCCGCACCCTGTGTGGCCATTTAGGTGGCTGCTACCTTGTCTACCTGGTATCTACTGTGACGATAGTGATTATTTACAGCAAGAGAGTGGCACTGGGACAGCTTAAGTGTCAGCAGTAAACTTGGGGAAAGAAAGCATTTACTTTCAAGTCAGGATGTCCCTTTGGCTCCTGTTTCTGTCCTGTCATCTGTATAAATGGTCAGATCTATCTTTAACTTTGGTAGGAGTATGTTCTTTTGTTCTGTTCTGCTCAACTTGGGACCCATGAGGCATCAACAGCAGCATGATCTGCAGAACACCAAACCTATACTCTTGCAGGCGTCATACGCTACCTCTCTTCTGCTGCCCCATATTTGAGGGATTTCCTCTGCTGCCTCTTATTTACAAGATGTCACACTTGTGATGTTCCCCAGGGATCAGTACTGGGTCCAGTCCTCTTCAATATATTCATCAATGACCTGAATGAAGGGATGGAATGTACCCTCAGCAAGTTTGCCCATGACACAAAACTAGAAGGGGTGGCTGACACCCCAGAAGGCTGTGCCACCATCCAGAGAGACCTGGACAGGCTGGAGAG
>JAOXNO010000052.1:9402142-9415519 GCA_028565335.1 Limnodromus scolopaceus
GCACAAACTTGAGTATAAGAAGTTCCACCTAAACATGAGGAGGAACTTCTTTACTGTGAGAGTGGCAGAGCACTGGAGCAGGCTGCCCAGAGAGGTGGTGGAGTCTCCTTCTCTGGAGACTTTCAAAACCCGCCTGGACAAGTTCCTGTGCAACGTGCTCTAGGTAGACCCGCTCGGGCCGGGGGGTTGGACTAGAGGATCTCTAGAGGTCCCTTCCAACCCCATATGATTCTATGATCTATGAAGCAAAACAGGATAGCTTTTACCTGTTATCTTTACAAGGGTCCACCAAGGGAAACATGATGCACATCTCAGATCCTTTGCACCTTGCTGAATGTGAGGCTGATGTTCCCTTCCAGTTATCCAGCTTTATTCCTCTAAGCGGGTCATTCACCATCCAAGGCACAATTCAGCATCCCAGCAAATGCAAACTGATGCTGCCTAATTATTTGACCCAATTTCGCTCTCATGCTGATGCTTTAACAAGAAACAAGAAGGGCTGGGGGATACCAGTTTAAGAAGAGGGACGAAAAGACATTTTTTTCTAACAGTAATGACTCATGGTTTAGCTGCATGCTGTCTGTTTGCAGTAGCATCTAGATGAGGAGATCGCTTTTATCTCACTGAATAATTGTGAGGGAAGATATTTTCTTCCACTGATTCTAACAAAACCAGTAACACCTCCTTTTGTTCTGTTTAACGGAGTGGTTTTGTCTGAACTGCAGAAGGCAGTTTGATACACTTGTCGTAGGTAGTCTGTGTGCTGGGTTTGGTGTAGGGAGCTTCTCCAGGGTTTCAAAGAATTTTTACATGTGCATTATTGTCATCTGCCCCTTTTGAGGGTCTGAAACATTGGATCTGAAAATAAGTTGGTCAGTGGCCACATCAACCTGTGGGGTTTTTCAGTCTTCTCATATAGATACTGTTAGTTACTTTTATGCTTCATTTAAAATCCCACCTTCTTTTTTTACTATTGGTTGTTAATTTTTTTTCTGAAGAGGCTTAGCTCAATGCCATGCTTTGCAAATGCGTGTTGATTATTTTTTTGGCATAAATGTGTCTTTCTAGATTATATTTGCTTTTCTGGTTCAAAGCTGTTTGAAAATTGTCTGGGGACAAGGGTTGGATCTTGGAGTATATTTGTCTCAAAGGTGTCAGAACTTCCGTAGGCTTCAAAAAGAAATACCTGAGTGTGTGGTGTGTGCCAGCAGTGCACGGAGTCTGTGTGGCCTCTTCAGTTTGCAGAGAACCAGGCAAGCCACAGACAGCAGTTAATAGGCTGAAAACACGGGGTATAGGAACATTAATTATGTGATTCAGTGGTTTTGGAGACATGAGTTAGCACCGATGAGCATAACCAGGAAAAAAACAAATGTTAGAGTGCAAAGAATTTGCTTGGTGATATGTACTGCATCTGTGGCAAAACTGTTTCTCTTTTTGCAAAGGTTTCACCAACTTCATGCGCAGTCCTGCTTGCGATATATTTAATCCACTGCATTGTGAAGTGCATCAGGATATGGATCAACCCCTTTGTAACTACTTTATTGCTTCATCTCACAACACATACCTGACAGGAGACCAACTGCTCTCCCAGTCCAGAGTGGAGATGTATGCACGAGTGCTGCAAGATGGTTGTCGATGTATCGAAGGTATAGTTTTAGTGAAATTTGCTGATCGTGAGAACTATTATGGATATTTCTTTTAAGCACAGTCAGAGGGGAAACTCAAAGCATTAATGCTTCACTGTCTGATTAACTTCAGTGTTAAACTCCTGTTTTCTAGCAATCTAAAACAGCAACTTTCTTGTTGGGAATGACCTCAGACAAACTTCATGGACACCACTGTTTTCTCCTGCCTGCTGCTGCGTTGTTATGCGTTTCTCAGTCGGTGCAAGTTATCTATTGTCCCCTGTTTATGTGGAGCATATTTCATTGCACAAGCTCAGTAAGAAAGCGGACAGGCATCTATTTGGGGTCCTGCAGTTCCAGCAGAGCATCCCCGTTGTTCTGCTCTGCAGTTCCCCCCATGCTGGGGGTTACTGCTTCAAAGGAGTGCTTCCTACTCCACATTGTTCAGAAGGAGCTGAACCAGCAAAGACCTTTTTCTTTCATAAGCTGATGGGAAAGTGAGTGTTTGCATATGTAGTTCCTTTTGCGGATGCAAAAGGAAGACGGAAAGTGCCTGTAGGAGGAACACAGGTGAGCAAATACTGCCTTCTATCAGCACAGGTGTGTATCTATTTCTGTCACCATCTTAGAGCTGGGAACCCTGGTTTTGGTCTGCCACAATAGAGAGGTAGGATGCTGTTTTGTTGGCTGGATGCTGGTGGAAGAAAACAAAGTGCTGTTTGTCTGATAGTCTGAAGATCGTGTTTGATTCTTGTTTAGGTTCTGCATCATTTAAATAATAACAAAACACTAGTATTTTTCTTTTCAAGATTCTGGGTGGAATAAAGTCTTTTGACAAACTCTAAACTCAATATTAATTTTTTATGATTACTGTTACAAAACTCATCTCTGGGAAAAAAAGTTAATCTGAATTTAAAAATTAATTGGAGAAAGTGAATCTGAGAAAACTGGGTGGTCTGTCACTGTACTTTCCCTTCTGCAGGAAAATTCACTAGAACGTACTGTAGTGTGTTATTTTGCTTGACTTCCGAACCAGTATAGATACTTTACAGCCTAGGTAATAGCTCTGTAGCTTTTTCTTTGTGAAGTTTTTAACTTCCTGTGGAGGCAACAGGAGTGACAAGTTTAGTGTAAATCCAGGGTACAGTAACTCATTAGGAAAAGTATTACCATCCTAGTCCATTTTACATGTGATGGATTTGATGCTACTCTTATTATAGTCAGTTATAAAACTGCAAGTTTAATTGGGAGTGGAAAAAGACTAAATTGTTTCTAAATAGTTTGTCTTCAGAAGCAGAAGCTGCTTTCCCAAGAGAGAGCCCTAAACGTTATTTGACCTATTACACCTTTGCAATTTTATATATGAGGAGAAAACCCCCTCAGTTTAATGTAAGAGGAGAACACTAAGTTTAGGTTGCAGATTTCTCAATTGACATGAGAAAAGACTGTCTTGTTATTCTTAACTCAATTGTTAGGTCATAGTAGATTAAATGAAACGTGTTGACAGCTGCTTGGTTGAGTAGTGTACATGAGTTCTGCTGGTGAGAAAGATCAGCAGAACTGTGTAAGATCATGGGCATCTCTTAATGTATAGCTTTTATTGTCTTAATAGTGGATTGCTGGGATGGTCCAGATGGAGAGCCGGTTGTGCACCATGGCTATACTCTTACTTCTAAAATACTCTTCCGTGATGTGGCAGAAACTATCAATAAATACGCCTTCATCAAAAATGAGTAAGTGTACAGTCAGTTTTGAAGCTACACCTGTTTGTATTGTGTAGTTAATCTCATGTCAAAATCAGCACTCAACATCAGGAAGTCCGTATATGCTTTTAAACACATTGAGAAATTATAAAGTTGATTCTGTCCCTGTTTATTACGTGTCTCCTTGAAAATCATTACCATACTATTCGCTACCAAAGGAAAATACTTTATTTCAGTAGGAAAACTGAAAAGCTATTGAAGAGCTCATATGTAGTAGGAGGAAATACGGAGAAGTAAGGTAGCGTTAAGATTCTATTTCATTTGCTGTGGTATTATAACAGTTTAGAATGAAAAACACGGAGTTGAACCATATATATATAACACAAGAGTCTCAAATCATGAGTGAATGTATAGAATTTTGGCTGGTTTAGAGATAATAAAGGGAAAATACTTAATTTATTAAAAAAATGGAAAAAAAGCCAACCCAACAATGGGCATGTGAAAAACAAAACAAAAAACCCTACAAAAAAACCCTGAGCCCAAAAGTTTGGTATTATCAATTAGAAATAGGAGGTGATGATTTCAAAACTGAAGGAGGTGGTTCTTCATTTGGTGTGTAGTTGGCATGTGGGATTCCTTGCCATGGGATTCTGAGGCTGCCAAGAAATTAGAAAACAATGGGGCAACACAGAAGAATTAGACTGTTATATAAAGAAGCAATGTCTTTAGCTCAGGAAACTTAAACTGCAAATTCCTGGAGCCTGGGAGAGTATTCTGGAAAGTATTGCCAAATGTTTCTCCTTCTCCAGAGTCTGGGTGTCATCAGAGATTTGGTCTTACTCATTGTAGCTGCACTTATTAAGGCAAAGGCAAATAGTTAACAAAGCTACCAGTCTTTGGAATATGAATGGAGAAGAGTTACCAATTCCTTTGAATCTGTTGAACTTCAAAACACTTTTCTCCAGGAGCAGCTTGCTGATCGCTTGCAGCTTATGAAGACTTTGTACATGTCTCGCAAAGGGATAACATACCTTTTGCTCAGTTCTATAGAATAGAAAGGAATTGTGTTGCTCTGAGCTTTATTGCAAGTTTCTCTGGGCCTTGTGCTTGATGATCATTAGTTTCAAACTTTGTCACCCTGTGTACTATCGGGTAGGGTGGGAGGGAGAGGGTAGAAACACTTGCAGGGATGATCTGAGGGATTCTGACAGAGCAGGTAATTGGGAGGTCATGTGCAAAGTCCTTTCTCCCAAAGTGAGCTTGCTTCCAGACTTCTGACAATGCAAAGCAAATTGCTTAAACCAATTTATGATAGGCTGTGCAAGTCTTGTCTCTTAAAACACAGATATGACAATATCTGGGGATTTTGTTTTTAGGTTTCCAGTGATACTGTCTATTGAAAACCACTGCAGTATTCAACAGCAAAAGAAGATTGCTCAGTACTTGAAAGAGATATTTGGTGACAAACTGGACTTGTCATCTGTAATCGCTGGAGATCCCAAACAGCTTCCTAGCCCTCAAAATTTGAAAGGGAAAATCCTAGTGAAGGTAACTTGCTACTAGTGGTGTGTCCAAAATGCAAGAAAAGTCAGCATGTGATATTCATCACAGATTTTCTTTGGCTTCAGAGAACCAGTTCAGCAGTACCATGTGGAATAGCACAGCAAGTTAAAATTCTGAGCTTCTCAAAGACGTTGAAACAGGGTTTACCTTGGACTTGGCGAGTGTCCCAGGGTACTTCTGTAAGTGTTTCAACAGGGAAGTGATATCAACAGCAGTGAAAAAAGAATTCTTTCTACTTCTTAAGCATCTTATCTGCAAATCTTAGTCAGAGGTGTTTATTTTTAAACCTTAGCACTGAGTGAGGAAACCAGAAAAATTATATAAAATGCATCATTATGAATAGAATGAACTGTGATACAGTTACCTGAACCTGATATTTTATCTTTTTTTTTGAAATTTGTCTTTTTTGTTGCTAGTGGATATTGTTCTGTGTAGTCTGTATCCCTGTAGTATCTAAATGTTATCCCACAGTCCCTCCTTGGACAAGGTATTTTGAAACAATATAAAAGTGTCTGAAAATTTCTTGCATTTTCTTGCATTTCCTCCCCACCCTGCTATGAGCACTAGTTCATGAAATGAAACTGTTTTCATGGTTCATCAGCTATGTTTATGAAAGAAGAGCACTTCAGAAGGTGGCTATAAGGAGCAGCGAGGGAGGAGGCCCTGGAGCACTGAAGTTACTGTTGTATGCAAGATTAATTGCTTGAACCTCTCAGTGTAAACGGATTTGCTCTGAAAGGGATTTCAAAGACCAAGATGGCTATAATAAGAAAGAAATGCAAGGCAGACCTTTGAGAGAATGATTAATAGAGCTGTGGCTTATTAGATTGTCTAATTTACTTTGACACATGGGGGCAATTACTTTGCTGTGAGCTCTTGAGATACTATTTCTGCCCCCCTCTATCCTCTGTATCAAGCTGGCTACAAGGATTCACAATTTTGGTTTGACGTTAGTTTGAACATATTTCAATGCACAGTACAGAGCTGACTCTGAATTAGAAAGCCTTTGAGTGCTCAACTGTGATTTTTGAATTTCACTGAATCAGTTTTCTTGTGTAACTGCTAGTTAATGAACTATGCAAGCATGTAGTGGTGGTATTTTAGGGAGTCAAACAAAATAGCATGTAACGTCAATCATAGGACAAAACCCAGCAAACCTGGCTTGAAATATTGTGTCAATGCAGGAAAGGCAAGAGAGGTTTGGTACTGTGCTGTTCTTACATGAACTTTTGAGCTGGTCTTCTTGGCACATTTGGGTTTTTAACTTATTTTCATTCTTCAGCTAACAGTGCTGAAACCCTGTGAGTAGTTACAGAATGGTGTGGCACCGAACTGACATTTTTAGAATGAGGAATACTATTTTCAGCATCACAGTATCTTTCCATAAAGCCCTATCTCCCATCTCCTGCTTAATTTAAGCAGCCCAGTTGCAAAAGCCAAAATCGTATTTAGAAATCAGCATCTTGTGCAGAAGTAAACTAGTCTCTCATCTTTTTGCTATTATTTTTGCTCTGTTTTATATATTTTTATTTGAAAGGCAGTATTCATTAGCTAAACAATTTCAAGTAATTGGCATAATTTTTATCTTGTAAGTGTATATAAAGAGTAATTCTAATAATACTCATGGATTTAAAGTAGTATAAAGGTGCAAGTGTGAAGTGGACTTGACCCACTCATTAGCAGAACAGCATTATTAATTTCAAAATGCAGTCTGTAAATCAATCCTCCTTGTTTCTGCAGTAATCTGAATGTAATTCTTATCTATCTCTGTCATTGATGAAACAGGTAGACTGCGAACATTTCTGCAATCAGTGAGGAAGACAGAAGTAATAACACAGAAGTTTAATAGGGGATTTATTAAGTAGCAGATGGTAAAGCAAGAGGCACAAGTTACAGCTTGGGAGGTGCAGATTGGATGACAGGAAAAACTTTCAGCTGTGGGAAGTGTAGCATGGAAAGAGACTGTCCAGAAAGCTTGGGGGACTCTCCAGTCTTGAAAATTTGCAAAGCTTGGCTAAACAAAGCTCATCTAGAGCTGGTGATGATTCAGAATCTTGCTTTAGTGCGAGATTGGGCCAGAGACCTTCAGAGGTTCCGTAGCCGACGTTTATAAGGTTCTATGATTGGGCTTTGCTAGAAGAGATCATACAAGAGAATTAAAGATGAATGCTCTAAGAAGGATAATTTATCTGTTGGAGCCCCCCCTCCCCCTTTTTTTTTTTCCAGAAATAGCCAATAACCTCAGTTTGATGCTCACCACTCTAATCAGATGTTGGAACTAGACATGGAATTAAAGTATTTCGTTTCTAATGTAGGTATATGACATTCACAGTACTGGATTAGCAACTAATTTTGGATTGCTGACTACACTTGCATGAGCGTTGCAATGTTAAAATAGGCTTTGCTCCCTTCATACTGATGGCTGCCTGCAGTGAGTTCTTTTGTGTCTGCATTTTCCATTCTGATGCATAGCCTATAACGAAATCTCAGCTTCTGATTTTTAGAGTTCTATTTTAAGTATAAAATGGTCTGCTTGCTAGGGGTAATCCTGAAGTATCTGAGAGTCAATTCAAAAAAATCTTTTGGACACTTGCAGGCTTGCTCCAGAGATGGGAGATGGTATGCTTTTTTTGAAAGAGCTTGAAAAGATCTTTTGGTAACAAACTCTTCCAGAAATACTTAAATTATCACATGTGATAATCTGGGTCCTTGAACCAGTTTGCATGAGACCCTCTGAAAATGAATTCTGAACTCTGGTGACAATTTACGTACGGAGTAGTTGAGGAATGGGCTATTTTGGTCTTTGCACTAAATAACACTGACCATGTGTGCATTTATTGTGAATATTTTTTCCTCATTTTAGGGTAAAAAGTTGCCACACAGTCTTGGAGAAGATGCTGAGGAAGGAGAAGTTTCAGATGAGGATAGTGCCGATGAAATCGAAGACGACTGCAAATTAAAGCCCTGCTATGTATGTGCATACGCACAGTTCCCAGAACTCCTACATCTCTACATTTCTTACATGCTTATTCCATAATCCTACCTAAAATTGTTAGCAGATTAGAATTTTCAATTTTGATTTCTAAGTCAGGTCCTTAAGATATGGAAGCTGTATAATTCCACAGTTAAGTATGGAGTGACATTGTTCAGAAATGCATACTTTTTCATTCAAATCATATAAATGACAGATTTAAGTACTTTGGTATGCTAGACTGAAAACATTGATGCCAGCACTATAAGCATGCTAGACTTTTTTCAGATACAGATGTATAGTCCTCAAAGCAATGGCATGATGGAATGGCTACACAATTTCTATATGAAAATTATTAAAGGAGACATACAAATGAAAAGAATTTGAGATGTGAAACATTTTTATTTTCAGTCCTGTTAGGACAGAACAGTTGCTTTCCTCTCGTGTCTCAGGAGAGGCCTCACACCCCTTGGACAGAGGGATGCCAGGTGCACGCTTTTCTGTAGGATCTGTTTTTATTTTAAGCACATTATGTATGAGACTGGTTTGTGTGTGTGTAGTCCACATTACTATTGTTAACAGTAATTGCTTCCTCTTTCTTACCGCTTGGAGCAGGAATCTAATGATGCTTAGGTTGTCTGATATTTTGGAGGAAGTGTGTGGGTTAGCTTGAGGATTCATTCCATCATCTGAAAGAGATGGTCAGACTTGTG
The DNA here is from genome assembly GCA_028565335.1 of Limnodromus scolopaceus. Taxonomy (NCBI): domain Eukaryota; kingdom Metazoa; phylum Chordata; class Aves; order Charadriiformes; family Scolopacidae; genus Limnodromus; species Limnodromus scolopaceus. Next base: position 9,410,721 of record JAOXNO010000052.1, read on the forward strand.
ACAGTTCTGAATCAAAGAAATAACACCAGGGCCAGGTTCTGGGGTGGTCTGTGTGGTGGACTGTGCTTTGGTGAGGTAGGGTAAATTATGTGTCAGGAGGACTAAAGAGGAAAAATGAACATGGAAATGGCAGTAAAAGCCACCTGCCTGCTTTTGCCAGGATTATGCAAGAAGCATTTTCTTCCACAGAGAGAGGAAATGTTGGGAGCGCTGTGTGGCCTGAAGCATGTGTAATGCTCCCTTAGGCTGAACCAGAAGTGATGGACATAATCTACTTCAACTGGATTTCTTAATGTCTTTCAGAGTAATGGTGCAACCGAGCACCAGGTGGAATCTTTTATAAGAACAAAACTGGAATCTCTGATAAAAGAATCCCAAATCAGGGACAAAGAAGACCCTGACAGCTTCACTGTGAGAGCCCTGCTAAAGGCAACCCATGAGGGCTTAAATGTTAACCTGAAACAGGTATGTAGGGTTTTCCCCTTTGCATGCTCTGTTGAATATAGACAATGCAACGTGTATTGCACATTTATCTGCTTTCTCATCTGAAAAATTATGAACAACTTCTGAGAGTTTGTTTTAGCCAAAATAAAAACTTGAAACTATTTCAGGAAGATATCTAATGAGAGAATTTGAATGGTTAAATGTGAAGAGTATGTTGTTTCAATATATTCTGATCTGGTTTATTCCTTGTAAGACCTGTAGGTGACTTATTCAGTAAGTACCAATATTGCAAGTGTTTCTGCCTGCAGTGTTGATGGCTGTTTTATACAGCACTAAACACAGGATTGTGGTTTTACTGCCCTAAACGAGGTTTATAGCTTTTCATGCCCAGACTGTTTTATATTAAGAATGGTACAGTGGTTGTTTTTTTTTTCCTTTTTACATCAAACTATTTATGTAAAACAGCTAAATGTATTGGAATTTTGAGTACATCAATACGCAATTAGTACCTTGAATCCATAGTTACCATACTTTCACCTCAGCAGGATGTAAACCCCAGTTATATTAAATACAGAGCGAATTGTTCTGTGGGGGATGTGCCTACTCTGTAACCGGTGTAGTCTTAAAGGTCAAGTATGTGTAGCTTTGCCTTCTGCACGTCTTCCCGCTCTGTAGGGTTTATGTAGTTCTTGTCAATCTCTGAGGCTGGAGCTATGAGACTTTTCCCTGAAGCCAGGCTTGGCTACAGAAAACATACTCGGTTTGTGCTGATGCCCAAGACCTCTGATTGAGGCTGTGTTGTGGTGGGAAGAGGCTGTAAGAATGCACAGGACGAAGCCATCTGACCCGACAGATAAGGATTATTTTTAGACTGTGGCTTTGCGGCATGAGAAGGGAGTCAGCTTGCCTGTTCCCTTTGGCCTTCAGGAGGTTGGAAAAGCGGGATTTCAGAGAGCAAACTCCCCGTGTTAGTAAATGCAATCAGATATGAGCCATTTCAATATTATCTTGAGTTAGAGTTATTACACTTGGTATGTTCTCTGGAAAAATGATTGCCCCCTAGCTAGCATTTGAGGGGGCAGGAAGTTTTGTTTCAAGCATGCAAATTTTCCTAAGGTGTTTGTGTTGGATATGATGCCTGAGATTACCCGTTACATGTCTTTGACATGACCAGAATACTGAAAATGCTTCAGTACTGCAACTGCATTATTCAAACATCTGTCAGGTAATAATATAGTGATAGATCTTTTTCTAATTGACCTATTTTAAATTATTAAGGGACACTTAGAGATCTATTCCCTTGCTGAACAGTCCTGTATGAAGACTGATTGCATGAGTGTTGTTTTCAAGGGTCTTAAAGTAATACAGAGCTGAACAGTTAGTAATAATAAGTTAAAACAACTGGAAGATTAGTTTCTATCAACTGTTGACATAGCTGGGAGAAAACTAATTGGTTAAATGTTGTGATGGTTTGATAATTCTGTAACTCATTAACCAACTTTGTTTGGTGGTGCTGTAAAGCTCTTTTCTAGTAGTTACTGTATAATTAATGTACCAGGAGGGGATCTGTTGGGAAATATTTCTACATTTTTGCTGATCAAATCTCATTTTCCTTTACTTAGTCACTGATGTGACTTTCATTTTCCCAAAGACTTGCTATTATTTTTTTTTTAAAAAAACCAAACATTCACAGTACAAGGTTATTTACTAATCTTCAGCAATTAACAATTGGGGTTTTTTTTGGGGGGGAAGGCAATTTGTATGATCCTGACAGGCCTGATACTAGTTTGGATTTGCTGTTGAAACTGTCAACTTTCACTCTTACTTGAGACAAGTACTTTATCTGCTAAGGTTTCCTTCTGTGTATTACAGAGACTTTCAGCTTGAGCTAGGAACAGATCTTTGAACGTACATACAGAGGTTATTGACTTTCTTCTTGAACCTGAAGAAACCATCTAGTGCCATTACTGTTGTGGTAGCCAGAAGTGAAATCCAACTCAGCACTGAACAGGGAATAACTGGAGTTCGTAGGACTTCCTGGGGGAATATGCTTCAGCACCTTTTTGTTTTGCTCTTTAGAAGATGAAGGGATGTGCTTTTCTGACAGAAAAAGCCAGATACTGCCAGAAATTACCAAACAAATGTCTAGGGGTATGGCTATAAATGTGAAACTCGGACTTCAGGCTGTCTCTGAAAAGTCCACCTTTATCTGTTAGGAAATATTTTTCCCCCCTTTTCCTTTGTGAAACAAGAACATTTTCAAATGTTCTTGTGTTTTGTTGTTGCTTGCCTGGTTTTGCTAGACTGGGTTTTTTTTTTTTTTTACATGGTTGGTTGTCGTCTTGAGTGTTAATTTTAGTACTTTTCCTTACTGTTAGAGGATTGGTTAACTATCAAGCATATCAAGAAATTAGAAAAGTCCTGTAGTGAGACTTTGGATTTCAGTTTGTGTTCACAGATCAGTATGTCGTGTTTAGACTTTAACTTGGTTTTAGACTTTTTTTCTCAGCTGTGCTTTTCTAATAGTGAATCAGGGTGACATACAGTTTCAACCCAATAATATAAGTTTTTGTGTCTTTTAGAGACTGTAGCAGACTTCTTAAAGATACTTCTGAAGGTATCTAGTTACGCTTTTATTGCATTCTCTCTGCACAGAACCTGGATACAAAAGAAGGTGGGAAAAAGTCTCATAGTCGATCGTTAATGGGCAACTTCGGTAAACACAAAGTAAGTAAAAGGAGAGACTTAGTTTGCTGTCTTTGGTCTGATAGCATTCTAGAGACACCAGGTATGTTTTATTGCTCGAGACAAGCATGGTGTGTATGGGAGTAGTGAGGAAAGACTTGGTATATACACTTGGTATATTTATTGCTGGTCAGAAGAATATAGCAGCTAGCAGGGCAGAGAACCCTTTAAAAATGATCACACAAATGCAAAATATCTTGCCTGACCAAAACGATCATCTTTACTGGTGATGTGGGAGTGCTGATTTTTCTGATCAAACTTGCAGCAGCAGAAGAGCAATGTAGATAAATGTCTTGGCGTATTCCTGTTTTCCAGACCTCTGTCCATACAGCTGACAATGTTTGTTTGATTCAAGGTCCAGTTTTACCCTCTTTCATACCCTGAGCAATGCCATGCAGACATGCTGTTACTGTCTTTCCAGTTGCTTTAAGGGACTGCTGTGGCTGAGTACTGGCCCTGGGCTTCTGCTTTGTGAAAATGTGGTTTATTTCTGATCTCTTCATGGTTTTTCATGTAGTATTCATATGTTTGTGTAGCTGCTTGGTCAAATTGTCTGCTTCGTTGGGTCTTCACTGTGGTAACTCTACTGAACCAAGCAAGAGCTAATAAAATTCAAATGAGTGTGAGGTTTCATTTTACAGCCGGACAGATCGCAGCCACCAAAAGGGACAGTGTGCCCCATTCCCATATCCTGACAAATGTGTTCCTGTCATCTACCTCTCCTATTCCCACACTCCCTTGCTGCCTCGAGGCTTCAATTTATTGAACACGTAGCCTCTGCATGAGCTGATTCAACTTGAAAACTTCCTTCCTCACAGAGTCAATTAGCAGATACCAAGTAATTAAATCAGCAGATAGGCTTGTTGTGAGAGAGGCATGTGGCAAGTCTGCAGCCAAGTCACTGTGCCATCAGTGGTACCTCTGCCGCTGTTGTAGACTGCAGCAATAGGCACATCCAGTAACTTCCCCATTATGCCTTTGCAGCTAAAGGGATGTATGTGAAGGGTGGTCACCATTGATATTTTTCAAAGTACAGAATTATTCACCCAGGGTTATTGACTTGTGATGTTTTCACCCAGCTCTTGTGCCAAATACATCCATGTATAAACACTTCAAAAACTGTCCATGGAGGGACAAAGACAGTAAGGCTTGTAATTCCTGCAAGTTAACTGCAGGAAACATCCCTGGTCCAGACTTTTGGATTCCAAAACTGAACCATGCAAATGATTTCCAATATAGTCAACTTTATTTCATCACTAAACACAGCAAACTAAATTATGTGCATTATTGGTGCACAGCAGGAGAAAAGAAATCTGTGCTCAATTAGCCATATGAGCAAAAGGATAAGGAGCTCTCAGTTATATTGTTAATTACCTCTTGATGAGAAGGGAATTAAAGAAACTCTCACTTGAAGCTATAGTTAGTGTTACAAAAGATGTAATGTTGGAATTGGAAACTGTAATAAATAATAGGTGCTTAACAAAAAAAAGTGCTTTTGAGATTTTAATTTTTTTATCATAGTTTTTTTTCTTTAGGATTTCACTGAATTTTTAGAGTTGGAAGGGACCATAGAGATCATCTAGTCCAACTCCCCTGCTGAAGCAGGATTG
>JAOXNO010000052.1:9415619-9458439 GCA_028565335.1 Limnodromus scolopaceus
CTTTCCAGTAGCTCCCTGTCCCTCTTGAACTGGGGAGCCCAGAACTGGATGCAGTATTCCAGTTGTGGCCTCACCAGGATATAGTGTAATAATTTAGAATAACTTGAAGGCTTATATGTGTGGCTTAAAGGCAGCAGAGAGATGACGCTTGAAATTTCCCAGATTCTGTTCTCAACTTCACGAATGAATTTGTTAAATTTTCTAAACTGGGGGGAAAGCGTAGGTAGGTGCAAGCAATGCACTGTACATTTAGATCCTGCTGTGTGCTCCTGTTTGTTAAATAAGATACGATCCACTAGAATTACAGCAGCACCGGTGCCAGCGTACTGGAGACAGTGGAGCAAAGTTATTCTCTTGGGTCAAGAGGGAGCAGGGGAGGGAAGTTGCAGTAGTCTGCAGTGGGCTGGCCAGTTTGCAGAAATAATTTTCTTCAGGCTTGGATTTGTCTGCTTGCCAACAGATAAACCTGCTCCTTGGCTGCAGGCTTGTATCCTTGCAGTCAGATGGAGCGAGATCAGGGCACAGATGCTTTGTGTTGACGTTCCTCCTCTGCATGTATGGAAACACTTCATGTATGACCTGGGTTTATCTGCTGTCAAACCCACAAGGGTCATTCTGCATCCTTGTAGGACACTGGTCCTGTGCTGTAACCCTGTTGTAGCTCACCCACCCACCTGACATTAATTACAGTAATGTGAATTTATAGAACTGCCCCATGAACTGACACAGCTCTGCCTGATTCTTTCCCAACAGAAAGCTGTGAAGGCAGCATCCAAATATCATAGTGCATCAGATGATGAAGAATGCCAGCAAAACCCTTCTGGAAAGGAAACAGGACAGCTCCACAGGTAAGCTATGAATCACCATAGTTTTACAGCTTAGTTAAAGCTAGAGACATGTTACTACTATCAGTACGTATGTGTCACTGCCTCAGGAAAGTCTGTTCTTAAGAGCGGGTCATTTATGACACTACTGTTGGGGTATATTTTGCTGTGACTGCTGTAGACTGATATTTTGATTGTGTGGGTTTTCATAGGTTGCAAATAGCAATTACCCTTAAACTGAAAAGAAATGCGGTAGTAATACTCTTCTAATGGAAAAATGCCAGTCTACATTTTGCATGCTGTAAATAGTGCTCAAAGAAAACTGTTTAAGCTAAACAAGGGTACATCACAGCCCAGCCAACTTCATTACATCTGAGAACGTAAAGAAAAAGCAATCAAAAAAGTGCCATTGAGAATGCATTTGTTGTCACTGAAACATTCTGTTTTCAGACAGCTCAAAACTGTCCGCCTTGCTTTTGCTGAGAAGAGCCATGGTGCAGCTATTCCATTATGTGTTAAATGAAAAATTTTGTTTGTGTGGTGTGACAAGGGGAACAGTCTTGGAGCCCTCTCTAAGGAAGTTTGCCATATGTGGTCCCCTGTTCACAGTTGTTTATTTCCTTATTGGTGAAAAGAATAGGAAGGGGGATTGACATAGGCTTTAAATATTGAAATATTCCCATTTTGTTTTGAATATTAAATATAACTCAGCAGACTGGGTCGTCGAAGAAAAACGGTGAAGCTGTGCCGAGCTCTGTCTGACCTTGTGGTGTACACGAACTCTGTGGCAGCCCAGGATATAGTAGATGATGGTAAGGCTGCTGGCACAAGACTTACACATGTCTTTTCCACTTCTCTCTTTAGATAGGAAATGTGTCTGTGTTCTCAAGGTTTCCCTTGTATTTAAAAGGAGAGTAGTTAGTTACCTGTCCCATTTACTTACATATGGAGAAAGAGTAAAGCACCACCCTTTCCTTCTCTAGGAAATATCCTTTCCCAAGTAGCATTTAGTAGCATGATAGGTTTGAATTGTGATAGAAGTGATCTCTATTCAGAAAATGTGCAGTTGTTTCACTAAACATGTTAGAGGCAAAATGGAAATCAAGGAAGTTGCAGAGGAATTTGTGGCAAAGGTCACCCAATGTACGCAAACAAGCTGTGTATGAAATTCTGTAATTATTATAAAATTAATTCCTAATTTAATAGAATTTAATGGGAGAGCACTGTGGAGAAACAGTCCAAGAAATCCTACAAGAACATAGTCTTGTAGAGCTTCAGTCTTCTTGGTCTGAGTTGAGAGACAGCTCAGCTCTTTCCGCAGGTCCAGCTGCAGTCAGGTGGTACTGCTGAACACACCTGATGGCTTGTGGCCCTCTGGACAGGAAGGCCTGCTCATCAGAGCACAGTACTGCAGCTGCCTTTAGTCTAGATCTTATGCTTTCCTGATCCTAGCTGAGGAGATGAGCAGGGAGAGATGGTACAGTTGAGTTGGTCTTACTGCTCCCTTGAAGCCTGGGCACTCTTGCCTAGGAAGCTCTTCTGGTCTGACTTTTACAGAAGGCAGAGATGATCAAAGCGGGTCTGCCTAAGGGGATCAAATACTCAGAAAACTCATGAATTCAAAAAGATTGCTTGGATTATTTAGAGAAAGGATGAGTTTGCAGAAACCTCTGTGAGAGACAAATGGGTTGAGCGCAGCTATTAACATGTTACAAAGTCAAGAGCAAAATCACAGCCCTCCTGGGCCCATCTTTCCCCCAGCTATAAGCTCTTCACTAAGATAGTTTTGATCATGCTGCTGTTAGTAGATTTCTCTGTAGATTCTTCATAGCAATCATGTCTGGGGTTCTGCAGGAGAAATTGCCCTAGCAATTAGCGTAAGTTCTTGCTTGGCTTTCCTTGTAAGTCTGGAAACTTGAGGGTAGAAGAAAAGACCCTCCCCTGGAAGGGGATTTGCATGTGACAAGACAACTTATTGGTGTAACTTTGCACTAAATCTAATGTTCCCCTTGATTAATACCAGTGCAACTGAGGTCTGAGTTCAGCCCACCGTCCCGTCTCCTGGGATTGCTTTGTAACTTGTGTGTATTGTTAAACCAACAAACAGGATCAACAGGGAACGTGCTGTCATTCAGTGAAACGAGAGCCCACCAAGCAGTGCAGCAGAAGGCCGAACAGTTTATGCTTTACAACCAGAAACAGCTTACAAGGGTCTATCCATCAGCCTATCGGATTGATTCCAGCAATTTCAATCCTTTACCTTACTGGAATGTTGGGTGCCAGTTGGGTAGGTGTTGCATGAATAACTTGCTTTCCACTTCTTGTATATGTGCTAAGTAAATATCTTACACCTGAGTCTTCTCTTTTAACAGTGGCACTAAACTACCAATCTGATGGACGCGTGATGCAATTAAATAATGCAAAATTTAGGGTAAATGGCAACTGTGGCTATGTCCTCAAACCTCAGCAGATGTGCAAAGGTAATGTCTCACTATATGTTTATTACTGTAAATGTCAAGTTTTTCAGAAAATGTCTTCATGGTGAAGTTGCCAAGATGCAAGAAAGAAAACTAAGAACATATGTAGAATCTTTCATATTTTCATTAATTCATAAGCTTATTTTACTTCAGAATTCATATATATATATATATATATATTTTATCCTCAAAAAATGGTCTAACTCTCAGACTGTGTAAGTACCAGCATAGGATATTGTGTAAGTACCAGCATAGGATATCTTGCTGTTATTTTAGATGTATTTTGAGGGCTTCATCTTAATATGTGTTTAAAAAAAGAAAAGGGCATCCTAGGATAGCCAACTGCAAGCAAGAACACGGTATGCAGTGGCGCCCAGGACCGAATAACCAGGTCTTGGTCCAGCTCTCAAGCAAGTCAGTGGAATTTTGTTCTACTTAAAAAGAATTGGTTGAATCCTCAGAATGCTGCTAGAACAGGAGCCAGTGGTTTTCAGTGTTGTGCAATGACAGCCCTTCCATATTTTGAGGTTCTGGGATCTGACTGTGCCTTTATATCTCTTAAGTTATTTTCATAATGTGGCCATTAAAAGCAGTGGCGTTGAATTAAAAGGTACTTGAGAAATGGTAGAGGGAGTTTGGGTACTTAAAGCAGGCACTGCTGCTGCAGAAAGTAGCTTACTAGTTGCTGCTTCTCATTAATATCTGGGCAGCTGTGCAAGAAACATGATCAGATTGCTGATCTGGGTTAAAACTATTGGAGATTTTTGAAGCTACTACTTTACGGAAGAAAGATGTGGGTTTTTTTTTTTTTTTCAAGGGAGTCTTATTAATCTTGCAAAGCCCTACTTATTAATGGGGTCCTTTCTGTCTTGTAATCATGTAAACAAGGACTGCTCAGCTCAGTAAAGGTTTTAAGAAAGTGGAATAGAATTTTAAAATTCATTAACAGCTGCTCCATACTGTCTAAGTTACTTGCTTATGACTGAATCTTGCCTGTATGTATGCATCTTGGGGGGGTGATATTTATTCTGTGTATCTTTTCCTTACACCTCATATTCCTTGCCATCTTTTAGGCACATTCAACCCCTACTCTGCTGATCCTCTTCCCGCCAGTCCTAAAAAGCAGCTTATTCTGAAAATCATTAGTGGACAGCAGCTACCTAAGCCTCCTGACTCAATGTTAGGAGACAGAGGAGAGGTAAGATACTCTGATACCAATAAATGGAGTGACATGGCAGCGTGTGACTCGAAGAAACTTCATCCTTCTTTAAATATACCCATGAATTTCAGCTCTTGTCAATCTTTTGGTCACTAAATACTACATTTTCCTACAGAGTCTATGCCCTACACATGATATTCAGGGACTGATTTGTTTTGTATTTTGAGGGTGACTTCACTTTTTTGACAATTAGTCATAGCTGGCCATAGCTCTTAAGACTACAAACTGTACATCAACCTATGCTTCATGAAGCCATTTCTTGTGATTGTGCTGCTTGAAAATTCATATGAATCAAAGGGTTTTGAATTCTCATATGAATTTAAATTAACTCTCTGCATGATTTTTTTTTTAAATTGACTGGTACTTGTATCACTGGCTTGCTTTTAAAATACTTTGTTTTTAAAAAATAGATAATAGATCCCTTTGTTGAGGTGGAAATTATTGGGTTACCTGTTGACTGCTGTAAAGATCAAACCAGGGTGGTTGACGACAATGGTAAGATAATCCAGCTGATTTCCTTATTATAGAGTAAAATATTAAGTAATTATAAATGATTCGGTATCTGTTATTATTTCAAAATTGCAAAGCTTCTTACCTGATGAAATCAAATGATTATGTTTTAATAAATTAATTCTGCATTCTAGACAGGATTTCTGGTGGTGGGGGGGGGGGGACACAGACAAGCTAGAGGTGAAGGACAAGAACTGTTCACCACAATATCATTCTCCTGGGTTGTTCTTAAATATCCTTTATGCAGAAGTTCCAAATACATATATATATATATATATATATATATATAAAAAAATATATACAAAATACTTGTATAACTTCAAATGCAATAAAAGCAAATTGCTTTCTTTATGGGGAGGAGATGAATAACAGAGTCGGATAGCCTGTTGGAGCAGGAGAGGTGCCCATCAGTCCTTAGAGACAGTTGCAAAACCATGGGGAGAAAAGGTAGTTCCTGGTGGTTTTGGTCTATCTTTAGCCTACTGTAGTTCTGTAAAACAACAACTTGCCTTGGTATCCCTGCCAGCTACCTAGCCAGAACCATTGCGTTTGTAAAAGCAATCCAAGAGACAGATCTCTCACTTCTAATTACTTGTATAAAGGAGATTGAGAGCACCTAGATCTAGATGAGCAATGAGTATTCATTTGTGTGTTTAGTCTGTTTTTTTCTTATGCCTCTTACTTTGTCTCACAAAAATTGGGCCTAGTGCTTGCTATGGACTTGTTTCCAAAAATTTCTGTTTGTGTTACAGGGTTTAATCCTGTTTGGGAGGAAACGCTCACTTTTACCATCCACATGCCTGAAATAGCTTTGGTGCGATTTCTTGTTTGGGACCATGATCCTATTGGGAGAGACTTTGTTGGACAAAGAACCCTGCCCTTCAGCAGTCTTGTGCCTGGTTAGTCCCACTTGTTTTCCCTTGACCTAGAAATCTAGCTGAAGCACAAACACCTTTGAACATACAATTTAAGCTGAGGTTATCAGAATAAAGTATATGCTTATGTCTCTGAGACTTCATGTATGTGCTTGGCCAATTCTCCTGGTATCTTAGGGTGGTATACTCACCATTGCTTTTGAAGTAGTTTGGGTGTCTGTGCCTTTAGAAATTACTGCTGGTGTCTTATTTGTTACTAGGAGGCAATTTGTACTGGGGGGCTTGGAAAACCTGTGATAACATAAGAAGTTTTACTAAAGGCATAAGGTGGCTTACCATATATATTTCACTTTTATAGACAGTCATTGCCATTTGTGCATAAGATGCAAATTGTTGATTATTTATGGTGCAATATTTTTGTTTTACTAGGTTATCGTCATGTATATTTAGAAGGACTAACTGAAGCATCCATATTTGTTCATATAACCATTAATGAGATCTACGGAAAGGTAGGATATCTGGAATTTTACATCTTTTATGACTTTTTTGTTGTTGTTTTAATTCTTCTGATAAAAATAAATTTAAATATACCACAGAACCTTATAGGATTTGTGTGACTTCTTAAATGATTCTTACACTTTAAGTTCGTGGCATTTTGTACATTGGATTGGCAATACCTAGCTCTCTCTGGCACTAATCAGTAATAAAGTTTAAACAAATATTCAGATCATACAGCAATGAAAAAGCACAATGTCTGAATCTCTGTTGCCCTCAGCTTGATGTCTTCATTTATGTTTGTACAGGTATAGGTATCTACATACACTGCTAAGGAATTAGTACGCTCAAGGAAACAAACCACAATTCCTTATTCCGAGTGTTTTCTCTGAGGAGCACTGAGCCAGGGCACCCGCTCACAGCACATCCATGTCCACTAAAACACTTGGCTCTCTCCAGCTGAGACACCCCAATAAGAGCCCAGACACGCTCCTGTCAGAATGCTCAGGAAGCAGAGGGATGTAGCTCATAGTGTGTGTGGGGGGGTTCCTTGCAGGTGATCAGCAGGACTGTGATTCCAGTCTTAGCGTGCATGCACTTCTGTTCTTACTGTTAGCACCTAATAATTATCATGTCTAGATACGCGAAATACATTTCTTCAGTGTGTTTAATTTTATTTTAGAAGTAAACGTTGAGAACTGTAACTGCACCAGAACATGGTATCTGCTAAGCTATTTTCAGCAGCTAATTTAAGCTTTAAATCTTTTAGGTTGTAGTGCATACGTTTTGCTTTTCTCAAGATAACTAATTTTAAAACATTTTAAAAATTAAAGTACAGTGCTTTTTCTATGCATTTCTGCTTCAGCTGTCTTCAAGAGCAGTTTACAGGAGGCCATTGCAGATAGCTAGCACAAAGAAATTAAGGCCTTATTCAACAGCATGCTAAAATAAAATAGTTCTTTGTAGTGATTTAAAAAAAAAAAAAGAAAAGAAAAACATGCAAAACCCACAAACAACTGCCTCCCCCCGCCCCAGCTTTTATGGAGGGTATAGGTTGAAAAGCACAGTTAGCCCTCAGTCTTTCTCCTTTTTGAGAGTGGCTGCAGAGAACGTCATGTCAAATCTGTAAGCTCACAGTTCTGTGAGCACCCAAGGAAAGCTCAGTGGAACAGACACAGAAAATAACATAGGCAAAGCCTAGAGGCTGAGATGTGGTAAGTCCAGATCCTCACTTAACTCCACTACCTTTGTCCTCACTGATGCCATTAGTTCTCCAAAAGGTCTGATGATGGCTCTGCAAACCATTTAGATGTCTGTCTCGCTCTTGGCATCCTTGTCTCAGCACGAGGACCAGTCTTTTAATGCTCTCATCTTCTCTTGCCTCGGCAAGCATTTCACCTGCCGGGGAGGAGAGCAGCGAGGTGGTGGAGGGAATGGCACTGACCATACCAGACCTGTGCCTGTTCGGTGCACAAAGAGAAGCTTTTAGTATTTAAGGTAGACTTCGTTACTCCTAAATCAGTGTAAAAAGAAAAGCAGTAGTAACCAGTTTGGAATGCATCTGCAATGTATACCTAGATCTGTACAAATCTGGGTACCTGTTTGAAATTTGGGGTTTGTGATCGAGGAGCCTATTTGGCTAATGCTCTTGGCTCATATGCTCTTCAAAGAAGAAATATACTCAAGAAAAATAGTAGAGTAGTTTCATAGGGAAGTCAAAAGAAGGGAGGGGAAAAGACCCATTGAGATTTTATCTCTGTATCACTTAGTCTATTCATCTAATGCTTGCCTTAATGATGGGCTGTATTATTGTTTCTAATGTAGAAGCAAAGACTGAATGCACATTTTCATTCTTGTAAGTGAGGATATCTGGCCAAGTCTCTGAGAGAGACTGACATTAGACTAATAAATAGTTTTAAATTATTTGCTGTAGAGGGGTTATATTTACAGCTGATGTACTATTACCTTATTTGCTTGTGTCACAGTCTTGAAAACATTAGCCAAATGTATTTGCATTTTTTTGCCTTTCAGTGGAGCCCTTTAATCCTCAATCCCAGTTACACAATATTGCACTTTCTAGGAGCCACAAAGGTAGACTTCATTAGCATGCACTTTGCACTTGCTGGGCACAGACTTTTCAAATGGTTCCTAATCGCATGAACTGCAGCTACCAAACTTACATCATACCTCATTCAGACTCAAACATTTGAATATTGCTTTGATGAAGCCCATGCATAAAACTCCAAGTTAATGTGTAGCCTGTCACTGCAGTACGCTTCTTACAGTCTTGTCATCTCTGATTAGGAGATTTTGAGCAAACCTCCCTTGTAATTGTGGCAGGCTGCCATCCTAATGAGGAGAAATACAGACATGCATGAATTCATGGAGATCTATGCTGATAGTTCTTTGGTCAGAGTAGATGTGAATTGCTTGGTGTGAATTTTTGCTTTGCTGCATTTTTAACTTTGTCTTCATCATTCATAAATTCTCTGAAAGCAGCCCTTTTCATTGTGCTCATTATATAATAATATGAACTCACTCGAAACTGTGGTTATTTCTTATCCTTTCAGAATAAGCAGCTGATAGGACTCAGAGGGTTGTTTAACAAGAACCCTAAGCACAATTCTGCTGAAACCAGTGGGCACTATGTACGGAAACGATCTATTGGTGATCGAATTCTCCGGCGCACAGCCAGTGCACCAGCAAAAGGTAGAAAGAAAAGTAAAATGGGTTTTCTGGAAGCTACTGAAATTAAAGACAGTGCATCTGAACCAGTAGACTTGAAAGACAAAGAAGGAGTTGTAAGGCGTACAAGCCGGAGTTTGCAAGCACGTCCTGCTTCTATGCCCGTGGACAAATATCTTCTTGTAGGACTGCCATGCCCAGAAGATGAAACTACCCAAGATGCCAAAGGAAAAGAAAATGCATCCGGTAAGATGCTTCCAAAATTACTTTTGATGTAGTAACTTGAAATAGTCTATTAAAAGACTTAGTTCTGCAGTCTCTGCAAGTAGCTTTCTTTGACTGAAATAAAAGTTACTGGGCAAAATTACACATGCTTAAGATTGTAGTATTTTAACGGCTCCTTAATCTTTGATAAATGACACCCTGGAAAGCTGTCTACTCTGCAAACTAGGCAAATGAATTACAATAATTTCTGGAAGTGCTGTTAAAAAGACATTTGTGAAATTTCTTTTCATAATTTAAGAACCAGCCTTCAATTGTGCTGCTTCAATTTCTGGTTTGCTACTGTCCCTTTACGTATAGAAACAGAGCTGCTGGCATGGTGCATTTTCTCTCTCCATTTGCAAGGAGGAAGAACAGCATGCAGCATACGGCTTTGGAAATAGCGTGTGTAAAGACTAATGCAGACTCAAATAGATGTAAAAGGGGTAAACGTAGGTCAAACTTTATGTCTATCAGTCTTGATATTATCCTCCTAAATTGATCAAATTAAGTAGCTTATGTTATATGGAAAGCGTGTGTTAGGATAAAATCTTATTCTTATTTTGTTGATACACAATACAATTTAATTCTTAAAATAGCTTTTTTTTCCTAAGTCTTTGGCAATAATAGTCCTGGTTTTGAAATCCAGATATTCCCATGACAACAACAGTTAGTGTGTTTGACCTGCCTAATATTTGATTTACTTGAATATCTAAATAAGTCTAGGAAGCTAGGAATACAATGGCTGTAATTCATTAGACCTGCTGTCTCCACCCTGATCTTGGCCCTAATCTAGGGCATTAATGCTGCTTTTTGGGGCTATTTTTTCTTTGTTTGGCAAGAGCGTGAGCACTCATACAGGCTGTCCCCATGAGGCTGTAGGGCCAGCCAGATCCTCAGCTTCTGGTGAGTTCTGACTGTGACATTTCTGCAGTTAGTCCTGGAGGGCTCTTCCTTAGCTGGCCAGAAGCACCATCTGTCGTCTTTGGTAAGGTACAGAGAGCACACACAGAACGTCTCTTGGCTGGGGGGTGATGGCAGTGGTGCTCTGCTCTGGATATTCTCAGTTGCAGAGCAGCAGCTTCCACCAGCTACAGGAGCCACCCTAAAATTGGAGAATCACCAGGCACGGATGAGAATGTGTTGGTAAACCACCTTTGTTCTACTTGCCCTTATTAGAGGCTTTGAAGGAACAGATCATCTTGTAAAAGAAGTTACTTAGGAGAAACGGCAAGCAAAATCAAACCAATTATTTTTCTACCACACTGAGAAGAAATTGTAGACAGGAAAAAGAATATTCTTAGTAAAGGAAGTAACTGAAATGCTGTATTTTAAATTGAAAGATCCTCTAGGTAAGCCTGTGAGATAATACAGCTCAGCCACTCTTTGTGACAGATATGATTATTTCATAGGTTTTTCTTTCTAAGGATGCTACAGACAAAGACACAAAATTATTTTAGAAGAACCTGCCATGCTTTTTGGACGTCACAGTTATTCACATATAGCAAAATAACATTTACAGAAAACACAAGACATGGTGAGATGACTTAAAAAGTTGTCGTGGGGAATGAATGCTGCCCCTTCTAACTATGAAAGGAGTACATCCTGTCCATTGAAGTTTCTGTAGGCCTTTCTCTGTAACGCCTACGGAGCAGGACTGGCCACCTTAGAAAGAAATGAGACACAGAGAAGATGAAATTCCAGATGGAATCCTCTTCTGTCCCCAAGGGACCGTATCACTTCTATGCTTAGTGGTGGACATAGAGAAAAGCAACTTGGGCTCCTTTTTTTGTGGAAGCCTTGAATCATGGTAAGAAGAGGTACAACACAGCCTCGTGCACATACAGGCATAGGCTTGGGTGTTCTCAGAAAGTAAGTTCAGCACAAATATTTCAGACTGGGAGGTGACTTCACCCTCAGGGACATACTAGTCAGATGAAGTGTTTGTTATTGCAGGATGCTGTGAAGAATGGAAAAGACTGACTGTCCAACAGAGATCTTTCTTGCTAAAATACTACAGCTGAACATCTCTACTGTCTCAATTGGAATTACGCCAAGTGGACAGTGTGCTGTCTGTTTTCTCCCCTGCTCTTTATAGAAAAAAACCCCAAACAACTATAAATCAAAGAAATGTGCATCTCTTCCATCCTTACGTGGGAGCACTGGAAAGCTTGAGGAACTTTTCAGATTTTGGAGATCAGCCTTCATTAAAATTAGCTCTTACTGTACCAGGGGGTGGGTTCAGTCACTGTTATGGAATGATCAGGGCTTCTCTTGTTTCTTCCTAGGGTACCTGATTTCAAGCAAATGTTACAAATAGTATATATCATGCCAAGCTTACTTCTATAGTCCCTGCTTTTTTAAAAGCTCCAAAAGAGTGAGTCATGCAGCTTGGATTTGGCATATAAAGACAAATAACAAGATTTGGTGGATGAAATATCTAATCTGTATTCTTCATGGAATTCAAATTCTTGAGCTCATGAGTGCAGTATGCTTGTAGAAGATTAAAAATTAAATCCTTAAATTGCAACATTTTACAATAACTACATGTAAAACACAGTCTGGAGTCCATCTACTTGATACTTTTTATTTGGCTCTTTTAAGCATGCATCTTGTTTCTAAGTATTGTTTTTTAACAGAGCTGTTTTGTTCTGTCTTTATTGCCATGCTTCTTTATAGTAGAAATCTGAATAGGAACACAGCTGAAGGTAATGCTATGTGCAAGCTACAATATGGTACCTCATTAACATTATTTGCAACAAATATTACATCACGTGCTTGATGTAATAGACATTCAAAGGAAGTTTCAATGAAGTGCCTGCAGTTGTATTTTTTCCATTTATTCATATCACACAGATAATTTGTACTAAACCTGCACAACTCCATGATTAAGTTCTGTCACAACTGTACTTAATTTTGCATTCTCCATTTGTCTGTCTAAGGACAAAATAGTTGTTAATAAACAGAACACAGTAATGTATGCAACTAATATGTTTCTTATTTAATTTAGCCAACAGTGATGATAATACAAATGAGGAGGAAACAAGCTTGAAAGAATCTGTTTTCACATGTTCTGAGAAAACAGCGAATACTTCAAATTTGGCATCTCAATTTAAGAAGAATGATAAGGAGGAGACTACAGTTGACTCTTTAGTACCACCTCTACAGGAACAACCTGAAATTTTAGTTTTTGCAAGCGATGTAGCTGAAACAAATCACCTCATAGACTATCAGGAAAATCGCCTTTCTGATGCAACTGTCCCTCTAATGCAGGACTCTGATTTTGAAATTTCTACAGAAAAAACAAATGGCAAAAACTGTGCAGACAATAAAAAAGATGATGACACAAAGGGGTCTAAGGAAGAGAAAATAACTCTTATGGGGACTTGCCTTTCTCAAAAAGTAGAGATGGAAAATCACAGATACGACATCATTGAAAAAAGCACTGGAGCATCTCTTTCTTTGACAGATATTTCTTCTACCATTTGCCATGATGTTCCTGATTTGCACTCCACTTTAACCATGCAGGACAGTGACATTTCTCGCCTTATAGATGAAGTTTCTTTAGCGAATGAGAGCGAGATGGATAGTGCTGTCTCAGCTCTGATTGGACAGTTTGATGTCACAGATGACCAAACTAATCTTACTGCAGTATCAAGCCTCCATGGGGCTAACAGACAGACCTTCAGTGTGATGGCTACACACCCTCATGTGCTTACTGCAGATCTTAACAGTCCCTGTAAGCACAACTTTACTGCCACAAAATCTGTCAAATCCCCTTTATTCTCAACTCCGGATACTACCATGTTCTCCAGCCCTGAGACTGCAGAGTATTCTGTGTACACAATTATCCATGAGGCAACTCTTACACCAGCTTCTGAGTGTAAGACCCACAGTGAATTAGTTTGCAAGAAAAAGTTAAATAGTGTAGAAAACAACTTGCCTCGCTCTCCTTGTCCTCCATCTCTCTCTTTGCTAAATGCAGATTCCAAAAGGAAATGTGGAACAAAATCTGGAACAAGCTGGGAAGCCCCTGAGTCTGCTAGTTCTTTTGCTTCCAATAGCCGCATCTTTGAGGAGACACTTGTTGACCCTCCCACTGGTGAGAATTCAGAAAGTAGCAGTCTTGTGGAAGTAGATGGGGATTATCAAGATCTCTTGGTAACTGCGTGTGAGTACAAAAGGGAAGACATGAGCCAGGTGGCTTCCCCTTTGAAACTGAGGCAAAAGCAGGACGCTGGGCATGGCGGTGGGAGAACCTCTGGGAGCAGCACGACTGTTGAGCTCTGTGCTGCTGCCTTGGACTGCTCGGGTAACTTCAGGACCGCAGGGAATCAACTCCCTTTTCCAATGTGTGAAAATGTTGGCTTTTTATATCATCATCATTATTCAGATAAGCAGAAAGATGTAATGTGTACCTCCGAGAGATCCCAGTTCAACATACACTCACCAGTGCTCAAAAATGCTTTGGCTTTCCCACCTCATTCAACCATCAAGCAGACTAGCCCTTGCAAATCCAAGAGTCTTGGAGACTTGACATCAGAGGATATTTCCTGCAATTTTGAAAGTAAGTATCAATACATTAGTAAGAGCTTTATCTCATCAGGCATGAGAGACAAGAAACTTGCTGCTATGAAGAATATGAGACCACATTCTACGGATGCTCTGACGGAACAGCTGAGGAAGCTAGTGTCCCTGGACCAGGAGGAGAGCTGTCAAACACTGTACTCCAGGCAGATCGATGAAGACTGCCCAAAGGCGCTGGTCAGAAAACTCTCATCCAGAAGCCAGAGCAGGGTGCGGAATATCGCCAGCCGTGCCAAGGAGAGGCAGGAGGCTGCCAGCAAGCAAAAATCTTCTAACACAAGTAGCATAGCCGGGGTCGTTCTTCGGAACAAGCCTTCGGCATCTCCTCATGTTGTCAACAGGCATTCAACGGGCTCGTACATAGCCAGGTACCTGAACGGCTTCCCTGGGGAGGACGTGGAGGGCCGAGGAATTCCGGAGGGTGCGTGTGCTGCTTTGCACTACGGCTGTAGCGACCAGTTGTATACACACGATTCTGTTCTGCAGCTGGAACCCAGTAATGATGATAGGCCTGAAATTTATTTTCTGCTGAGACTGTAGATTGTATAAATGTACATCTTCAATGTTTACAAACTACTTCATTGAAATGAAGGATTTTTAGCAAGAAATGATGGAGTGAGGGTTTAAATTATTTAGAAATGCAATTTCATTCTAGTGATTCAGTCATGATTTAATGTGCCCTTTCCTGTCAAAGCTTATGTAAATAGAAACCATGTTCCATCCTTATGTATGTATTACTTTGATTTAGAAATTATGAAGTGGTCTGGGGACTATTTGCATGCAGTAAGCATTTGTAGCATTTTGTATTTGTAATGCATGTCATTTTTATGTCAAGAACATCTGTGCTCAAAAGCCTAACATTGCAATGAATACAATAATATTCTGTTTTCCCGGTGTCCTGTCCTGCTGTTTGGAAAAACATTTTTAGTTATCACTTTTGGTCTTTTGTGCAAATTCTGCTAAGCATAGTGCTTTCTGTTATTGGGATTAGACTGCTGAACTGGGACTCATTCTGCCCAACAAGCAGCAGTCTCTGAATGAGACCCTTCATTAGCATCACTGTTTTCAATCTGACTTGTACTTAATTGTTCATATCAGTTTTACATGTTTCCACGTATGAACCTATGATTCTACTGCAAAGAGTTTGTAGAATTAGGGTTAGTCTAAATTTGTGAGTAATGTGTAGATTTGTCTTCTGCTTACTCTCTAAATTATAATAATGATTGTTTTCCTTTTTGTCACTGTGTGGAGTGCTCATTTTAGGACAGAGTGGAATATGGGAGTAATTCTGCATTTATGAATGGAAAACACTTAATTTCTGCATATTTTTGTAATGTATTTTCATTATTGGTTGTGTATGTAGCTTCAGTACAGTAGCAGATCGGTTTTCTGTATATTTGTAATTTTATTGCTAAATTGTTGAAAGTCAGTGGAATATTTAAAGCTGACATGGTAGAGTAACTATTTTGACTGTCCTTCTTCATCTTTTTCTATGAATGCTGAAAGTGAATTGAGTGAGTAATCTCAAACACCTGAAGCTTCCCTGTAGGGAACAACATAGCTTTATTTTGGTTTTAAGATATTCTTTGCCTTTGCTGTAAGTTTTTTCTTATATGTAAAAGACGTACCTTTTACCTCTTTCTTTTGTAATGCAGAGTATTATTATTCTTGAAAACATCATTAAAATAGATTTTTAAGCACTTTGGTTACATGTTTACTGAAACTGTAGCAACTACAATTATGATTAGATTAACAGTAGCTAGTGAGTGCAGACATCTGTCTTGTTATGAACTTGCAGTAAGGTATTAGAAAAGGAAAAAATTCCATCGTTTCACATGATGGTAACGGTTCATAGCTAGAAATCTGCAGCTGAGCTCTTTCTCTTTTCTGGATAGGAAGCCATGTTTATTGAGTATGTCTAACTGCCTGCATATTCCCATTTTGTTCCATTAAGAGTCGAGCAGATGCAAATGGCTGTTGTTTTGATTCCTTGAGAGAGAACGGTGTATTTTCTAAATAAAAAGCATTTTTCCATGGAGGAACAGAACCAGATGCTGGATTATTCCCTTAAGGTTTGGACCTGAATTTATATGTCAGTACTTGTGATAAAATTCAGAAGGCACAATTGAAGCCATCTCTAACTTCAGGGAAGTTCAGAAGCTCTCTCTGTGCCTTGGAGTGTTGGAACTTGGGCCAGTACTTCCCAGGAGAGATGGTTTCAACTTTTGACTTGCCAGTAGTTTGTCTGCTATGGTAGTTGAGAGGCTGTTTCCAAGTGAAAGAGTGGATGTGTGCAGGCTGTGATCAGCTCTGCTGAATGCTGCGTGCCACAGATGCTCACACACCATATCCAGATAAATTTATTTGTATTAGTAGAACCTATACATTCTTTAGAAGTAACTGCCATTAGAAGTGCTTTGTAATTAAGCAAATGATACAATCATCTCCATCGCAGGAGATGAAAAAACCTAATCTTGACTTGAAGGTTGTTTCTAGCTTTAATTGGAATTAATTTAGAAAAATTGAATGGTGTATGTAGGAGGTTAGAATAGATTATTACAGTGGTGTCTCATGACTTAATATCTTACGCTTTCCTCTTAATTTAGAAGTTATTCAGAGGGGGACAGTTCTTTGTGTGAAATATGAGTAGTGAAACAGGGCAGGATTTCTACAGTGTAGACTCAAGCCAAGGGAAGATCTGACTCAGTAGTTTTTCCTGTCTCACTTGACTTAGTATTGTTTTTTCTGTCTCACTGAGATTCAAATTATGTTTTGTTTGTGCAAATTTCTTTTTGGTGGTGTAGCACTGGGGTGTGCCAAAACGTTCTAAATTCTCAGTGTTGGAATACTCTGAGTCTTGAAGAACTTGAGTTGGAGTATTCAAGATGTTCAAAGGTCTTGTTGTGGTCTGGCACAGGCGAGAAGGCAGGGAGAGCTTATGTCAACTACCATTAATTTCTGTTCTTGAGTAATATATAGGGCAGTTTGTGGACCTGGACATGGAAAACTAGTAAGAAAGACTATTTTTATGTCTGTTTGCAAAGGTGATATTTTAAGAGGGAAGTTTTTGGTCTGCAGAACATTAATTTTGATAGGTTGTATTCAGAAATTGATTTGGTCCTTAAATGTATGTCTTCAGTGCATGAAGAACGCATGAAATCACAAGTGGTGAGTATGGGAGCATAAAAATACCTTGGAGAAGCTTGAGGATGTGATGAAGTGTTTTTACTATTGGAAGCAAGCATTCTGTATAGAATGTTTGAATTGGAGAGAGGTCTAAGCCAAAGTCAGAGACATTATGTCTTACTTTTATGTTCATAATTATAAAAGGAAAAGATTAGTAGTAAACATAAAGTACTAAAAAGTCAATGGTATTGTTTTGCACATAAAATACATTTGGATTAAACCTAGTATTTTGTATTAAAGCATGTGCACCGGGTGTCTTTACAAGATAACGATTTGACCATCTCTCTCTTAATTTACTAGAAATGGAGAACATGCAGACTCTGGAAGGAAGAGCTTGAGGTCCAGAGGAGCAGAGTCCGTACTAACCTTGCAGAATAGGCAGGTGAAGAATTCTCCCCAGGACTGATCTGCCTTCTGTTTGCCTGCCAACTGGTGTAGGGTCCAGTCCAAGTGCAGCCCTGTTTCTCTTTGTGTACCAGGTCAGAAAGTATGTCTAATCCCCAGTGCCACTCAGGCTATTCCTACACTTACAGTTGTGTCTCATTAACTTCGTCACAGAATTAGGAACTGTTCTATAAGCAGATGTCAAAGATGCTTGAAACCTCAAGTTAAATTTTTGTAAACAACAATTTATCCTTTCCTTAAAACTGTCCATATTGCTTCTGAATCTGGAACTTACAAATAGTAATGTAGGGCAAGGACAAAAGATGGAACTTCTGTTAAGTTAAAGACGACATCTGTCTGATAAACTATAAGCTAATACTTCTGTGTACAAAGTGGGAGGTTAAGATGAATTGGAGATGGGCAGACATCACTCTTCAGTGAAGTTACTTGGTGTAAACCCATTCTTTTAAAGGAGATGTACTGCATTCTGTAGCAGGTTATATTCTCAATTCCAATGGATTTAATATCTATTCAAGATTTCTATTATTTCTTCAGTTTCTAATTTAACTGAGTAAGCTTCATGGAAGGGATGTAAACAAAAGTACATTCCTGTGGTGATGGGAACTGGAATTAGTGCATGATACCAGTCTGTTGCAGGCAGTGTCTTGTTTCTAAGTACCGGGCCAAACACATCTCTGGTATAAGATCTCATCAGGGGAGCTACAATAGGGATAAATTTGCTTTATTAGATATACTTTTTTTCGCATGTTAAAGCATTGTGTTTTGGTTGGATACCACCCACTTTTTCCAGGAAATGCTGATCCTTGGCATAAACTTGAAAACACAGCACACTTGGTCCATGCGTGCTTCTGGGAATCGCTGCTGCTGCTGTGTGTGCATCAGAATGCAGCTGTGTGAGCGTGTATGGGTGAACTGATGCTGACACTGTGCTCACCAACTGCTGCACGACAGTCTAGGGATCAGGCTAATTCTGTAACTGCCATTTTCCAGAAGGGAATGGCAGCCTCGTATTGGGATGCTTTTATGAGCCTGGAAGCATGCCGCCAATCCAGCCACTCCAGTGGATGTTCCCATCATGAAGATGGCTGGCACATCTGAAAACTGCTTATCATCCCGTATCTGGGGGTTGATGTGGTCTCACTGGTGGGTGTTAATAATACAAGCCCAGAACTGGTGTGATGTGACATAGTCGTGGTCTAATGTGGAGATACTCTCAAAATTATAGAAAGCAGTTTGTCTCATTGAGAATTTGTGCTGCAGAAATTATTGCAGTGACAGAGAAAATCTAACCCGGAGGTCATACTCTTTATACAGTGATGCTGAATAACAGTAGGAATGGTACAATTTTGGAAAACTAAAAATGCTGGCTTCAGTAGCCTTGTGTATTGCATAATAAAATGAAGGGGCACTGTATCAAGAAATCTAAGTGCTTTCTGAACTCATCTCAGTCTTTAAATCTCTATGAGCATCTGGTACATAGATTATGGGAAGCATCATATAGAGCCAGGATTTTTAGATATATGGATAGAACAGACCAACAGTCTGCAATTCAGACGTCGATAAGGCCATTAATTTTTCAGTCTTTCCCCAAAATTAATTAAACTGTGTATGAACAAGGCTGCAGCTTTTTGAAAATCCATCTAGTGAAGCCTTTTCTGGGTGCAGAATGTGTTGCAAACTTCAACTTATTCCAGTACTGATTACTTTCAGTGCTTAAAAACAAATATTTCTGGTTGATGTTTGTCTAGCTTTGCTTCCCAGCATGAAATTAAGTTTTATCTGATTGCTCACTTGAAAGGGCTCTTATCATGCAAGTTTCTCTCTCATAAACATGAAGTCATAGCCTTCTGGACTTCTACTAAACGTGTAGTCACATCCTATGTGGATCAAACCCCTGAAGGCTCTCTCTTTAAAATATTTAATTCATTCCTGGAGGTCTCTTGTAAAGGTTGTAAAGTTTCCAGCACTGATCAAGAACCGTAGGCACTGGAAAAAGTTGCAGCCTGTCAGGGGCAGTTATGTCAGTGGAAAGCATGGAGAGAACATGATTTGTACCAGATTGTGTTTATATTTATAATGTGAGGACATTTAGTCTTTCCGGCTGCAATATTGCAGGTGAAGCATCTGTTCAGTGAGTCACGTCTCCCAACTATTATTTTTTTTTTAATTCTTTAGAGGGTGGAGTTCTACGTTTGTAAATAGAATCTGCATTTTTCTCCTGAGATCCATTGAGGTGTGTATTGTATTTTTCCTTCCTACCGTCTTGCCTTGTTCTCCAGCTCAGAAATATGCTGTTTATTATTTTGCATTCCTTGAATTTTTGTGTCTTCTGCAAACCTTAATCATTACCAATTTAACACATATTTTTTTTCAGGTCATTGATACAGCACAGGGCCAATGTCTGTCTTGCAGGACTCCAATCCAAATGCTTTTTCTCACCACCCATTCCCTGTCTGTAGCTCCATGTGGAGGTCTGGCTGCTTTGTGCTCTTCTAGCAAGTGTCATAATGATCATGTATCATTAAAGTCTCTTGATGAAAATATCATGAAGCATCTGATTAAATGCTTTATGGAAGACTATAAACGCACATCATCATCATCATCATCATCATCACTCTTACCTGTAAGGACTGAACTGTTTATAATTCATAAAAAACCAAGATGTCCAGTAAGTTTAGTTTCTTTAATCCCATTTTGTTTGGTTTTAATTACATTACCCTCCTTTAACTCTCTCTAAATAAATATTTGTTTTTTTTTTTAAAATTACTTTCATTACTCTGCCCAATTTTTGTATTAGTCTCTTAGGCAAGATTTATCTCTCTTGTTGCATTTACTCTTTTAAATATTGGTAGATCTTAGTTTTATTTCAGCCTTGTGCAACTACCTTAACAGCTGAAAATTCAAAAATTAACTACTGGAGTGTGTCCTTCAGCCAGTTTTGTTTTGTTTTGTTTTAAACTCTTGGATGCAAGTGCCTGTTGATTTGAATAGGTTTTCATTTGCAATTTTTTTTGGTCTTTTTCCCTGATTCAGAATAATTGATTGCTGGGAACTCTCACAAATAAGGACAAAGGTTTTTTGTGTATGTCTGCTCCTAAACAATCAGTGAAATGGCCAGGGCCATTTTACACAGTGAAGGAGGGGATGCTAAATAAATTCCATGAATAGCTTGGTGCCGTTGGAAACGTTGTGTTAGGATTATTTGCTGAAAGGGGTGATACTTTTCTCTTTTGCAAAAGAGTAAATGATCTTTATGAAAATGAAAAGCCAGTGCACTGAGAATGAAATAATCAAGAGTTATCATTTGTATCATACTCTTATTTCAGAAGCTTGGTTGTAAATAACAACACAAAACCAAAAAAAAAAAGTTATTTTTCAGCTCAAATTCTTTCTCTTGAAAGAAAAAAACAAAAGAGCAACATTTTAGCAGATAGAATCCTAACTTCTATAGTATTTTGTTTCCTATACTTTCAAGCTGTCTTCCATCCCAACTGCATGTAGGTATAATTTTGCTGGAAGAAACAATTTGTTTTCTTCGTTAAGGATCTATACCATTCTAGTCTGTCTTGCAAGAGTATGTTATGAATGCTGAAGGTATTTTACCCTTTTTCATCTAATGCATACTTTTATTGCCTAAGAGGAAAAATCAGAAGGGAATAAGCAATTATTTTCACCTCGTAAAGGCTAGTGGTTCACATCCTGTGTTAGCAGCCTAAATTACTTTTCTAGCTTATGAAAGAATGCATGAAATAATCTGTTCAAGAATTTGCAGAGAACAGTTAATAGCAGCAAAAACAAGATTGAAATACTACTTTTAACAAATTATATTTTTTAATTCCAAAGCAAAGAGAGTCTCTAGTTACCTTTATATGATTTTTTTTTTTTTACAAGAATATCTATTGCCCTTGCCTTTAAGAGCAGTAGAAAATACTTCTAGTGTTAGGGATCCAATTTCAGCCTTGTCAGAGGAGCCCATGTTCTGATAGAAATGCACTGCAAAGAGGTGGAAAGATCTACTAGGAAGTTTTTCTATTAATCCTTACAGGCAGAGGAGGTGTTTATTGCCCAGCCAGATTCACCACTGGTGCATCAAACAAGAAGTGAAACAGTAGCCAGAGGAGTGATCTGTGTGTGGACAATGTGATGGGGAAGGCATGCACTTTAGGCATTAGAACAGGTGAGAAACAGAAGTAAATACGTTGAACAGTATTTTTTAAAGCATTTGTTTTTATTTTGGTATTTCAGCAGTGCTGACGTGGTGTGATGTGACTGATGTGGTTGATCAGATGAGGTGGTAAATCACATTCATCATTCAGGAGTACTATTTTAATTCTGTATTTTCAAGATCTTGTTTCGTAAAGTCTGCCTGTGCAGCTCTAAGAGGATGGCAAAGCTGCCCAGTGCTCCAGGTAGCATTGCTGCTGGCCAGAGAAGCCTCAGATTGTCCAAGATAGTTTAAAAAAAAACCAAAAAAAAACCAAACCAAAAAAACCAAAACAGAACCCCAAAACAAACAACAAACCCATAACAGCACTTCTGGGCACCCACTTCTCTCAGTGTGCCCGTGGCTCTTGGGCACAAAATGGGCGATAGATTTGGTTTGATAAGATTTTAATGCAGTTCCTATTTGCAACAGGGAAAACAATGTCCCCAGACCCTCAGTCCACACGTATGAGACAGTGTGACAAAGTGATTACAGTGATTACAGATCTGCTCAGACATGCAGAAGGAGAAATAAATTGAATTTCTATCAGAGATTATCTTCTAAAGTCCCGTGTTGATTGAGACAGAAATAAATGAAAGTGGGCAGTGCCTGCATTGGCCTAGTTGAGCATGGGTGGTTTGGTTGTTTGGTTTTTTTTCCACTGTAAAGAAACATGGGAGTTGAAATGTGTTTTTTAGTATGTAAGTTTAGTGTCTGGTATAGCTGTGGACCAAATGGGAGAATTTGCAGCCCACATACAGCTCACAACTGAATTAGCTCGCCTTCTTTTGCTGTCTGTTTGCAAATAATTTCATGTCAAGTATGCATTTCTATATCTAAGAAGGGGTCATGGAAGAGAAGGGAGGGAGGGCAGCTGTAGCTATATATTAGTCCTTTGCTTAAGGAACAGTTGCTTTTTAATATGTAAACCCTTTGCAGCAGAGATTTGTCTTTATGTATGACTTGACTTAATCACTGCTGTAGCTCTAACAGTATTACTGGGGTCCACATCCAGCCTGAGGAGTATGGTCAGACTTTTCTGCAAGTGGATTATGTTGATTGAATGTCTGCCTTTGCTGCTTCACTTCATGTGTGTGTGTACAGCAAAGACACAGGGGTAAGGAATGGTGAAAATGGTCCATGCAATATTCTGCCATGGCATTAGTTGGATAGTTAATTTAGGTACATCTGGATATAGACTTCAGTTTGTCAGTAAAGTCAGACAGTATTTACGTGATCCTATTTTAAGGGATAATAGTCTTAAGGAAGCACATTTTTAAGGGAAACAGATGTCTTGAAGCAGATGATTAATTCATGCTTAGTTTTTCAAGCACTCATTTGACTTGCAGGCTTTTAAAAGTGGATTCTTTCTTTTAATTTAGTGCTTCACATCTTAAACATTTATAGCCAAAAATCTTATTTCAGTTCAAGATGTATTAGGCTAAAGTGACACTTTTAAATTCAGTGGAGCAGTTCTGCTGAAAAGTAACAGTTGCTGAGAAAACAGAATATAGAGAGGTACAGAGGTGCAACTGATGTTAATTTGATTGGTTTTTTTTATTTTCAGCACTACTAGTATTTTTTTCAGTAAAATGAAAATTTAGTAGTATCTAAGTGAATCCTCTTTCAGGGCAGAGTTCATCAGAATAAGGGGATGCAATCAAGTGCTAAATTTGGGTTCTTTAAGTCAGTGTGGATCCAGGGTGTAACTACTGAAGCTGATAGTTTCCTCAGATGGGTGGTAGGATGGGAGTCAGCTTCTTGGCTACTTACTCAGTGTCAGTCCATTTAAAGATGTTTGAAAGGCTAACGCTGGAGATGCAAGTTCGATTTAAAATATGTTTTAGGATTCTTCTACTCTTCCATATCTGATCTTCAAATTGAGGTGATGCTGAGTAAAGATAATGGTGGTTAATACCCTTGTATTATTTTGTCTTGGGGCTTGGATGTTAAAGATTTGAAAAATATACCTAGCCTTCTTAGGAGTGAGGGCACGTGTGCTGTTTTGAATTCATTTAAATAAATAGTAGCTATCTTGACCTGTACTCCCACTTTTTTCCTACAGCTTGAGTGAGAACCTGGTTATGCATAGCATTTGCATAAAATTAGGCTTTCATAGTAATCAGCTGCATTCCTAATTCTAGAAGATAGTAATTATGATTTCCTGGTTTGATCTGTGTAGTCAGTGGGCAAAGGCTCAGCCCACTTGAATGTATATTGTCCTCTGGCACAGACTTCAGTCTCTGGTTGTATGCACAGGGTACATAAGGTTCCTGTTTTTAATTGGGTGCTCATTAGCTTTCTAAAGGTGGATTGCAGGGCCAATAGTCACAGTGCTGTCTCTGAGTCCTACACACACACAGACACAGTGCACAGTGTGGGTATTTATGAAGCACAACCAGAGAGAAGCTGTTGTTGTATTACCTTATCAGATGAAGAAATGTAATGCCACCAAAAAGTGGCCGCTGTTCTCTGGAGATCTTGTCCTCAACTAGAAAGGCTGAAGCGACCACAGGGAATCTGTTAATGGAATAAAAAACCCCAAATCTCTAAGCAGTTTGAGATAAAAATCCTTTAAGGGGTAAAAGGGACAAAGACAAAAATATCTCGGGGCCATATAAGTAAAGCATGGCCTTCGCCACGCAGGTGATTGAGAGTTAAAACTGCTGCTTTGATTCACCTCATGTTCAAGTTGTGGGAACACTGAAGCCATGAGACCTTTTTTGCAGTGGAATCCTTCCCCATCCACAACAGCGTGAGAGAAGGTTGCAGAAGAATTCATATTTCTGCATTTCTATGAAGTCAATATGTGCTTTCATGAGATAAAACAAGATTTACTCATTAATATGTTTTTTAATTTGAAAGATAAATCCTCAGCAGGATCTCCTTTGCCTCTGGTCTCCATGCTCAGTCCCTCTGTGCCAAGCACAGTACTGAGCCAGCTTTGCAGCAGGAATACTGCTAGACTTGACAGCAGGAGTGAAGGGAAAAGACCTTATGTACACATGTCCAGTAAATTGTCCCTTTTGTTTTCTTGCTGAAAAGCACTTCTTTCTTTCCTCAAAGGATGTGAAAGTGTGTGTTTCTTTTGCCAGTAATTCAAGTTCATACATTATCAGGCCAGTAGGATGCAAGCACTTCTCTGCTGTAGGTCTTTGCTAGGGATTCAGCCCAGTGCCAAACAAAATGGTTTCTGTCTCTTCGATGGTTTTGGCAGCACCTTCTGTTGCACTTAATAGAGATGCTAAATGCTTAGCAGGATGAATAAATACAAGCAACGGCCGACTTCTGCTTCTGAATGCAAAGCTTTAATCAAGGAATAACTTCATGTACTTTGTTTGAGCTATATAACAGTGTAAATTAGACCAAAATGTTTAGTCATTGGTCATACACATCAAATGTATTTTCATTTGTTTTAAAGCGAAAGAATTCTGAAGAAAGTGCTGGTGTGACTTGTAGAAAACAATGCTGTAAGCATGGCCCTTCTGGGTTTCTCATCTGTTAGAGCCTTACCAGGCTTAACAGTCCAGAGACTGCAGTTGCTGAATGGATATATGTTCTAGAAACACTTACAGTTTCTGCACAAAAACAAAACTTTGCTGTTTAATTCTGAGTAGTTCAGTAGCTCAGGAGCTAACATGCAGGGAAAAGCCTTTGTCAAGAGGATTGTATCAGACTGGCAGCCCCAGGCTCCAGCAGCCTCCAAGGTTCCTTGTGGTATTACTGGATAGGTGTTGATGAGGTATCCAACAGTCTCTTCCTCCGTTATGGCAGCAGGAGATGTTTGGTCTTGTTAGGTGAATAAAATGAGACTACTAAAAGGAATGCATTCAATCATCTGTGCAACAGGAATATAATCCTACCTTTTTTCCTTCCAGAGTCAAGGCAATGAACAAGGGCAGTGGTACATGGTCAGGATGTTGGTAATACAAACTAGTATCGTATAATTCTGAATGGTATGAATTTCTGCTCCAGAAATCGTTAGAGGAGGAAAGGGAGGACGATGTGTGCTTGCTGCTAAACTCCAGTGACTTTAGGGCTGCTTCTTATAACAAATGAAGATAATGCCTGAAGAACGGATTTCCAAAAAGAAAGTCTGTAGGTAATTATCCCTGTAAAGTAAAGGAGAAGAATGAGATAGTGGCAAGAAAACTGTTGCTGAGATGCTACCGATTCATTACTTCTCTAATGACTTGTAATTAAGCAGCACCTTTGGAAAAGTCTCTGCTTGCTTGGGTCATCTCTAGCCACCTTGGATCTGGACACTTAAAAGGTATTTGTTGCCTTGTGCACACCCCAAAATGCTCTGGATGCAGAATCAGATTAGTCAAGTAGAAATGACACATGTACTAGAGAGCCAGGTTAGCCTCTGTGGGAAAGGAGAAGAAAGAAGGAATTTGAGGGGCGGGGCAGAATATTTCTTTGTTTCTGATAAGCATGGAGAGCAGGTTTATTAGAAGACATGAATGTCTTTTTCCAGGAGCTAAACCCTGGTGAGGAGGAGGCAGGTCCTTCCAGCTCTGCCCTCTAACACCAGCTTGGCCCTGACTCACCCATGTTCACTGTGAGGTCCCTGAAACACAGTCCCTATGTTTTGGAATGTTATCGTTTCCAGAGATGGAGCAGTGTGGAAAGGCCTGGGGGAGCTCATCTGTATCTTTCCATACTCTCAGGGCAATGAGAGAAGGAAATTTGCTTCTTGCTGTACTTCTTAAGATGCACGTTGATTTAGAGCAACTGGTTTTTATCATTACAAGAGTACAACAGACTGGTACTTGGACATAAAAAAAAAATAATCCTAACAGAAAGCACACTTGATATTTTTATCACATTACACTGAACTAAGCAGGATTACTCACTGTATAAGTCCATTAAAGCCTTTATGGCTTCCTCTGAATGAGAACTGAACTTTTAAAGCTGGAATTGAAACTCTTAAGGGCAGGACTTACCTGCTGCAACACTTGTGCACAGAGTGCTAAAGAACAGATTACATCCTCATCTTCATTCTTTTGTGACAAATATTGTCTCAATGTTCTTCTAGTACTCCAGTATCATAAAATTACAAAGAAAACTTCCTATTTTGCAGCCACAGCTCTACTGCATTCGGATAAGTGGCTGTTTTTACATCTGCATTGTGTGTGTATGATGATGACAGCTTGAGTGGTGGGTCTGGAGGTAGGAAGAGGCTGGGATATCCTTACACAGGTAATAACAGAAAAAGGATAGCAAGGGTCAGCCTAGACCCAGAACCACTAAGGAATGCAAACAGATTTGTGTTCACGTATGCCATTCTGGTAAATGACTGGGAAGAATATTCCAAAATGTTTTAAAACTCCTTTTGGACTACCTTGGACACAACTACTCCGAAGAACAGAGAAGGCACAAGTTGGGAGGAACACATTCAACTGTCTTGTTTATCAGATTCTAGGCCCTCTAAATCCCTCTATTTTTGGAATTGGCATTGCTATTCTTTTTTAAATAGAAGTCTGATCTCCTCTTGAAAACAAACACATGCTAAAAGAGTTCATACTTTTCTCCCTAAGAAAAAAAAGTTTAGCTGTTTTTTCGGTTCTGAGAGATTGATTGGTCTTGTGATTTTGCTCTAAATTACTTCTCTGTATATATTTGATTCCAAATACTGATCAATGGCAAAAAAAATCTGATCAATTGAAAAAAAAAAGAAGTCGGACTACCTCTAGAAAGTCTTACTGTTTCTTTTTCCTTCTTTCTTTAAGCCTAAGAGAAAGCAGCTGCCAATACATTCAGTGACTGGCAAGTAAAGCACTGTCAGTAAGTCTGACTTGCTGTGAAATATTAGTAAACAAGCAGTTATGTTAACGGTAGCCAAGCTTAACAAGATCTCCACTTATTATCCTGTCATTTTTGTGGAAGAATATGCCATTGCTGTCAGATCCATCTGTTCAACTGCACAGCCTGTGCATGCAAATCACCTAGTCTCACACATGGGGAAAGATTTTGGGGAAATCTGAAACTGAGAATTGAAAGATGAATAGAAGATCTGTTAATAAATAGTTAGAACTCAATTTAGATAATTGACTTGTCTGGCTGAGAGCAGCCAGATTTTGTTATGTTGTGTGTAGTGGTGAAAAATCTGGCTATCTGGCCCAATACAAACATGATTAGTTGTAGTCTGCATAGATCAAATGTTACTGCAGCTTTCTTCATCACAAAATGATTCGGAGAGGAGGCAGAAGAGGGAACACTGCTGGGAAAAGCCATGGAAGAAAGTCATGTAAGAAGGTATCAATTTAATATTTTTTTTTCAAAATAGACAAATTAACCTGATTGCTTGCTGTAACAATCACTGCTGGTGGACTGGGAATGCCTTTCTTGGAAGTACTGGTATGTAAAGATTAACAAATGCTAGAGAAATTTCAAGGGATAAATATACTTCCCTAATTATATTTATGATTCCTTATCCTAGTCCATCAAGGAGGTTGAAGAAAAGTTGCTGGGCAAGAGAATGGTTGATTGAGTGGTCTCTTCCACAAAACCAAAACATCTCCATTGGATTCTACTGGGGTGTGTGAAAACTGAGAGCTGGTAAGAGCTTGTGTTCCTGTTCCTCCTGCAGACGAGACACCTCTAGAAAAAATAATTTGGAAACCCAGACTGGTTGTTACGATATTTCTGTCATCATTAATAAATAAATAAGTAATGGTTTGACTAATTCTAAAACCAATTCAGTAAAAAATGAATCCTGTTACTGCTATCTTCCACAGTGGTGAAGCCATCTCCCATCGCTGTCAAACCTGTCTGCTTGCTGCTTGGATACCAATGAGCTTAACAGCTATTCAAAGGCCCTGCTGAAAGGACGGGCAGTGGAATGGGATGAAGCGGCAGCAGAAGCGTGGTAGGAAGCTGTTTGGGGTTCTAACCCGGCTCCCTGAGCAGCGCTAACACCTTTATGGAACTGGGCAGAATAACTAAATAGCTGCCAAATATACATTCATTAAACTTTAATGAAGTTGTTTGCGCACACGTTAAGGATAGATCCAGCTTTGTGACTTTTGCACAGCAAATTTAAGTTATGTCACTTGTCAAATGTCTTTTCTGCAGACACTGGCAAGAACTATCACGTTTGCAGAACAGACATCTCTTTGTCAGCAACTATATTGTCATTCTGGTGCCTTTTGCAGTTTGGGATTTTTAGTTGCCTGTCAGTGCACGCCTGAATAATATTCTTAGCTACTTTAAACTGAAATGGATCCTTTCATTTCCATGGGACTGCTTCAAACCTGGCCATATTTAATAGATCTATTTGGAGATACTTACAGGTGTCAGGTTTGGAAGATTTAGCGAAGTCATGTATTCTTTGGTGTCAAAATTGGTTTAGAATTTCTCCTTTGTCGTCTATCATGCATGGTTCCTCTCCTTTTTTGCTGTTCTACACTACAGAGCAGAAGTTGTAGAAAGTTTTTTTTAATGCTTTTGTTGTGAAACAAACTACTGAACTGAAAAAACCAGAACAAACCCAACAGTTATTGAGCAATTCCTGTTTGATTTTAGAAAAATAATACAGCAAGCTGTTTTCCAGTCAAATTTCCCATTCAGCCAGCAAACATCCTGCTGGAAAAGACCACATCTGAGGACTTTTTTTTTCTTTTGATGCTGGCCTATCCATATGGCCTGTCCATGTGGCAGCCCTGGTGTACGTCACTCTGCACTGGTGAATTTATTGTGTTGTCAAGACTTAATACACCTGTTCATCAGCATCTAGTGTTGCCAGTAGGAAAACAAAAATGTTCTGCCAAAGCATTCAAGTAGCATCTTTAAGAGCTGGAGAACAAATGTACTTTACTTCATGGTACATGTGAAGCTTCTGTCGGGAGACTTCTGGTGGCAATTCCTCCTCCACCACTCCACAGCCAAGCACATTTCTCTTGATTGTCTTCACACCCTGGGCTGCAGACAGAAAGAGCCAAAGAGGGATTGAACACACGATAGTGCAGATGAGCCTTGCATCAAACCGGGTGTGCGTAGTTAGCCCTTCCCATGGTGGGTGTCTCTTCCTCGCTGTGCTTCATCTCTGCTCTCGCTGCTCCAGGATAGCTGGGAGAGCAAGCGGTTGTGGGGCACAACTGGTGTCTCTGAAATTTTTGGGGGATTTGGGGTTTTTTTTTTCTTTTTTTTCTTTTGTTTTGTGTGTTGTTTTTTTTTTGTGGGGTTTTTTGGGTGATTTTTTTTTTTTTCATTTGTTATTTTGTTTGGGTTTTTTTTATTCTGAGTCAGAGACTTTGTTCTTTGACCTTTTATAAATGAGAACAAAATTTCATCTGTTTTGGAGCAAGCTGTAGGGTGGCTTTAGCTTTCTATGTCATGTATTTTACCTTCTGTTTGATTAGCTAAATTAACAAATCACAGCCTCCAGTTCTGGTTTTGACAGAGGGCTTTATTGGAGCTTTGAAACTGGTCCCTGAGCTTATGTCACTTTTTGCCCCTCAGAGAGATGTGAATTGTCTGGCTTTTTACTCCACCCAAGCACAGAAGGAGTGTGTGGCCGTCCTGGGTTCGGGGGTGCCTGGGGTAGTGGTGGTGGCTGCCACAGGGAGGACCTGGCTGCCAGGTTGTTGATTTGAGCAAGGAGAGCAGGGAGTGCCAGTGCCTGGGCAGGACTCCTGCGTGTCCATTGCTAGCTAAAGCTGTTAGGGTAGGTGTGAAGTCAGAGCTGCCAGCTGTGTGCTTTGAGGCAGCCAAAGGAAGTGAACGATGTCTATTAAATCCTAATAAAATCAGCACATGCATGGGAGTGTGATCTGCATCCTGGGCTGCAACGGAGATGTGTTGGATCCTGGCTCTGCCCAGAGGAAGGTGGGGAGTGTCCAGCGTCACCTAATCCAGAGAGGGATGGACTCAGCCCACAGGAGCGGAAAGAAACGGAGTCACGCTCCAGTGGGTTGTCAGACTGGGAGTTTCTGAGCAATTTTATTTTTTCATTCTGGATGGGAGCATTTAAGGTAAAACTTGATCATTATTTTTCAACTTTTGTGTAACTATGGAGACAGGAGCTTTGTAAAGCAAAGCAGAAGCTCTCTAGGTGTAGTTGGAACCATCTCAGACATTTCTGTCTCTTTTTGGCCCCTTGTCAAATCTTTTAACTTTCTAGAATCTGGAAAAAAGAATCAGAGTGGCATATGCAGAATATTACACTTTAGATTAAAATTCAGTGGAATAAACATGAATGGATCTGCATCTGAAAACAAAGGTTAACTCTCAAGAGCCCCTCTCCAACAGCCACTGCTCCGAATGTGAAAGGTATGTGCCAATAAAAGCAGCAGGTTCGGCAGCTCTTTTGTCAGACAGGCACCCGCTTCTTTTTGAAACAAAGGCAGGAGGAGGACCTGTACCTGTAAATGACAGTAACTGAGGGGGTGGAAAAAGATAGTGGAAAATGTCTTGTTTGTCATAGATATGTTTGAATCCGTAAACTCTTGAATAGGGATAGCAAAGCCTGTATCATCTAACTTCCCATGATTAAACGCTACTATTGTGATAGGATTGCAGTGTGCCAGGCCCTTTTTGAAGGCAAGAGCTTTGATGGATAAATGCAGTGAAGCCTGGCTTTGTTAAACATTCATGTGTCTCGAGTTAAGAATTTTGCCAAACATACCATGTAGGGTCCTGCTTTAGTTTTGTTAGATGATCAGCAACTTTGTTACAGTCCTTGATTCCCTACCTACACATTCAAGTATTACTGAATTGGAGAGGATAATTTATTTCCTCAGTGTTTGTTTTAGGGGGCTGTAATGTGTTTAATCTTGAGATATGGCAGCAGAAAAATGTTTGGTGTTTTTTTCCGAATTCAAACTAAAAGCTCAGTTTCAATCCTGTCCTTGTGAAACAGGCAAGGCAGTCGCTGATGAGCCATCTCAAGAGCAGGGGATTTGTGCAGTTAATAATTTTAGTCTCCAGGGTAAGTCCTTGAGAGAGCAGAACTGCTCTGACTGGAGTTCCCAGGAGGAGCGCTCATCTCCGTCTGTCCTGGGCTCCCTTTTCCTGAAGAAAGCTGCAGCAGGAGCCTTGCAGGTTTTTGAGGTGGCTGTGGGGAAAGCAGAGTGAAGAGAAAATACTTCCTGTATGTGGAGCAAATAGTCTCTGTGAAACAGCAGTGGGATCTGTCCTGTAAGGAGAGTCCATAGGGGGATTCCTGCTCCTAGTCCTTAGTTTAATTTTTCCAGCAACTGGCTCACTCCTCAGACTGTGCTTCATTGGAAATGCGGCAGCACCCTTCCCCTGTGCCAGCCAGGAAATGAGAGATTATATAGCAAAGCATATTTTATCTGTATTCATTTAATACGAATTTGTATTAGTAAATGTATTTTTTTTTTTCTTGAGAAGGTTATATGGTGGTGCATAAAAAAACAGAAAATATGCAAGTCTGACTTGCATATAGAAAGATTGTTTACAACACCTTGTTTGTGGCATCAGTCCTTAACTACCTGGGAGGGATAAGGGATCAGTTCCTTGCTGTAGCGATGTACGCTTCAGACCTGCACTGGGGGAAATGTGTTTGTGGCAATAAAAATCCATTAAGTTGTGATGCAATGAGTTTTCACATATCAGGAGACGCAAAAAAATGAATGTGATGAATGCGGATGAATTTGAATAGGATTTTTAAAGTTCTTTGGAAATGATCATCAATACCACTGTAGTGCTATGGTTAAGATTTCAGCCTACGCAATAATCATCTAGTTCTGAAAATTGTTACATATCATTTTAGTACTTATGGGAGAATTGTTCTATTTTTCTCTGTATAATACAGAGTACTGAATTTTATGACAGCATTATAAATGTCAGGAATAAATAAATGACTATTGTAGCAGTAGTGCTAGTGCCATAAAAAATAAGTTAATAAATGACAACTGTTTAGACAGACTTGAGCCACACTTACTCCACAAGCATTTTAATTGCAGAGGGGAGGGTTTTATGAATGCTTTTTTTTTATAAAGCCAAGGAACCACTGGCAGTACTTTAAAATAAGGCAGGATACTGCACTGGAAGTAGCCAGATTGTACAGTTTCAAGTATGGCTTGTTACAACTGAACAAAGACATGAGGTGCTACCACCCCTCCTCTTCTCTGTAGGGACCTATCTGCTTCACTTCAGCAGTCTTGTCCCAAGTCAGCTCTGCTGTTTAAGATTTTTGATAAAGCTACTAAAACCTTTCTTTTGCTAGCTTGAGGTATTTTATACTTTTTTTTTCTGCCTGACCTAACCTTGGTGTGGGAGTTGAGCCTCCTGTCATTGATGAGAAGACACAAACTATGTGGAAGAACTCTTCTCACCCTGTCCTGTGAAGTGGCCAGGCGTTGGTTGGTGCTGTCTCACTCCTGCTTGGGACAGTAATATCTCCTTTCTGAGCTGGGTAGGTAGCCAAAACTGGGGGAAGCAGGTTTAGCAGGCTGTTACCCTAAAAAATAAAAGTCCATGACGGTATTGGGTTATATTGATGCATCTTTGGTGCAATGCCATTTCTCAGTTAACCAAAATGCACAAAGTAAGTGGCAAACAATTCTTACTCATCACTCTTTCATCCAGTCCTTCTCCTGCAGAGTCCTCTCCCAACAGGCCAAGCACAGCTGTTCCTCCAGCTGCTTCTTGTCTCTGTATCTGCCTCTGTCCCTTGCTCACCTTTGTCTGTCTTCCCTCCTGCAGAACTCAGTCCAAAACAATATGTACCCAGAACCCCTTTGATTCTGAACAGCCTTGTCTTTCCTTCTGCTTTGGATAGAAATGTACTTTCAGGTCGTTTCTGTAGTAGAGCAGCTCGATCTCTGCATTCCTCTAAAATGTGACACTGTGGTAACTTCCTTTTCCTGCCCCTGACACCAGGGCCCTGGGCTTGCTTCTTGGAGCTTTTGAGAGAAGACATGAAAATTAGCTGTAGCGATGCTGCCAGCTTTCATATACCAGGGTTTATGGTGTTCAGCACCTTCTTACCTCATTAGATAATATGAGATAATGTGGTACATTCTGTACGTTCTGTAATACATTCCACTGCCTACTGAAACCAGGAATGACAGTGTTCCAGATTTTATATGCTTTCATTATTTTTTTACATTAGTTGATAAGCCTTGCAGCGTACTGAAAAAAAAATGTCCTGTTTTTCTCCTTAAAAAAGCAATACTACCAATGCTGTGGGGGAGCATTCACAGGTGCAGGATATATCAAAGGCAAAATGTGCAGAGGGATCATTCAAAAATAGGCTAGTAAGAATAATTCAGAAGACAAGTTGGGAAAGGGATTTAATATGGAGGGAAATGATCTGGGCTTGATATGGTTTGGTTTTTTGTTTGGTTGGTTTTTTTTCCTGGGTCAGCTACTGTTTATGAAATGAAGAGGCATAACACTAAGTAACAACACAAAGATAAAGCGGCATAGTAAGGGATAGTTCAGAAACATTAGTTGTTTATATTCTGTGTAACTCCTTATGCTGTTACATACTCTTATTTGTATTTAAGATACTCTTTTTGTGAGGAAGTATGAATCAGACATATAAAAGACTTTCCTTTTGTTAATGGTCCAGCTGGATTTCTCTTTCCTTTGCAGTTTGATCTATGAAAAAGACCTTGTAGATTTTATCGGTGCACAATGAGACGCTGCATTTTGTCCAAGGATCCTGGCATGCAAAAGCTGGCTTGTGGTGAGCGTGTTCAGCCCCACAGCATAATGCAGTGGAGTACAAAGAGCCACCCCAGGCAACTGATCCTGCTTCTGGCTGTTTACAGCATTAATCGTTTTTGAGTGGCTCCTAAAATAGTGAAACTAATGGATATGCATATGAGAACATAAATGTCAGCTACAAATATGGTTTGGGCATATATTGTTTGGCGAAAGATAGTCCCATAATTTAAGATCTGTATTTAGTTTAAGATCTATGTAATTATGACAATATTTTCCCCCAAAGAGAAAAAAATTAGAGAAGCACCAATATGCTGATTGATTTCAACAACCAACATGGCTTATTAGACATTCTTTGAAATATGTTAAAATTGGCAGTGGAGAGTCAAAGAGACTCTGTAGTAGTTCTGGTTTCTCCTTCAGTGAACTTGGAAACAACTGCTAACAACAAATTAGTTAACAGCACTAATTAAACTAGAAAAATAATACAGAGAGGATTAATATAGGCCAGGAAGTAGCTGAGCAGTGTAATAGCATCAGACAAACTAAATCTGTCCAAACAAGCAGCCCACTAATACAGTTCACAGGCGGCATTGGCATCATGCGTTAAGAGAAGGATGAGACTGGAAATTAATGGATTTAATGGGTTTCTTGAGGACTGGCCCTGAGTTGGCAGGGAAAATTAG
Organism: Limnodromus scolopaceus; assembly: GCA_028565335.1. Lineage (NCBI taxonomy): Eukaryota > Metazoa > Chordata > Aves > Charadriiformes > Scolopacidae > Limnodromus > Limnodromus scolopaceus. The sequence goes on from JAOXNO010000052.1 coordinate 9,450,676, forward strand.
CAGTCTGACTTTCTGCGTGCTTTGTGGTGCAAAGGAGATGTTGATAGAGAGTGAAAAGGCAACTCTGTTCCTCAGATTGCTGGAAGCAAGCCTGCTTTGCTCCAGAGATCTATTCTCTTTTTTTAATGAACTTTGAGAACCGTACATCCGCCTGACAGTCAGACTTCAATGTCCTGCCTGGAGATGAGGTCGGTACCAGCAAACCGTCAAGCCCAGTGCGTGTAAGATCTTGCTCTGCATCCCTTTTTGGCTTTTCTGCTCCTCCTTCACCTGCAACTGTCTTTACATTGTGTGATCTGAGCTGAAGCTCTTGCACTTGGTGGGGAGAGCAGGAGCTGCCAGGCTGCTGGTGCCCTGCTCATGTATCTGTACAATCCCAGCCCCGGTTTGTCTCACGGTTTGTCATAACAAACTGCACACACGGATGTTGAAAAGGAGCAAAAGAACTGATAAAATATGCACCCAATATAAATTCATGAGCAAGGTAATGCAATAGGATCATTCCAACACAAGGGTTATTTTCTACTTGCCTTTTTAATTTGAAATATTCAGAACAGTTCGAGAGTTTTGACGTGTAATAAAATCCTGACCTGTTTTCCACTAAATTGCAATTGTACAGCCTTGGATTAATAATATATTGCCATCTGGAATGAGGTCAAAGCAAATCCACATACATTATATAACTTGAATTGGTTTATACAAGGAGAAGGGGGTATAATATCTTAAGCCTTTTAAATAAGGGATAAGTGCAATACTGGGAATTTGTTCATATTATCTCATGCTAAATTTTAAAATGCATTTCCAGGTGCAGTATATGAAGATGAGGCTGTTTATTTGATGGGGTCGTTTGCTTTCACGTGTCTGGGAGCTGTAATTGGTAGAGATGCCAATAGACTGTTATCCTGTGGCTGGATATTACTGTGGTCAGCTGCTGTTGTGATAAGCTTGGAGCATATACTCCGATGAACAGGGAGAGAGCTCTTCCTCCCAGCCAGAAATGGATCCAAATACATGATTTGCCAGAGTGGAATAAAAATAGTTATGGTTTAAAGCCTAGGCTTTCCTATACGGTTCATGAAAGTTAGTCAAGAACTCCAAAAATAGCTCCTTCTATCAGTATTATTTACTATTCCAGAGCGAATTGTCCGAGCTTTTTTACTTTAACAGGAGAAAGTTACCTCTAGCCTCCCCAAAGTAGTTGGTATGCTTCAAAATGTCAATAAATGAACTACACGGGCTGTCAGTGCAGTGCCAGGGCTCATGTTTCTTGGGAGCGCTCCATTCAGCTTAGATGATCTCACACTTTATTCTGCGATCTTGGTGAGATGGAAGCCTTGGTTGCCACCTCCCGAGGTTTTCACCCTCTACGGAATGAGGCTGGGATGTCTTATAAATGTGCAGGTTTGTAAATCATATCTTGCATTGACATTTCAACAGCGCTTCAAGAAGAGGAACTGGGCATTCTTGGATCCCTGTGGAGCTGCTCGTGGTGTCATGGGAAGGACAGGAACACGGATGTGCCATGCCATCACAGCTCACATTGCAACCACTTCAGCTACCTAGCCTGAGCTGCCAGTGCAGCCAGTGTGACATTTTCTGGGATAATATTTTTAGGTGTCTCATTGTGAAGGTTTTCTTATGTCATTGCTCCAATTTTAGAGTCCAGGACATAGCATAAAGAGACCAAAACCCTGATCTTAGTGACTTACTTATATACATCATGCTTTTGGAGTAGTACCACTAGGGTGCAGGGTGCCAGTACTGCAGTGGGGAATGAAATTCAGGGATTTTGCAATAAGTAAGTGCAATATAGAAGTCAGATAAAAATAGGTCAACTAAAAATATACTGCACGTCAACAAGTCTTGTGTACAGGCCTGAAACATGACACAACATCAGTCATTGGCCCCCAAAAATCAGTCAAGAGGCTGCATGCCACAGCAGCCCTGACAGTGAGTAAAAGGAATAGTTCTTCTCACCTGTCACTGCCATAAATGTGGTCCAGGCAAATAGTGACTGGAAATTGTTTCCACATGATGACACGTGGCCAGTTTGGTATGAGCTGGTGTCACAAAAGCCCCCTCTCTCTATAGTTGGCATGTAGATAGTTGTTGGACACAGGACAAAGAGTTTTTGAGACTCCTTTATTTTACGTAGGTCTTCTATGCTGTCACTGCCGTATGTATTGCCACACTTAAGGTCATGATGTGGTTTGGCTAAAATCTGAATGTTACGGTTCGTGCTGCCCTTGTTCTTTCCCTAAGGAGACGATTGCATCTGCAGCATATGGGCTTTTTGGACAGAATTGTTTTTCCTCAAGGTACTGGTGCTGTGAAGTCGTGTTAGCAAGGATAAGAGGGTGGCATGGTTTGTGACAGTTCTTAGCTCCTGGAGGAGCTGCAGAAGTGATCATTCAAAGATTAATTTCAGCTGTGTGTGAAGGACACTGTTTTAGTGGGAAGTCTCTGGGATCATATTTAATTCACCTGAGGTTATTTTAAAAAATATCTAGACCCATATTACCAAATCCTGCACTGACATGCAAACTCTTCCTACCCTATTTATTACTGTACAGTGCAATATTATGGGATGTGGCCACCAGTCTTTATTAGGTGCAGGAGAACCTGGTGTCACAGTCAGTAGCTCAGGGGCAAAGGAGCTGCAGGAAGAGTGATCAAGGAAATAAGTGCATTGTAGATCCTTAATTCAATGACTTTGCACAATTAAGGAATACATGGTAATACATCAGTACAGAAAGAAAAAGTGTAACATGTGACACTGAATATTAATTGCCTTGGTTTAAATCTCACATAACATACAGAATTTAAAGTCAGTGTAATTACCTATGCTAGTAATTTAATTAGCATTTGATATTTGACAGCATTTAAACTTCAAGTTGCTTGTTCAGAAATAGCTACCAGGAAAAAATAAAAAATCAAGTCCACTTAATTTAATTTCAGATTATTTTTGAAGTTTTCAGACATTTCCTATTTCCTCTATTTCCTTCCCCATGCATATGCTCATGCAAAAATAAGCATTGGGACTTTACAGTTATCATTTTGCATTAGTAACTTATTTTCAGGACGGATGATGATATTAGTTTTCAAGGAAGATACTTGACTCAGTTATCAGCAGCGTCAGTTCCTCTGGAGAGAAAAAGGAATGAATTTGTGCTTCTTTTGGGGTTTTAGTATGTTCTAAACTATTTCTGGCAGTTAGTGATGCTTCTAATTGTTCTTGTAACACATGAAATATTTTGCCTTCACGTTTGGTCATTTTGTAACCTTGAATAATTTATGGCCAGTTCAGAGCATCTGCTGAACTAGAAAAGTCATTGGTGCTCAGATAAAAATACAGTCACAAAACATGAGCTGCTTGTTATCTGCCGATAATATAAGCTAGTATAGATTAGTATACCCTCAGAAGAGTTGTTTCTTACACACATTAAATACAGCCCATATGCAATCTCTCCATTGATTTTTGCTTTAAATTTAAACTTCAGGATAACTTATTAAAAGCCTATTTTTAGAGACACTTCCCCTTTAAAAATCTTAAAAGTATCTTTTTTCCTTTTTGTCCTAGGCTTTGAAATTATCTGTGTGCCCTTTTATTTGCAGCATTAATTTTAATGGACTTAAACCATTATAAAAGATAACATGCTCTTTATGAGGTTTAAAGATAGCTTAATTCAGTTTAGTATAAATGAAACAAGAATAAACCGAAACTGAACTTTTACTGAACTAAGAATGTCTCTATTTTGCAGCAATTAAACTAGAGTATTAAAGTGATGATTCTGTGTGCAAGTAAGGCCTTGCAATAATGACCATTGGCCTTTTATATCTTGGATGAGGATTTTATAAACCCATCTGCCTTCACTGGCAAGGTAAAGCCAAATTACTTTCCTCCTCTATTCTGTGCCACCAATTTCATTAGCATCATGAATATTTACTTGATTGTATACAAATGCATAGAACAAAGAGGAATAACCTATTTTTAAAAAATGTTGTTTTGTTTTGTTTTTCTTCCAGTAGGAGAACCATATCTAAATCTAGTTCCCTCACCAAATGTGTAGCCTTCTGCAGGAAACAGGCAAACAGAGCAGGATGCTGGAGCGAAGGCTGTGGATGAGCCGCTGGAGCAGCCTGGCAAGGGAGAGGAGCCCCAGGTTGCTGCTGGCTGGGCTGGAGCTCAGAAAGCAGAACATCTACAGTCCCTGCTCAGCACAGTGAGTGTCTTAAGCCTCTGTTTGAGGTGACTACTAACTGGTTATCTTAATAAAACTAAGTTATCGGTTGTGTTAAATTGATCATAAAAATGTTGGCGTTGCAATGAGAGCATGCAAAATGCTATTGTTGTGTGTATGCCATATGTATGACCATTTACTTTGAATGTGATAGTAGAAAATCGTATGTAAATGGTTTTAAAATAGAAAAGAAAAGAAGCCAATTTTGGCAAAATTTTACTTGTGACATCCTTTGTCATTTGGGGAGTGTTACAAAACATGCTGTTTCTTTGAGGAAAGACAGGTGACTTCTGTCATTTATTCTTTACTCCATAAAAACAGAGGAGGGGTTAAGAGAAGTGGCGTAAAAGAAATGTAGATCACGGAATCATTTTCCAGGGCAGGGCTGTTGCAGAAAGAGCTGTCTTCCAAATGTTGATTAAATTGGTATCTTTTCTCACATTGCAATTATTTTAAACCATTTTCTGATGTCTGTGATTGTAATACATCATTGAAAGAACAGAAGAGGAACCATTCCTAAAGTGTTTAAGGAACACAGCCTTGCTAAGAGTGTGTATCTGTGTGTATAGGTGGGTGAGAGAGGAAGGGAAATGTGGCTCTTCATTTTCCTTCTGTAGGCTCTGTATCCTAAGAGGAGAGGTTTCTGTCCAAATATCCAGGACAAAAGAATATTTCTCTCATGTAAATAATAGATAATATAATTTATTATAGAAATACTTAATTTTAATTTTTTTTTTTTAATCATTCAGATCTGTGTTTTCCAAACACTGTATGGCTGAGACTCAGCTGGCCTGGCCGCCGGGACTGCAGGAAGGGGTTGCCATCTGCTGGCAACCACCCACCCCAGCCCGGAGCGGGAGCGCGCAGGCTGATGCAGCCGCCCAGGAGGGAAGGAGAGAAGATTTTGGGTACTGAGACCTGACTCCTGAAGTCCTGGAGAAGTCAAATGACTTACCGTGATTGCAACAGTCCAGTCTAATGTGTGAAATCCATGGTACGTGAATGAAATTCATGATATTTGTTATAAAGTGAAGTAATAACGTAGGCGGGTGTGTAGCTTCAGCCCACACCTGTTGCAGAGGCCAGATTTAAGTAGTTAACAGTAGCCAAAATGCCAGTGCGTACTCATTTTTGAGCATACTTGCCTTGTGCATGCAGGCGCCCCAGACAGAGGACTGTGAGGCTTGGTTTCCCATAACTGTAGTGGGATTCATTTGGACAGAGGCAGAGACATCCCAGCATGAGGAAACATTCAGCTTTTTCAAAGCCCTCAAATGGTAAGTATATACTTTCTGAGAAATGTTTTAAGTACACCATATTTAGTTTCTTTAAAAAAGCCCCACACTTTTTTTGTGCATGTAACTCCAGAGCCTCAGTTGACTGATGCAGTAGAGCATCCTCTGGATTCCCTCTAAATCTGAAGTTGCCCCGTCTGTCGCAAGAGGGTACTGCAGCACAAGAGTAGGAGCTGCTCTTCTTCACACCACCTTTTCTTTAAAGAGTTGGCTTACAGTACATATATAGCTAGTAAAGCTGGCTATATTCTTACAAATAAGATACTTTTTAAAAATCTTTGCACAAAGTGTCAATTTTTTTATGTTTTTGAGAACTTTATTTCTGTTTGGGTAAAACTTGGTAACATTTTAATGGCTTTTCAAGGCTTACAAAGCTTTTTTGAACTATGTGATTTGTTCTGGTATTTAAAATGCATATTTTCCCCAGCACAGAGGATTCATTTAAAAAGAAAAATATAAGCTATAGAAAAAGAAAGGAAGAAAGATCCATCTCATGCTCTCGCACAAGCAGACTGACTGCAAAAGGAGGAGTCATCTCCACAAACGTATAGAATCCAGGCAAACTTCTGCCAGAGTCACCTGGAGAAGGAGGGAGAAAATTACTTGACTGGTTGTCTACAAAACACAGTGGAACGAGGAACCAGTCCCACCAGGAGGACAGTGCCAAATCTGGCATCGAGATCATACAGATTCAGCTCGCATTCAAAGTGGTAAGTTCGCAGTGTGCAGAGCTCTTACCCCTCATATAAATGCGATTTCCTTACAGCTGAGTCTCAGCTGGTACCGTTTGGTGTATCTCTGCTGACTTTAGTATGTTTTTGCGTTATCACAAGTTGTTTTATTCTGGTCTTGAATTTTGTCTCCTTTGATTAACTGCCAACCTTAGTCAGGCTTGCTTTCTCCAGTTTTTAAGAAAAAGGAGTCCTCACATGTACAGATTGAGCGAGATATCTGTTGGGGAAGGTGCAGTTTAGGATGGGTGACTTTAAGGCACAAATTCCAGGGCTGCTTATACTCATTTGTGTTGTAGTTTTTTAATACATGGGAAAATGTAGAATAAAAGATTCTGAAGAAATCCTTCATTTTCCTCTAAAGAGGACATTGAAATCATCTTTCTCAGTTTTATCCTGTTTTTATGGTTAACTGGAATGATCAGATCAAAAAAGAAATTATTTAAGTCTTAGATAAACAAAGCATTTTAGAAAGTCTTTCACAATTTATGTTAATGAATATATCCTTTTTTCTTTAGCCAATTTGTGTTTTGCCATTGTATTCCTTGCTGGCATGATCTAATGTTTTTTCAGAGGACACAGTAAGATCAAATAAAAATGTTATTAGCCTGTGTATGACTTTGCTCAGCACATGAGCTGAAACCACACAAGCCAGCATTTGTTTTTGAATGCAGTATCTTCAGTCCAGTAGGTTGTTTTCAACCAGGAAATTTAGGGCTGAACCAAGAACTGGAATATGCATCCCAGCTGAGCAGTTCCGTTGTTTGTTTTTCAGGAGTTAGAACAAGGGAACAACCAAAAGTGTAATTTAATATGCAGCTGTTCCCATCTGTTTGTCTGGGTATGGCTAGGGCATCATGGCAAAACCCAAGCGCTTGAGAATAATGATCGCCTTAGATACCCCTACCCCTTGTTGGAGCGTCCCACCTCACTCCTGGCATCCTCCCCTGCTGCTTCCTTGCCTCATCCTGGGCAAAAGGAGAAAAACCAGTTGGGCAGCAGCTCAGGCAGTCGTTAATCCCATTTGCTTTCCTCTGCTACTGCCCTTGAGCCACAGGCAATGCTGGGAAAAGGGGCAGATCTTGTGTGTGCCCTGTTTCACTGGCCCAAGCAGTGAGACCACTGCCTGTTCAGGATTCTCCATGCAGGTCAGACACGGAGTTCCTAATTTCTGCTCTGTTCTTGCAACCAGCAATTAATTGCTAGTCTTAAAGATGAGAAATGCAAAGAATTTTCCAGAAATTGTGCTAATGGCTTTGTGTGCCCGGTTTTCTTTTTGCCTAGTACACTACCTCCAGCAGATCTGCAGCCAGGGGAAGCTTTTTACACCAATATCAGTGGAAGGCTGGAAGATGCAGGGTTTTGAGCACAGATATAATCATAGAATGGTTAAAGTTGGAAGGGACCTTAAAGACCACCTAGTTCCAACCCCCCTGCCATGGGCAGGGACACCTCCCACCAGATCAGGTTGCTCAAAGCCCCATCCAGCCTGGCCTT
>JAOXNO010000052.1:9464576-9483147 GCA_028565335.1 Limnodromus scolopaceus
CTAAATTGTAGAGGGCATGATAAAATGTTGTATAGCCCTGAGTTTTCTTTTATGAGTATACCCATTTTGGATAAGCAATAATGAAATCACTTTCCTTATGTGGTGCTTGGGGAAAAGCAAGCATTTTTTAAGGAGAAATGTCTTACTCAAGAATGCAGAGGAGTGGCAAAAGCCAGCAGTGGAGACATAGTGGGCATATCCAGTACCAGAAAACTTCAGTTCTTGGAGAACTTGCCATTTCAGTTATTATGTTAGACATACCCGTTCGGTCAAACCAATCTCTACAAAACAGTGGAAGTCCTTGCACTAGTTTCTGTGGGCAGATGAATATGATCCTTTAGGGGACTCATTGAACCTTTATTGTAAAATATGTGCAGATCTGAAGATGCTGCAAGTGATGTCTCAATCACTGGGAAATAGCCAGTGGGAAGTTCTAGAAATAGCAGGTCCCAGAAATTCTGGTGGTTTTAAGATCATGTCAAAATTTATGAAAGGATGTTACCACATGATTGCTGTTAAATGGTAGGCAGGAGTTTCAAGTTCCAAAAAATCCTCTAAGTCCTATGCTCCTACTAGAGGAAGTGGGAGTCTGATCCTTCAGCCAGCAGAGTCCCTGCTGTCAGCAGAGACTTATTGGTGTGGACGTGGGGTTAGTGGGCAGACAATACAGCTCGATGTTTCTGTTGTATCTGCAGAAGTGGAAGGAATGTCTCAAAGTACCTGCTTTGAAGTATCTCATCGTACAGAAACACAAGAACCTAAGAGACAGTGAGCACAAACTGACTGAGGAACAAGTTTGTCAAGATATTGATTGCAGAAATTGATGAAAACTTCCTTAGGTGACACGACTTGGCTTCAGTTATTTTTCTGTAATCATCATCTTAGAATTCATGTCAAACTCGAAAGACCAAAAAAATGGGGACTGTTTAGAGTATGCAATGAAACCAATCTATACAAAGCTAAATTCATCACTGATGGTACAACTGTCTTCAGTAAAGTTTTGCCAGCGTTGAATGCTGCTCAATCACACATTTTGTATGTTAGCATGGTTTCTAAGTTACTGATCACAGCAATACAAATAATTGTATTTAAAATATTCTACTGCCATTCTTTTTTTTTTTGTTGTTCATTCCAGATGAAAGTACTCCGCAGATGGACACAAGCCGTGTAGCCTGGGGCTCATAGTTTCCATTCTTGCATCTAGGGCAAAAAATCTTATTCCTGTAAAAATAACCAGACATTTAATTGCATTTCCTATGGGTATTTTGAAAGCTATCTCTCACATCTGTTTTGTAGGTGTAGCACTGGACATTTATCTGCACCCTCCTGCTCTGCCTCTGTAGTCACGGTGCTCGGGGAGCAGGCTGGGAACTGAGAAGGGATCCCTGGAAAGCAGCTCCTGTGCTCAGGGATAGACCCTTCCTTGGGAGGGACTGGGATTACACTTCCATTATAACCACTTCTAGTCCTTTTGAAATTAAATACTTGAGTTATGAACCTGCTTTAGAACAAGTTAGATCGTGTTGGTATGAAAAGCCAGTATTTTTTCTGTCTGGTGCTCTAGAATCTAACTTTGGCTTAATTCCTTTCCTTCAGGCTGTCTGATATGATATCTCCAAGGCAGATGTGATCTCCACAGTCACTGGAAGAGAGGAAGCAATTATGAAGAAAGGTGATAATTGAAACTTTTTTTTGTATATAAAGTATTTAATCTTTAATCAATGAGCACATAAGAAAGGCATAATCTCTTTTAGAAGATCTGCATAATGTGTTTCTAAGCAATGTCTTCTGGGAGCCCATGACCAATTCCTCTGAACCACACAAACATCCAGATTAGATCACTTCAAAACATCCTGTGCACCTGCTATGTGGAATGGCTTTTGAACAGCAATTTGTGTCTTTCCATTTGAGAAACACCCAGGAAGAATCTCTGTTTCATTTAGCATCTGAAATGGGATTATGTATAAGCTTGCTGAACATTAGCTAAAATGTCCTCCCATGCCCGAAAAAAAAATATTGGGCTTTTTGCACCTGTGTGTTCCTCTGAATGTTCTGTACAGGACCTCATTTCCCTAATCAACTTTGAGTGGGTTTCTTGTGCTAAGTGGTCAAAAACTGTGGCCAGGATCACTCCAAGGGATCTTTACACAGAACTTCTCTTTTATGTGACACAAGCTAGTGTGCAGTTTGTCCTTTTAGCTCAGATTTGGCACTCATCTCCATGTTTCTTCTCTTCTGATTTTGTCCTACACAGGACAAATTCAGTTCTCAGATTATTTTAGGAATGTTCCTCCCTTGAATTTTGTTACTCGCTACCCTCAGGAGTAATGAAAACCTGTGACTATACACAGTTCCCTTCAGAGGGAAGACGCTAAATGTACCTCTGTGCTCTGTGTAGTAGAAGATACCTGGTCATGCTTAGCAAGTAACTAATAACTATAGAAATACATATACAAGTATTATTGAAGAGGACTTGGCTTGGTTTTTTGATACGAGAGGGACAAGAGAAGATGTGGGAGACTAAGAACGAACTGGATCTGTGTCATGCTCTAAATATGTGGATGCACGTAAATATTACATTAACTTATCATGTGGTGTTTTATGGCTGTAAAGAGACCATACAGCAGTTTTCGCCCTTGTTTCTCTCCCTCTTCAAAAAGTGACCCCTCTTTATTGGTTTTCTCTGAAACAGATGTGCAGTTGCACAAAGAGGTAACCTTGAATCCCTTGAACTCCTGCCTTTTTAGACAATTGAATGCATATAGTCAAGAACTGGCATCAGTGAGCAAGGCAGCTGCAGCACATTCCAGATATTGCTCTATTTAAAGCATCCCAAAGCTCATGAGAACAACTGCAGAGGCAAACCTTAAAACTTGCCAATAAAACCAGCAGAGGGAGGAATGGCAGAACCAGGTAAGATGCACAGTTAAATATGAATGTAACATGTATTCGTAAAATTCATAGATCTGAACAATGTTATGTGAAAATACTCAGCTATTTGTGGTCTTATATGATACACTGTATGTTTTACTTTACAGTAAGAAAGCTAATTCTACTAACAGCAGTGAATTTAAAGTAGCTTGGGTTCCTCTCATATTTCTGAATCTTATCAGTTTTGTTTTCTTTAGTTTCTTTTGTAGTTGTCATTTTAAGTTGACTAATGTAACTCATTTTACATGGTTCCTTTTAATTACATTTCACAGTGTTTTAAATATACTGTCTGTGTAACTGAAATCTGAGTGTAATGCTAGGTGAACATATAATAATTTAGATTTTAACCCCACAAACCCAAGTGGCAGAGCAAAATGAAATTTTAATAATGACCTTTTCATTATAAGCACATTTCCACTTTCTCCAAGGAAAACAGGCATTTTATAAATATGCATTTTATATTCATTGTCATTTTCTATTTACTTCACTGTAAGAGATTTGGATGGTGAAATGACTGTAATTTTAAATATGGTGTTAGCTGTGTACACGGTTATTCAGGTAGTACGCTTCCTTGGAGAATAACTTCATAGCTATATTAAAAGTTTTTAAGGACTTTTATCTCCCTTTTTCTGCACCATTACCACTGGTATCTAAGAAGGATACTGGAATTCTACAAAACTCAGATACAACAGGACACTGAATGCTGTTTCTTAGTTTTAGTTTTCATTTATATCCACAGAAATTATACTGATACTGGTATTCTACTAGGAATTAGTACTTAACCATATTTTGCATTGTTAGAATGTGTGTTGTTATTTGTGTTTAAAGTTGGGTGTGTTTTGTTGTTTGTTTTTTTTTTAAAAAAAAAAAGAAAAAAGCAATGTGGCTGTAATCACTCAGAGGGACCAGGCTGGCGCCAGCAGCAGCAGGAGTCACAGCGCTGGGCTTGACTGCCTCCTGCCTGCACACGCCTCCAGCCCGACCCCGGATTAGAAATGGTTGGGCAACCTCACCAAAACGAGTAACTGCAGGGTTCACGGGATTTTTAAATACAAAGCTGGCAAATGCCATCAACACCAAAGCCTCGTCCACATCAGTTCTGTGGTGAAATTAGATCTCGGAGCACCACAGCCTCTATTGGCAGCGCTTAAGGAACATGGGAAAACTTGTCTGTTGGGGCTGGTAGCTGGGAGGTATACAGGAGACATGGTCTTCTGTCTGTGCTCACACATTCCCTCCTAGTCTGCTGACCAGTGTGGTGTCCAAACTGCCATCCCAGTGACAGGTTAGTGGTTTGGCTGTGTGTGTGCATGTGTAGCCTACATAAAATAAAATAAATTTACATGAAATTCTGAGGCATTTTGGAGTAGGGAGCATAAGACTGCAAGTTCAAGCTTGACAGGCTCGGGCAGGGAAACATTCCCTTCTTTACCTGCCAAGCTTCTGCCTGTTTAAAGTCAGTGGGAGTTTTTCCACCTGGTATCTTGGGGGGGTGCCTTTGTCAGTGTTGGATATTTCAGAAGTGAAGGCAGCTCAGTGAGAGGCATCATTTTGCTCATGGTAGCTGGTAGAACTTTTGACCAACTACAGACAGCAAAACCAAGTCAACTTATGGTTCTGGATAAAAGCTAAATCCCTGAAAAATGGAAGATAGAGATCAGATTAACTTTATTGGTATTTTAGCTTGGAAGCCTGGGCTGCTGTACCCCATAGCTGAGGGACCCTTGGCTTCACTGTGGTACTTTGCCATCCCGTAGTGGGCAGTTCCCAGAGTTTCTGATCTGGAGAAGCGCAGAGCTTGGGAGTCTGTTTGTCACATGTGGAGGAACCCAGCTGTAGCACAGCAAAAATGCGGTGTGTTTGCTGCTTTGACCAGCCTCTCTCTGTTTATTTTGAGATAAATTCATGTTTGAAGTACAGAAAAATCACTATAATGGGGGAAAAAGAAAGTAATTTGTAGCTAGAACACCAGCTTACATACACGGGTCACAGTAAGACTCCTTTCTTTATTCTTGCTGCCTTCCAGAATTGGCCTTTTTATTACAGCAGGCTCTGGCTCCATCCCCAGCAGCCAGGCTTTGTTTCCCCGGTCTGTTTGAAAGCAGTACTTGTGACTGCAATAACCCACATTTCCCTCAGCATTCTGCTTTTGTGTGCATTCATTTAAATGGTGATTATAGTGAAACCTCATGTTTTAGGATTTGAGCTGGTTACCTGCAGGGGCCAGTAAAGAGTTTTCTTCCCAAAACACAGTAGTTTAAAAGTACTTTGTTCCTCTGCTGCTGGTCCCTCCACACCCCATCTCCACCTGGGGCTGGAAAGCAGACAATGCAGATGCTCTTTTTCTGGCTGTTGGTGTGCACAGCCTTGCTCCATGGCGAGGGTAATACTGATTCTCAGATTTAGACTGAGGGTAGTTTTCCTTTGACCAAATATTGGGACCCTGGAGTTTGTCACATTCTTCTGAGGCCTTATGAAGGGGTTACCTGCTCAAATGTCACACCCGGCCTTGTGCGTATCTCACACTTCAGTCTCTCCAGCTGGTGCAATAAAATAGAGGCTTCCAAGCAGTTGCTCTGCTCTAACTCAAGTCTTGGGGTATCTGTCCTGTGACATATAGAAGATCAGAGCAAATGATCTCCTGGTTGTTTCTGTTCTTAAACTATGAAACACAAGTACTCCCAATGGCTCCCATGAAACTCTATCTGTCGGAGCCAGCTGCGTGCTGCTTCATGACAAATGCTGGGCACAGCATTTCTGGTGACCCATCAGGACTTGCCTCTCTTGTCATACTACATTTAAACTGGGTCTCATGTAACAAAACACCATATTCAGTAGAAAGAAAGGCAACTAAGCAGAGCTCTGTCAAAACTCTTCCTTGTATCCCAGTGGGATCCAGCCCTCTATTTAGGACCTTTAGAAAAAATGGCAGCTAAAGAGAAATGGTTCCCAACACAAGTAGCTTTACCTGAAAAAGTGTCAAAGGAAAAACAGTCTTTAAATGAATCAGGTAAGGGACTCCCCTGTGGCAAAGGACACCCAGTTTCAGAGCAGGATTTTATCTTTTTGCTGTGTGGTTGCTTATGTGTTCAATATTTTTAGGGCAGCACGTGCAGATTTTCTATATATCTGTTCTCTCTTTCCCTCTTGGTAGATACACCTTGCAATATCATGGTAAGACATGTTTGTGTTCTGCATAGCTTTAAAAGAGCAATGTGGAAAGCCTTGAATTATTAAGCATCCTTCTGAAGTCTGTCTGCTTGATCTAAACTGTGCAAGGTGTTGTGAATAGTTCTACATTATTTATTAATTCCTTCAAAAACCTGGAAATCTTTTAACTGCAGAAAGATGTGCTTTAAAATGTTGTAATATATTGGTAAGTAATATGATCTCAAAGGTTGATGTGCTGCTTTCTGGGAAGCTTCTGTTATTTGCAGGAAACTGATAGAAGGGTCTTTGAAATTCTGATGTTGTATAGGAACGTATTTATATAAAGTGCTAGTTCTGCTTTCTGCATGTTCCTTGAAGAACCATCGGTAGCTTTGGACTCCACATGTCCATGTAATTTTTTAGCTTGTTCTGGTACTGGTGAGCAATATATGCAAGACATCACATGTTTGTGACTGGCCCAACTCAGCCAGGCAGGCGGTACATTCACATTGGAAACTCTTGTAATTTTCTTACTTGAAAGTGTGGAACACCCTTGCAGTGGACAATTACATCAACAATTACACTACCCTGTATGGCTGTAGTTGGCAGGACAGGAGTGGGCTGAGTCATGCACTGTGCGCAGAAAGCAGAGAGATGAGCTGTGAATCCCTCATAGCTGTTGGCAAACATCCCTTTGGGAGGTAGAAACTCATACAGCATCCCCTCATCGCAGCCCCAGCACGCTGATCTTAAATGGATGCAATGTTAAATTATCACTCCATTTTTGATTTACTGTTGCCAACCTAATGAGACGTGTAGAAGGTGCTGTACGTGTCAGGGATTGAATCCTGAATCTACTGGGACAGCTGCTGTCAATAAAGTCCAGTACAGATGTTCTCCTGATGACCTATGGAGACCAAGGACAGAACCGTGCCCATCTCCTCCCTGTACCCTGCTGCTTTTGGAAGTGCTAAGCCTGGTACCTATCTGATTGCAGAGACCATAGCAGGGAAATCTCGTTGGGCTTTTGCTACGTGTTCTCCTTGGAAGGTCTGCCAAGATATGGTGACTCCATGCTAAAAATAGCAATCATAGATAATGAGGACTAAGCTTACAGGTATCTTTTTGCTCTGTGACAATCGTGGTTTTGATGTGTTTAATTTAGTGAATTCAGAGTCAATGTAATGTGGCCTTTCTGAAAAAGACCGTCTTTTTGTCTTTCAGCCCAAGTCCCACTTTCACGTCTCGTTGTACCTATACTCCTTGCAGTTGGCTGGATAGTGGGCTGTGCGCTCATGGTTTACATTGTTTTCTCTTGAGGGAAGTAAGTGACTTGTGCTGTATCATATTCTATCCGTGCTTTCTTTGGTCTGCACTGCCACCTTTCTAAACGTGATTTTCTTTGTCTTACAGGACAGAAGAATTTACAATAATGTTGATCAGAACAACTTGGAAGTTAAATTGAATTTTCTAATTACTAAAATATGTATGAATTCTTTTTAATACCAATACTGTAAACATGGTGTACACTTTTTATCCACAACAAAAGTTTGAAATGCTAATTTAGAGCATGAGGAAGAATCATCAAACCAATTTCCCAGTTTTCAAATGGTTTGCAATTGAGTGAGTAGTTTTTGGAGTCCAGTGGTAGGTCAGATGCCTGCCTGCTCTGCAGCCTGGCTGTTGTCACCTTGAATTTAAGCAGTTTTGGAAACAGTATTCCCAGAGTTAGTGATGCAATGGTGGACAAAAAAAGTGAGTTAAGCTCATTTGTGAGATGTGCTGAGGTGGGAAAGAAGTATTTCAATGTATTTGGGAAAGTTTTAAGTGAGATAGGACAATTTTTTAAAGTTTTGTAGTAAAAAATAAATGATTAAATGTAAAATATTGTGGTGGTCCACTCTCCTTGTCCCAAGATCTGAAGTGTTAGTGTCTAAATAAAATTTCTGAAACTACATTGACTTCCTTTTTTAAAAAAGCAAGCAAGCAATCCTACAAGCATACATAAATCAAAAAAATGTCCTTTAGAAAATGAACAGCAGACAGGGAAATAGTTACCTGGAAGGAATGAATCCTAAAATGTATGACTTGGACTTTCTAAATCCTACAACATTTGGTTTTTATTTAATAGTTTGTAGATAAATACCAAATGAACTGCTGGTCTGTTCTGTTTACATGATGCTCAGGGTCCAATTTTGTATTTTTCCATTGGCAACCAAACTAGTTCTCGACAAATTAAATGCTGCTGGACTTGGTGGGCACTGAATTGGATCGAGACCGTGTGGAATTCCAGCCCTGTTTTCTGGCATGCTGGCAGCCCCCATCTGCTGGCACCTGGGAGACAGAGAGACAGGAGAACAAAGGTAGAATTCAAAATGAAACTAAACAACTAGCCTGGAGAAAATGCAATGCAATAGGTGAAAATTCAATTTCTACACCGCTACTGTTTAGAAGTACAAATACAGGACAGGGAAGTGCTGGCTGGATAGCAATTTTCAGAAAAGAGCCTGGGAATTGCCACGTATCACAACCTGAATTCAGGTCAGCAATATCATAATGTTGGTGTGAGAAGTGAAACATTGTCCTGGGATGAATACCAGAAAAATGGCCTGAGAGATGCATGAAATCACCCCCCTGCTCTGCCAGGAACAGTAAGGCCTCCCCAGCCTGCTGCAGGCTTGGGCACCTCAGGAACCAGTTGTGTGCCGATGGGAAGGAACTCGGGGAGAACAGCAAGAAGGACCTGAGGTTTGTAACGTTTAACCAGTGAGAAAATTAAGTCTTAAATATTATCAGACTTTTTGAAAGAGGAAATGAATAATCTCTTATTGGTGATACACAGGACAAGAAGTAATGAAGAACTAGCAAGTAAGATTCAGGCTGTCCTTATGGTAAAAAGCACGAAAGTACTGGAAGAAATTTTTAGGCATAATAATCAATATTATTGTTGATTATTGGAGGCCTTTGAGAACAGATGGAGAAATATCCCTAGGGCATGCAGCAGGACTACAGGTGATCCTGGCTTGATGCCTGAGGGCAACTATTTGACATCTCTTCATGCACGAGTCTCCGTGACTGTAAGTACTCCCATGAAATTCTGTGGGACTGTTTGCAGAGACAGAACCAAGTGATGGTAACTGCAGGCAAGTACTACTTCCAACATTAGGCTTTTTGGCATACAAGCAAAACATTTTATTACTGGTTGCAGCGTTAGGAAAAGTCTGTATAGCATAGAATAGGAGGTGAACTGCAGACCACGTGTGTGGTGATCACGTGTTGTTCTAATAAGAACAACATGACTGACCATGGAGGCTAATGTTCAAATGAATGCAGTGCACATCCGTCCTCTCCATCTAACTGTGGACAACGTAGCAGAAAGGGCTGAGCCTTCTGTCACGTATTTAATGCTCTAACTTTGTATGTTCTTAAAACTGCCTAGAAGTTTCCTGAGTCATTAAGAGGAGGAAGAGGCATGAGAGAAGCGTTTCTGTAGTTTGATCCAAGGGACAGTTGGGCTGATTCTCTGCATTTCCCAGTTTTCCTGCTCTATTGTCAGTGTGCTCGCATGCAGCTACCAAAGCAGTTGGAACTCGCCTATCAAACAAGGGCAGAAGTGGAGAGAACTGCAGGTGAGATTGGGGAGACTGGTTGGACACGCAAGCGCCGGCAGGTGTTGTGTGACATACCAAAACCTGGTATACAAAACTGTTTGCCTTGCCATCATCCAAAGATACTGCAGTGTTGCCTGAATCAACCTTGGTGTGGTAGAGTTAATTCCTTGTGAGGCCTGGGGAAGTATTTTTAGCCTTATTATGGGGAAAATTTATTGGAATCTATTGTTATGAAATAGAAACATGTTACATCCTTCAAAAAGAAAACATCAGCCTTCTTTAAGGTTGGGAGGTCTGTTGTACAGCATAGCGTGTCTAGAATTGTGGCTCAGACTCACCGTGGCCTCCTGATTATCTTGTATTACGGGTTTTCCTTTTTTTAATTATAATTGGAGATAATTATATTCACACACTAGATAATGTGCCTTGAGACCTTCCAGTGACCCGGTCATTTAAATCAGAAATGATCATGAGATAATCTAAGACACTGTGTTTTCACAGACAGCTTTGAGCTTTTGGGCTTGAAGATTTTTATACTAAAAAGTTTCAGTTCTCAGAAGACTAAATCATTAATAATTCAGTCCTGAGTTAAAGTAGAGAACTGATTGTGGGAGGTGTGTCTTGAAGATCTTAGCAAGATGTATGTTTAAGGGAATGTGAAAAAAATCTTAATGACCCTTGATGGTGTTAGAGAAAGAAACTATTTTTTTGACTCCTCATGCAATTTGTATAACTTTGAGAATGTGAGGAAGGCACATCAATCCGACATCCTGTCTCCAGCTGCGGTCAGTATCTGTTATCCTTTAAGAAGGGAAAAGAACCAGAAATATATTTGGCCATAGCGTAACCATGAAAATACCATTTAGGAAAGGAAAAAATCCAGAAATATATTTGGCCATAGTGCAACCCTGAAAATTCCTTTGCAACTCCAGCAGCAGAAGCACTGAAGCCTGACATTCAGGTTTGGTAATTGTCTTAACACCAAGTTACTTTGCCCATGAGTGAACCCAGGGCAAAGGGGAAATCCAGTTTCATCATGTCCTGAAAGAGAGGGGATAAATGGTGGTGTCTCATGGAGAGCTGGAGATTCCCAATCTCTGCAGCAGCTGCTGCTTCTATGTGAGGACCTCCAGCATTCATTCTGGTCTTCTAGTCATTTCCAGATGAGAACATCCATTCTAACTCACTGTACACATAGACTATGTAAGCCAAGAGGCTAGTTTAAGCATATACTTCAAGGACATACCTCAATATCTCATTTTAAGGAGCAATGTCTTGTTTTCTAATGCTGAGACCATCCAGACTGATACTAGCTCTGACTGTCCGAACTCTAGACAACAGGGAGGCTCCTTGAAGACAGAGGTAGATGTACATGTAATTCAATTTTCTGGTGTTTTTTACAATCTCCCAGAGAACTGTTTCAAATTAAAATGTTACAGAATTAAAGTATAAACATTACAATATGTTCTAGCTTTACCTGATTTTTTTTGAGAGCAGAAAGATCTGCTCTGCTTTTGGCAGAGCAAAACAAAGTAACTTTCCAGGTTGGCTTCAATATTGTCAAGCTGACTTGCTATGTACAAGGGAAAAGAAGTTCCTGCCAGTTTTGCAGAGTAATAAAAAGAGTATTGTCTAAGAAAATATCCATCCCACGCACTGTGTAAAGTGCACTGACCACTCTGCAAAGTGGCCTTTCGCAACCACCTTCAGGACAACCCACTCAGGCGACTTTGCATAATGAAACCTACAATGCCCTGCTGGAGCTTCCCACACTGGCAGGGAGTGTATTGGGTAATAAAAGGTTTGGGTTTTTTCCCTCTTGAAAAATAAAACTAGTGTCTCGATGCTAAGTTTCTTCTCTCAAATGGAGAAATGGTAACGATTTAGGAGAAGAAGAAAACATACACATTCAGATTTCTTCCCAAGTTCAGGTGCATTGCTATTAAAGTGGTGTGATAGCTTCAGTTTTTCTGTCACCTTGCCAGTACGTAGAACACTTGTGTTGCTGTGACACTGGAGAGGACTCTGGCTTTGTTACAGCATAATGCCATGGAGGTCTCAAGAGCTCCATTGCAGCACCTGAGAGCCAGTTCTTGGTGAGCAAAGGCAGCCTGCACACGTTGAAGGTGGACATCTTTTTCAACCTCCCTTTTTATTGTTTCCTTCCGATAAGATGATGTTTTCTGTGCTCTAAGATGATTTTTTTACCGATTAATTTATTATTCATCTTTTTATTTACAAAAGCTAAGTGGGAACATTTGGGTTCCTATGGCTCTAGAGAAAGGCTGCCAAGTTTGCACCACGGCCTCTGCTTGGCTTTTGCTGTTAGCCACCGAACAGCTACTTCAGTAAGTTGATGAGGGATGAGTCTCTGCCTTGGGATGCTGTGTGTGGCTTCCTGGTCACTGCTCCAGTCTCTTGTTTATATTTGTTTAATGCTCGTAATCCAATTTAAGGATATTAGTATACACAAGAGTGTAACTGCGTTCCTCTCCACTGCGTACGGAGTGGAGCTGTTGTGAGAGAGCCTGCCTGGAGACCAAAGTTTATCTTAAGGAGACCTGCCTGCTCTAGACCTACACATAAAGGACACGCTGACCACCACCTCTTGTGCCTCTTCTGCCCTGAAGGCCAACACCAACCACATCAACCTGCTCTTACTCCTGCTCTCTCCAGGCCCGGGCCAGGATCTCCTCAGGTCTGTCCAACTGCAACCCTGCTGGGCGTGCGCAGCTCTCTGTGCTCGCCATGAACAGTGTCCCTCCTTGCTGCTGGACGGGGCATGGCCGCCTGCTCAGCCTGGCATGGTGGCTGCGCTGCTGGGGCTGGGCTGGGGGGCCCTCCCTGCCCCACAGGGAGACAGCGGGGAGGAGAGCCTCAGCCAGGAGCGGAGCAGGCTCTGGCTCCTGGAATGGGCAGAGCTATGGGGAGAACTGAGGGATGGGGCCTGGGGAGCTACTAGTGGGGCCTGAGGAACCTTTGGGAAGGGGTGGAGCTGGAGGGGCACTGGGGGACAGGGCATGGGGAACCTTCTGGAAGGGGAGGAGCTATGGGGGAACTGAGGGGTGGGGCCTGGGGAACCTTCTGGAAGGGGAGGGGCACTGAGGGTGAGGCCTGGGGAACCTTCGGGAAGGGGAGGAGCTACAGAGGGGTGGGGCCTGGGGAACCTTTGGGAAGGGGAGGAGCTACAGAGGGGCGGGGCCTGGGGAACCTTCTGGAAGGGGAGGAGCCACAGAGGGGCGGGGCCTGGGGAACCTTCTGGAAGGGGAAGGGCAGGAGGGACGCTGAGGGTGGGTCCTGGCAGGGTGTGCTGCAGCCCAGGTTGTGAGCAGGACTGGCTGGGGAAAGGTTCCATGGTAAGGCTGAGGTGGGAACCCTGCCCCACAGCCCAGGATGCAGCTGTAGCACCTCTCCCTGGGCAAGGAGCTCACCCAAGCTGGTCTTAAAGGTACCTCTGGGATGTGTTGGAACATGGGTTGGCCTAGGGTGCAGCCCTGAGCCCACCCTAGGGCCATGGTGCGTTAGTCAGACCCTCGAAAGCCTCCTTCCACCTGAAAACCGTGACGGAGATGGGGCTGCTATAGGTAGGAGCAATTTTTGTTTTGTGTTAAAGCTGGATGTAGCTGGCTGGCTCAGAAACACCCTCCTGTACCAGGAGTGCATCAGACCTGTGGGGCACAGAACTCATACCTGAAAGCACAACTGTAATGGTATTTCTGCCTGTGAGTAGAAGTTGAGGCCTATTGCAGATACTGCCTGAACTTGCAGGCCTATTCCTGGCTCCCAGCTGAGGCGGGAGCTTTGCAGCTTTGTACCTTTAGTGCGCTCAGTAGCATATGATTAATTATATTTGCTTTAAAAAGTACTTTTCTTGTAGAAAGCTGCAGAGGATGTTGGTTTCTGTATAAAAGTAGAGACTTGCAAGTTTTTTCCCTTTCGTGAGAGGCTTATTTCTGTTTAAAACAAATATTTCAAGTTATGTAGCAAGATTGCATTTTATTTGTTGCAGTTTTTGTTTACTGACATTTTAGAAACTGACCTTGGGGAACTGGTGGCCTGTCTAGGTCCGTGGATTTGCAGGATGTTACTGTGCTTCGCCAGCTGTAAGAGCTAGGGATGAATCCATTCTTGCACCCGTCTAGGTCAGAGGGGCTGACCTCTGAGTGCAGCTGCATGGGCATATCCTAGACTGGGTGCTTCATGTTCCTGGCAGCCATCGGCAGGTCAGGCTTAACAGAGGTCTCTTGCTCTTGATGTTCCTCTAGGAGCCGGGTGCAAGCAACACTTACCACAGAGCAGGACAAAGGATTACTCTGAGGGCTGGGGCCCATCTTTCACCTCCAGCCATCCCTCTGAAGTGCTTACTGTGTTCCTTTTGTATAGAAAGAGGGTTGTGGCTCCTCGGTCATTTACAGAGAGGTCAGCTTGCACCTGTTTGCAGTCACAGCGAGTTCATTAAAATACATTACTATTTAACATTTTTACAGCAGTGCTGTTCGGAGGCCCTACAGATCACAGCCTCTTGAGCATAGTGCTTTGCGAGCAAATAGTGACCATTTCAGTGCCAGTGATTCATGAGTTGAGGTGTAATGGCAGGCTAGAGGCTAATAGGGTTCACGCTTACAATAGCCTTTTCTGTTGTTACTTATGAAGTTGTATGGTTTAATTAATGATTGTAACCCCTTGTATATCAAGGTAGCTGTGGTCATTGCAGTCTTAAAAAGATGAAGTAACTCCGCCAATACTATATGCCTCAAGCTGAATTATTTAAAACTGATTTAATAGCTTACTGATTTAATAATCAAATAGTAGCTATTAGTGCTCTGTATAAATATCTTATTCTGGGTGTTAAGGGAGTGAGAAGATCACTAGACAAGCTTGGTACTTGGATGAGATGCTGTCCTGGAGACCGACAGTGAACTAGAATTAGGAATGTAGGGCTGACAAAGACAGCCGGGTTTATTGAGTCCAGTCCTGAAAGCTGTCCTCAACTGAAGTAGGAAGCGTTTCTTGTTAACAGGTGAAAACATTTTGGTGAGTCTGTAGCCTTCTGTAGTTGCATCTGGTTGAAGATGCGCTGGACAACTGGTTTATTTAGGAAAGAGCCTCGGAGTTACTGTTGGCTTCCTCAGTGACACAAGCTCTTCCATAATGGCAGTTGTGAGTTATGCTTTCTGCCAACTGTTTTGTCTAGGTTACTATACCTCATTGTGGTGATTAATGGCTTTGCCTCACTTCATCGCCTAGTAGCTGGACTACAGGCACGTAATTCATGTAGGCAAGAAGCCCACTGTAAGAAGTCTGTAAGAAAGTCCAGCCTCGTATAGGAGGTCTCATTATCTTCTCATAAAATATGAAATCAAGATGCTGGTGTCGGCCTTTATGTTCAAGGCTGTAACTGAAACAGTACCAGAAGATCTAAACAATTCTGGATGAAAAATATAATTGATAAACCTATTTTTTAAGCAATGTGTAACTACCAGAAGGTGACCTGTGCAGCAGGAGGATCTTCCTCAGGACCTGGATCAACTCTGGAATGAATTCTGTCTTCTAAGGTCCAACAGAAAGCATATCATAGCATTTTTCCATGTGCACCATACTTGCATCTTTGACCATGTCTTTTTAACATGACTATATAGCAGTGCTTGTATATAACTAAATGAAAGTGGATGCTGTATTGCATATCTGCCGTTGTAGTGAGCGGCACATAGCAGGCTTATTCTTGTTTATTACTCTGCTGTGCTATCATGGTTGAGATACAAGACTTGGAATAGATAGGGACATTTGGTAGCAATCAAGTGGAAATAGATCAGAGTCTTCTCAGACAATTTTAAAACTTCAGTAAAATTGCCATATATGAAAGGAAACCCTAGAATAGTCTTCTTAGTAGCCTTAAATGCATAATCTCACAAAGGATTATTCCAGATTATTTTCTTGGTTTCTGTTGTTCCCATTAGCGTAACATCTAACTGGTACGTGAGGGTCCGCATGGACAGCGGGGAGCGTACTGAATGGTACTGCTGTCACCAGGAGATCAATGTTAAACAGAAGCTGTGAGTGGCAAGTCTGAATGGTGTCAGCATGAGAAATTTAGTCCCCTCTGTATGATTGATAGATTCTGCTATGTTTGTAAGATTTTGGATGGAACCTGTAAAGGCTGTAAGGGGGTTGTATTGTTTGGAAGTCAGTGCACATACTCCTTGCCTGGATAAAGGAAACGGTTCCCTTACCGGAGGTAATCATGTTTGCTGCGAAGCGTACTAAACTTTTGTCATTACACAGTGGAATCCCAGGCAACACAACAGCCGGCCGAACCTGCATGAAGGAATGAGTATAATTTCATAAAAGAGGAGGTGAGTAGGACTCCAGGGCACAGATCCAGCTTTCTGCTCATTACTGAGTCTGAGAGGCTGGTCTGGATTCATTAGGACTCACTTCTATTAAACACTGATTTTATGAGGAATTTTTTTTTTTTTCTGTCATGAGTCACCACTATCGCTTCCTCACATATTTGGTTCTGGTATCTTGATGTGACAAGAACAGCTTGAGTTGATGCAGACCAAAGGAGATATCGAGACATGTAGAATCTGAATAATATGGGAAAAATCTGCCTGCTGTCAAAATTCTCTCTCTACTTTTTTTAATGATCATTGTTGCTACTTTCATTTGTTTTCTGAACTGTCTGCTTTCTGTTCTGTGGAATATTGCTCCAGTAGTATAAAGTTGATTGTATTATATAAAGTAATTCCAAGTTCTGCTATGTTCACTCACAGTGTGACTGACTCAATATGTGCATCTTTGATTGTTCTGGAGGAGAATCTATTCCAGTACCTCCTGATAAAATAATTTTTGGACTTTTTTTAGGTTAGTAGGAGGATTTAATTCTCAGATAACTTTGAGATACTTAACCACCTTCTATGAATATTACAGCTTCAGAATTTATTTTAAAAATCTTTGGTTTTCTGTACTTCTTTAGTGCTGTAGATACTGTATGTAGGCTGTGTTCTTCTAGCGGTGTTCTTCATGGCCTTTCTTACAAAGTCAGTAGGACCTGTGTAAGTGTGACAGAATAATAAAATGACCCACTGATTTTAGTGAAGCACCAGTAACGAGCCATGTGCACTGAGCTCATGTGCGTGTCTTTGTGAAATACAATTGTCTGTTTCTGTGTGGATGTAAAGTAATAACAATTGGTGTATGGAGGGGCTTCACTTCGAGAGAACACATGCCAAAGCAGCTGAAAAGACTTTTGCCTTGTTGTGGAGTAAGAATTCCTTGATGGTTTCGCTAAGAAAATGGATTCTGGACTTGGTGGTCTTTGTCAGCAGCTGGTTGAGTAAGAAAAGGACTGGGGCATATCCAAAGGAAAGTGAGCAAATACCATGATATCAAAATCAATGGTATCAAAACTTTCCCTGTGCTGAGTTAAAAAGTACAGAGTCCTGGAGAAGGGGAAAAGAAGAACAAGGAATTTGGACTCTAAATAAATATAAATCCCAGAGCAGGAGCTGCTAGGTTTTTCCTGGGGGGAGAGTACAAAGGTTGCAGTTGTGCTGGGAAGGCTGAAGCATCCTCTGGGTCAGTAGCTGAACTAAGCAGTGGGGAAAAAGTTAATCTCGGTTCTCTGACAGCCTAGCCTTAGTTTCATTGCTGGACATCTGTGACTGATAAACCTTTCATCCTATGTCCTATGGGGTTTTTTTGGTTACTTTGTTGCTTTCACCTGAATTTGTCATGAGTGAAGAGTGATTTTTAAGGTAAAGAACTAACATGAAGATACTCCATCCCTGTGAGAATTGAAACGAGGGCATGTTAGCCTTTGAATCCAAATATGTCCTCACATAAACTGTGAACTAGTTTAAGATGTGACAGTGCTAAAGTCTGGAAGGATTAAAATACTTTGCCAACCACAGTTAACCAGTAATGCTCTTTGAGGAAAGGAACTAAGGTGCCAGGGATGGGCTCCAACTGCGTGTTGCTGCCTTCGTGCCCTGTTTTGCATTGGAAGGGAACCTTGGGGTGCAGCGCAGAGCCGGCTCTGAATGACCAAGGGGCAGGACTGAATGCCCAAGTATCTCCGACTTCAGTTGCAACACAGCCTGTAGATTGTGGGGTTGAATCACTTCAGTTTTCCTCTGAAGTCTGCTGACATTTTTCTTTACGTTTAAGCACAATGTTGGGGAAAATCCTTTCTTGGGCAATTATTACTTACTACCTATTTGGGTAAAAAGCTCTCCTAGCAGCATTATAGAAGATGTGTGAATCCATTATGGCTCTTCTGGACACAGTATGTGCTGTATCTTACTTATTTCTTGCTGTATTGTGATTTTCCACTGGGCATTACAAGAGATTGCGAAAACTTGGGTCTTTCATATTTTGGAGTTAATTTAAACACCCATGATTCAATATCTAAAACTCATAGGTTCAAAAAAGGAAAAAAAAAAGTAAATGTAGAATATGTAGGAAAATAATGTCCCTTTTCAGAAGGGACAGGCAAGGAAAGAGAGGTGGTGGGGTGGCCCTTTATGTTAAGAATAGTATTGTATGCCTAGAACTCAGCAACATGCATGATGACAGTGTTGAGTGTCTATGGATAAGAATCAAGGGGAAGACCAATAAGGCAGATGTCGTGGTGGGAATTTGTTATAGACCCCCAAACCAGGATATAAAGGCTGATGAAATATTTTATAAGCAGCTGGCAGAGGCCTCATGATCACTCTCCCTTGTACTCATGGGGGACTTCAACTTCCCAGATATCTGCTGGAAATATAACACAGCAGAGAGGCAACAGGCCTGGAGATTCTTGGAGTGCATGGAAGACAACTTCCTAACACAGCTGGTGAGGGAACCGACTAGAGAAGGTGCCCTACTGGACCTGC